>CM065118.1:32152500-32737500 GCA_033026305.1 Cirrhinus molitorella | reverse complement strand
CTAATCTCTTTCCATGTCTTCCTCAGACCTGCTTCAAGTACTACTGTCGCTCCTGCTGGCATAGGCAGCACTCCATGGACATCCTGAGTAACCACCGCCCTCTGATGCGAAACCAGAAGAAGCGGGATGCCAACTGAAGCCACGCATGGCGGCACGATGCCTCAGCCTGGATGTCCATTTGCGCCTGCTCCCCTTGGGGAACCGCACCAGAGTTGGCCCCCTTCAAAAGGCCCTCCCAGGAGTTGGGGCATGGGGAAACACTGTAGAAAGTTCACTGTTGCACTTTCTTTTTAGTTTGGCTTGTTCACTTTGGCACTGTACACAGTGAGAGATTGGTTAGCTGGGGCCCATGGATGGGAAGACCCAGGGTTTTTGAACTAAGTTGAGATTCAGGCCATGGTTAAAGGGGTGTTTTTTTTTTTTTTTTGTTTTTTTTTTGTTTTTTCTCTATAGGTTGCTATTTTGTTTTGGTAAATCATTCTAAAGTCTCATTTGTTTAACAGATGGAAGCCATACAGTGCCTTTAATTGGTTTTCCCTTTCCACACTAGCTGCTTTTTTTTTCTGGCACTTTTTTGCCAATGTTTTTTACTTTTTTTGAGATGCAACTACAAAAGCCAGATTTTCATCATGACATTTTTCACAGTTTTAGTTTTCATAAATTTTTACATGAAACAGTTTTAAGGTATGGCATGAAAAAGGTTGAATAGCAATCTACCTGGCGGATTTTTAATTTTGCGCATAATTTTTTTTTTTTTGTTTTTTTTTTCCCCTCCATGTTTTTGGAGTGTATTTTTTGCCTTATCAGTGTTCTGTTTGGTAGAACAAGAGGTTTGCGCATAACCCTGCAGATCTATTTGCCAATCCAGTTCAATTTCAGTGCGTGCCTCCACTAGGCATTGCTTTTACTGCTCTCAATCAGATTTCAAACCAACTTGATATATTAATCCTGAAATGAGAATGGCCATCGACTGCACGTAGTTTTATTGCACTTTTTAATTTGCACTTTGTAAAGGGGTAGGTTTTTAATCACTTATAGTACATCAGCAGGTGTTGTGGGTGTGAGCCCAAATGGCTGCTTGTTGAATTTAAAACCATAGACTTCCCTTGAATGTACCAAGCGCCTTAGCAGACTAAATGCAAATGTCACTTTAATCATCCTCTGCTGAATTTCTGAATGGATAACATTACTTTCAGAACTAAGACTGTCTTTCTTCTCACCATATGCATTCCATGCAGAGCTATTTCCCAAGCTCCTCTGTCATTCTACCTCATTGTTGTCTGCCAAGTTTGCTTACAAAGGTGAAGTTTGAATTTTTGACTGGGCACAATAAAGGTGTTTAAGCAGAACTCATGCTGTGTGTCTAGGTTTCATTAAAAGTAATGGAACAAATTGCATTTAAAAATGGTCAAATATGTGACCCTTGACCACAAAACAGTCAATAAGGTGTGTGTGTGTGTGTGTGTGTGTGTGTGTGTGTGTGTGTGTGTGTGTGTGTTTTTTTTTTTTTTTTTTTAAATGCATCAAGCTTTCCATTGTTGATAGGATAGGATATGATGTTTGGCTGAGATACAACTATTTGAAAATGTGGAATCTGAGGGTGTTTGTTTTTAAAAAAAAAAAAAAAAAAAAATTAAAATCTAAATATTGAGAAATTGTCTTAAGTTCTTACTAATTCATATTACTAAACAAAAGCTAAGTTGAGATTTATGGTAGATAACCTACAAAATATCTTCATGGAACATGATCCTAAATTAATATCCTAATGATTTTTGACAAAAGAGAAATTGATCGTTTTGACCCATACATTGTATTGTTGGCTAAATGAGTTTTTAATTTTTCCATATTCACATTTCCATAGCTTTTGAATGGTAGTACATCATTGCCTACAGTTTTCAATATTGATAATGATATTGAAGGTTTATTCTTATTTAATTTGCAAAAGTGTTTTAACCAACTTATACATCAGTATTTTAACCTCGACATAAGGCTCTAATTTTGTAGCAATTTTGGAATCAAATTTTATAAAATATATTTTTTGGTACAGTTCACTTTCTTTACAGTACATTGAAACTATTTCTTTTTTTTACTTTGATACTTTTATTTTGAAAAGATTCCACTTCTGCAATAACCTGCAGATTGTTGTGTGTTTGTTTTTGTTTTTTTTTTTAATTCCAGCCCAAGGTCTGTATTCCAAAGCGTTAATGAATTATAACTTAAGTTTATATAGTGCATTTTAACGTCTGTTCAAAAATGGGGGGTGGCACTTAAAGGGTAAAAATACAGTATCCTGAAAAAAAAAAAAAAAATTAAGTGGAATTGGGACATTCATCCACTTAAAACACTGGTCTCAATTCCTGGAGGGCCACAGGTCTGCACAGTTTAGCTCCAACCCTAATCAAACACACCTGATCCAGCTAATCAAGGTCTTCAGGATTACTAGATACTTCAAAGCAGGTGTGAGTTGGAGCTGGTTGGAACTAAACTCTGCAGAGCTGTGGCCCTCCAGGAATTGAATTTGAGACCACTAACTTAAAATGATGTTGGGTTCTCCACAGAGAGGTTTTGTAATGCATTAATTCTACTTGACCAGTAGGTGGAAGTGCTGCATTTGTGTAAATGAGGGTCGAGGCTGGATTTATTATTTCCACTCTCCAAGAAAAATGTTACCTTGGACCACAAAACCAGTTTTAAGGGTTTTTTTTTTTTTTTTTTTTTTAAATTGAGATCTTACATCATCTGAAAACTTAAATAAGCTTTGCTTATTATTATTTGTAAATAAGCTTTACGTTAGGAAAAGGAAATCTGGAACCTGAGGTGGCAAAAAATCTAAATACTGAGAAAATCACGTTTAGAGATGTCCAAATGAAGTTCTTAGCAATGCATATTACTAATCAGAAATTAAGTTTTGATATATTTACAAAGGATATTTACAAAATATCTTCATGGAACATGATCTTTACTTATCCTAATGATTTTTGTCATTTGCTACAAATATGCCTGTGCTACATAAGACCTGTGTCATGTGTAATTCTGTAGAGCTGATTAATTAAAATAAGACTTATGATTTGATTGATTGCCTACTATAAATGTGTACTAAGGTCAGCCTAAGTAGATCTTACATATACGAGTTTATTTTAGTTCCAGATGGTGGTATGTCGAAGAAGGGCCATTAATGTCTGGAGGAGCCTATAAATGTTCTCATTCTCGCTCCATTGCCAATGCGGTGTTCTCCAAAGGGTCATAGTTTGGTTAGTCTGGCTATGACCCTATTAACCCCAACTGGTAGATGGTATTGGTACTTCACCATCTGGCTGCAAAAAGCATTTCTCCATTAATAGCCATTAAAAAGTTTTTGTGTTCTAACTGACAAAACAGGGCTCATAAAGCTAGCCCCTGGTAAGACATTTATAGTATGATGAAACAGCATTATAGATGTTCCTTGCACAAAAAGTCGTTTAGATTGGCCATAAATGGTGCTGGCAGATGGTGTTCTTACCACATACACCAGCAGGGGGCACGTGGGGCTATTATAACCAGCTAAACTTTCGTTACTTGCAGCTAAATGAATCAAAACCAACCCGGTAACTTGAACGCAGTGTGAGGGACTGGAAGAGTGTTGAAGTGTGTGAGCTGGGAAAGGACCCGCCAGTTGAGTTCGTGTGAATCATCCAAGACTCACAGGTGTGTGGAGGATGACGAGCGTCTGCGTTTACATAACCTCTTGTTTCTCCTCCCCCTATACACATCCCACTTACACTACGAATATAACACCCTCGACACCATCTGAAACCTCGACTCATCCCTTCGTCAGGAGGTAATCTGAACACTTGGCATAAGCGATTGGTCCTTGGCCCAGCTCATTTAAGCTCACACATTAGCACGACGATTTTCTCACTGACACTTTATCTACACATTAGTATAACATCTGAATGGAGTCAATATGAGAAACGTGGGCTTAATGTGTTATAGTAGACTCACTTCCAGCCATCCAGTAAAAGTGAATGAACTAAATGGATACATTCTGCCACTCAATGGAGTTGTGTTAGAGGTATAATGATGTTAAGAAAGATTTAACGTAACGTGATCCGTTTATTTTGTGATCTGTGATGTTGTCATTGTCCTTGTATTCTCAGAGTTCATATGTGATGGTTGAGCAAGTTTTGAAAGTGTTATATTGTGCTGCTCCTTTTGGATTTAGCTGATTTAATATTCTGTTGACCTCAGTATGAAGCCATAAAGTATCCATGTGTTTATGACTTGCTAATGCTGGAATCCAGTAACATTAAAGTTGTTCCGTTGTTTTTTTTTTAAAAACTCATATAAGCCTCACCTTGTTTTAACAGCTGAACATGCAGTATAGAGGGTTTGCACTTACGTCACGATTTGGTCAGTTACCCGAATGTGCGGCCATATTGGCGATACTAGAATGTAAACAACAGCATGGATTGCATGGTTAATGTACTACTGAATACGTTGTTCTGCTAATTTATGCTCTCTAAACCACGGAAAAGATGTGTGGGAACTGCTAAATCATATAGAGAAGGACCTATTAGGCAGGAAAGGGCACAATATTTTGACAAACTAAAGTTAATTGGTGGTAAAGATACATATGATCAGTATTAATTAAGCCTAATATTTCACCTACATGACCAGAAATTTTAAGAACAAACACACAAATGTCATCAAGATTTTTACCCTGGAAATCCTGGTTCAGTTTGGTCAACCACAAACGCCTTTTGTTCCTTAGTTTTTTGCACTCCTCTCCTTGATTTGTTACAATTTTTGGCAGTCTGTATTACACGTCCGACCAATTAGTACAGCCCAAAACATGACAATAATTGAGCATTTTCAGCAGCAATGATCAGCGAAATATGCAAGTTTCCTTTGGTTCAGTGGCATTGTTTATTTTAAGAGCCGCCAATATGGCCAATTGTTGACGTGTCGTGAAAACATTGACTTCCACTACTACAAAAGTGAAATAAATATAACCTAGGCTCATTAGAAATATATGCCTCTATCTACATTTTTGGAAAACTTCACAATGTTCCTATAATTCACTGCATTTTCACCAACTGGCTACTGTGACCCTGGAAGAGGTCAGGGTCAGGCCCTCTGGAGTGCAGGATGTAAATCACAGCACTGATTTAAAATGAAGGAATATGAAAATATCCACCATTAGCAGCTATTACAGCTCTGCATAATCTGGGCATGCAAGCTGTAAGTTTATTCAAACATTGACTTGATATATTACTCCATGCCTTCTGAAGGATTGCCCAAAGATGATTCACACTGGTTGGACACTTCTTACAGACATCACGGTCCAGTTCCTCCCGTAGTTGCTCAATTGGGTTGAGGTCGGCTGATTGGGGAGGCCATTCCATGACAGACATGATGGTCTTCAATGATAATGTCAAGTTACTTTAATGTATTTGCACCAAAAATGATAAGAATTTATGATGATATTGTCCAAAACCACACTACCCCCCCCCCACCCCCATGATTTTTAGATCCATCTTTTCACACTGAGGACAACTAAGGGACTTAGTTATAATAGTATGCAACTATTACAGAAGGTTCAAGCACTCGCCAATGCTCCAGAAGGAAACACAATGCATTAAGGGGGTGTAAACTTTTGAACACAATGAAGATGTGTATTTTTTATATTTTTCCTAAATATATTCATATTTTTTTCCATTTAGTACTACCTTCAGAAGCTACAGAAGTTAGATACATGTTTTCCAGAAGGCAAAATAAGTTACATTTACCCTGATATTTAAAATAAAAAAGTTTTCACCCCCTGGCTCTTAATGCGTCGTGCTTTCATCTGACGCATCAGTGAGCATTTGAAACATCTGTAATGGTTGCATACAAGTCCCTTAGATGTTCTCAGTGTGAAGAGATGGATCTCAAAATCATACAGTCATTGTTGGAAAGAGTTTAAAATACACAAAAATGTACAAAAACCAAAGAATGTTTAGGACCTGATAGATTTCATGAAAAACTAAACAATCACTAAACAAAAACACAACATTGGATCATTCAGGTAACAACACAGTATTAAGAATCAAGTGTATGTAAACTTTTAATCTGGGTCATTTTTTATAAACAATTATTATTTTCCCTTGTGGACTATATGTAAACGTATTTCATGTAAAATACCTTATTCAACATTTTGCAGATTCTGCAAGGTGTTTATAAATTATGTAATGTAAATAAGTGTATGTAATGATCTCAATTTTATCTGTAAAAAGAATGAAAATGGAAATGACCAGCTTAGACTTTTTATTTGGCCACACTTCTCATTTACAGCACACTGTATTTCCTCTCTGGTAATACACATGGGGAACAATGTCTTGGCATGTCTGATCCATCCCTGTCACCCATGTTAATTAAAAAAAAAACAATTAAATACCATGATATTACAAAGCTGGCCTCTTTTAAATCAATGGTAAATGAATTGATAAAGCAAAACAGTTTGTATTCTTCAATATCAAATCATTGAACCACTTGAATCATTGTGAAGGTTTCAGGAACAGACTATTCACATGCTCAACATTAGCTTTTCCTGGACTGACAGTTCTGCTACATTTAATTTGTAAGAAAGCTGTGTTTCCTCTTTGAAGTATTCCTTTGTAAGTATTCCATTTCATGCTGTTATATACTGGACAAAATTGCATGTGTTGCACAGTATCATATTTTTATTCAACTGGATAAAGTACTATTTGTTTAACCTCCTCATTATTGCTGTGGAGGTGGTCTTTGTTGTGTATCATGTGTTTTGTTAGAAAGAGTAAATGAGAAACAGAAACGGATGAATTGTGGAAGTGTCTCCTAGACCCCCTACACCCCCATGTGTTTGTAAACTAAAGCTCTTGCAGGAAACAGAGGGTAATGGGGTTAGAGTTCAACTGTGCCTCTTAGAGGAAGCCTCTCCTCAGGACAGAAAGCTGCTAAACGATCGTGGGAAAGGGGGAGGGGCTTCGGCAGAATCTGCCACCACTTTACTCCTTCCTGTAAACTTACTAGACCTGAGGGAGTAAAACCCTGCAGCTCTGGAAAACAAAATGAGCTGCTCAACCTTTAAATAGGTAGTTAGCAAACCTAAACCAAAAAACACATGTTCTTGCGGACATTAGAGGATTCCTTTTGACATTTAAAAATATCAGTCTGAACCACCATGTAAAAATAATGCATCCCATCTAGTGTTAAATATGGAATATTCCGGTTTGATTTCCCATACTTCCAACCATGAAAAAGTTTGACTGTCCGGCGCTCGGAACATAAAATAGCAATGCCTATTCGTCAAAAGTCATTGATTTTTCTCCCTGACTGTTGCCATGTTCATGTCATATACACCTAAAATGTACAGGTTCATATTCATTGATTTTAAATCAGTGCTGTGATTTACATCCTGCACTCCAGAGGGCCTGACCCTGACCTCTTTGCCTTCCAGGGTCACAGTAGCCAGTTGGTGATTGAAACATTTTAGAGCACAGGTGCAGCCACAGGTGCAAGAAGTTTTAAACTGCTCATTGCTTGATTCTCAGGCACAGCCTAAAAAGGCACAGGTGCATGAAAAATGATTAGAGAAAGTTTTGATGGCATGTTTCGGCCATATTTATGTATGAATGTAACAGGGGCAAGAAGAAGAGGCAGTGGCTCCTCAAAATATTGGATGAGAAAAAAACATTATAATACAAAAATAAAACAATGCCAATATTACAAAATATTAGTAAAGTTACAGCTGGAGTCCACATCTCTCTCACAAACTTGATGAGATTCACACTTGACTTTATTAAATAGAATATTTATGACATTATTAATGAAAAAATATATTAAAAATATATTTTTTTTTATTATCTGATTGTCACGGTACATAAAGAGAAGAATGCAAGACGAAGATGAAGTTCAATGCAAATCTTTAATTATAACAGGCAAATACACAGACGAAGGGCAGGAACACACATACACAATCTTAATACCAGACAAAGAAACATTGAATTGAACCAACTAATAAAGGGATGCCAATGACAGACTGGCAGGTGTGGGTGATACTAATAATGGCATACCAAGGGCAGTAACAGGAAAAAAGCCAAATAAGGGCACATGAGGGAAGAAAACAACACAAATAGTCCACAGGGGTGTGACATTTTGCCCCCCTTCCGGAAAGTGCAACCTCGTGCCACAGAAAAGAAAAAGGGATGGACAGAGGGGACTTAGGAGGTGGACAAAGGAGTGGATGTGGGATAGAAAGAGGAAGTTCATGTTGGTGGAGGCTTTGGCGGAGGACGGACTTCTGAGAGGAGGACAACCAACAGAATCCAGGGTGGAGATGACGGCGAGAGGAGCCAGGAATGACACAGAAGTGTCCCAGAGCAGGAGGAGCAAAGCAAAACCCAGGCCACAGCCATGACGGTGGAGCCGACGGAAGGAGGAGCCATGGTGGAGGAAAGGCTGACCAACCGACGACGGAGCAGGTGGAAGTGGAGCCCGAGGTGGAGACGGAGAGCTGATGAGCCAGGGTGACACCATGGATCCGGAGGCGGAGATCCGGAGGTCAGTGACGGAGCTGGAGCGACAGAGAACTGGGGTGGAGCTAGAGTGAGGGAGGAGCCTAACGGAGCCGGTGGGACGAAGCGACAAGACGATGGCGGGTCAACGAGGGAGCTTGGTGGAGCTGGTGGGCCGATGGGCGAGGGTTGAGATGAGGGAGCTAGGTGCCATGGTGGAGCCACTGGGTCGAAGGGCTGAGGCGGAATCTGAGACTCTGAGGCTGGAGGTGGAGATGAGGGATCCTCCAGCCATAACGCCGATGGAAACTGGCAGACGCGCGGCACACCCACAGCACAGATGGTGAGCTGAGGGGCTGTCAGGGGACAGCGATGGCAGGGCTGAAGCAGCAGGGATGATACGAGGAGGCAGGAGAAGGAAGGTGGGTGGGAAATCTAGGCTGGCAGACAATTAGGGTAGACAGTGAGTTCAGGGCAGGTAGAGAGTTCAGACGACGGGAGGAGGATGGGTAACTCACTATGGAAGTCAATTAAATCTCCAGAGTCCAGTGTTTGCTCACTCCCAGCGGTGGGGAGGGATTTCCATAGCCCCCTTACGCTCCACTGTAATTCCCCCAGTCACGTGCTTTGTTGCCGGTTCTCGCACCTGGTTGGACGTGTTGGGCTCAGGCTCCGGGGCGATCCTCTGCACTGTTGCTTCCTCTGGAGATGACTCTTTGATCACTGTGGGCTCTGGCTCTCCATCCATGGTGGGTTCGGAGTGAAGCTCTGTGACTCGGGTGATGCTTGCCTGGGCTCTGGGTAGGGCTTTGTTCTGGAATGGGGCCAGATGCTCTCCAGACACCAAAAAGCCAAATATGGGCACATGAGGGAATGCCTAACCCTGTTCCTGGAGATCTACCTTCCTGCAGAGTTTAGTTCCAACCCTGATCAAACACACCTGTCTGTAATTATCAAGTGCTCCTTCAGATCCTAAATAATTGGTTCAGTTGTGTTTGATCACAGTTGGAGCTGAACTCTGCAGGAAGGTACAGGGGTTGGACAATGAAACTGAAACACTTGGTTTTAGACCAGAATTAGTACGGTGTTGGGCCTCCTTTTGTGGCCAATACAGCATCATTTAATTTTGGGATTGACAAATACATGTCATGCACAGTAGCCATAGGGATTTTGAGCCATTCCTTTTCTAGAACAGTGGCCAGGTCACTATGTGATTCTGGTGTAGGAAAACGTTTCCTGACTCGCTTCTCCAAAACATCCCAAAATGCCTCAATAATATTCAGATGTGGTGACTGTGCAGGCCATGGGAGATGTTCAACTTTACTTTCATGTTCATCAAACCTCTCTGTCACCAGTCTTGCTGTGTGTATTAGTGCATTATCATCCTTATACATGGCACCACCTTTAGGTTACAATGTCTGAACCATTGGGTGCACATAGTCCACCTTCACACTTTGCTCTTACTGCTGGAATGTGCAATAAGTGAAGATTGGCCACCAGGCTGTGCAAATATAGCTATGAAACCTCCAGCAATATATTGGCCAGTGTTTCAGTTTCATTGTCCAACCCCTGTAGACCTTCAGGAACAGGGTTGAGCAGCCCTGATGTAAGTAATGCTTGTTAAACTGAGACATGTGAAGAAATGTGACTGGGACATGAATTTAACATGAATTCTACATTTTAAAATAGAAAACAATTATTTGTAATAATATTTTATAATATTTCTTATTTTATCTTACCATTTTATTTAATATAAAATGTTATATGCATATAAAAATGTATAACATGCATACAGTTTCATACCAAATTTTTTGTATTAGTTCACATGAACACCTTTTCCTCCAGACATACACATGAACTGCATAACCGTTCCAACAGATCTTCAACATTTGTTTCTTATACTTGCACACTACATCTCTCTGATGTCTACTGTGCTGCACAGTGTTTCAGAAGAAACATCTTCATCCGGTGGGAGATGAAGAGACTGACAGATCGAGGGAAAGAGACGGTCCAAGAGGAATCGAGAGAGAGAGCGGC
Source organism: Cirrhinus molitorella (assembly GCA_033026305.1). Taxonomy (NCBI): domain Eukaryota; kingdom Metazoa; phylum Chordata; class Actinopteri; order Cypriniformes; family Cyprinidae; genus Cirrhinus; species Cirrhinus molitorella. The sequence goes on along the minus strand of CM065118.1, from coordinate 32,726,950 downwards.
AGAGAGCAGCAGAGATGTGGACAAGCATGCTGATGCTAATCTCCACATTCTAGGCAGTTGTCATGGAGACAGCACTGCCTCCTTGGCCTGGCTGCTCTTCGTGATGTTTGTGTGAGAATGTCTACGAGTGTGTGTGTGTGTGTGTGTTGTGTCACACTGTGATCACAAAGTCATACTGTTAGCATGATAGTACAGATTGCATTGATAGACATAGCCAGTGTTAAAACTTGGCATGGAAGCTGATATTCTGTGAAATGCTTGTTATTTATGACTATCTGTGGCTGTGTTGCCTTATATAAAAGCTATTTGTAGCTGAGTGCAGCTGCGGCCTTTCATTATCATTACTGAGGCTAATGCTCCCATCTCTCTGCCGCTAGTTGTGACTAGTGAAGCAAAACGGAAAAAGGCTGTTGTCAAAAGAATAGTTTGTTATTGAAGAATCTTCCTGTTCATATTCCAAGTCTTTCTAAACCAGTTATTTAAGGGATAGTTTACCGCAAAATGAAAGTTCTGTCATTAACTTATGTTGTTCCAAACCTGTAAGTCCTCTGTTCATCTTCAGAGCACAAATTAAGATATTTTTGATGAATTCTGAGAGCTTTCTGACCCTGCATTAAAACCAATGCAACAGACATGTTTTATTGGCCATAAAGGTAGTAAGGGCATTGATAAAATAGTTAACGTAACATCAGTGGTTCAACCGAGATGTTATGAAGCTATGAGAGTACTTTTTGTATGCAAGTAAAACATAACTAATTACTTTATTCAACAATTTATTCTCTTCTGTGTCAGTCTTTCACACATGTTCACAAGAGTAACATGATGCATGTGTGTGGTGCTGCTAACACAGGAGCCGGTGTAATACATTCATTGTGGTACTCTCGTGAACGTGTCGAAGACTGACACTGAAGAGAAGAAATTGTTTAATAAAGTCATTATTTCTTTGCGCACAAAAAAAATTATCTTGTAGCCTAATTACATTATGGTTGAAGCTCTGATGTCACATTGAATATTTTTTACAATGTACTTACTACCTTTTCTTCTACCATTGCTGTCTATGGAGGGTCAGAAGGCTCTTGGATTTCATCAAAAATACCTTCATTTGTGTTCCGAAGATGAACAAAAGTCTTACAGGTTTGTAATGAGTAATTAATGACAGCATTTTCATTGTTGTGTGAACTATTCCTTTAAGATCAATGAACAAAACTTTCTTTTGAGACAGTTCTTTTTAATGAATTAGTTGATCTGATTCACAAATAGCACTGAATGTTTAAATCTCAAAAAGACTACAGATTAATTCTTCAAGTAATTGATTACAGTAGCTTGCAGTAGTTACTTTTTTCACATTTTGTTGTGTTGCTGCCTTATGTTAAACTTCTTAAAAAAAAAAAAAATCCACATCAGTCTACACTCCATACACAAAACTGGCACTCAGGAGCACTCATATCTCTTGTAGATGTTACTGCACTTTGAGTGGAGTTAACCTGTGGCAAATTCAGTTGAATGGGTATTATTTGAAAAGGCAAACACATCTTAATAAAAGGTCTAACAGCTGAAAATGGATATCAGAGTAAAAACCAAGCCCTGAAGTAAACAAAAAAAATAAAAATAAAAATGCATGTATAGTTTAGAAACAGGATTGCATTAAGCCACACATCTGGGAAAAAGTTCAGAAAAAAACTCTGCTGCATTGAAGGTTCACAGAAGCATGTAGCCTCCGTATCCATAATGATAGAAGTTTAGAACAACTGGGACTCCTCCTAGAGCTGGTCTTCTGGCTAAACTGAGCAATTGATGGAGAATAGCTGAACAGAGTGAACAGATGTTCACTCTGTTTGAGCTCCATGATCATCATGAAACATTACTGCAGCACTCCACCAATCTGGGCTTTAAGGAAATGTGGCAAGACTCAATCCTCTTCTCAGTGAAGACACATGAAAACCCACTTGGGATTTGCAAAACAAGCACCAAAAGGACCCTCAGACTGAGAAACAAGATTTTCTGATCTGATGATTCTCAATTCCAAGCATCATGTATTGAGGAAACCAGGCACTGCTCATCACCTGCAGAGTACCATCCTAAAAGTAAAGTGTGCTGGCTGTTTTTCAGTGGCAGGGATAGATAGACCCATCAGAGTAAAAGGAAAGCTCAACACAGCAAAATATAGCTTTAACGAAAGCTTAGTCCAGAACATTCAGAACCTCAGACTGGGCAGAATGTTCATGTTCATCGGGACAGTGAACCCTAAGCACACAGCAAGAGTGGCTTACAAACAACTGTGTGAATGTCTTTGAGTGGTCGAGCCAGAGTCTGGGCTTGAACCCAATCAAACATTTCTGAAGAAACCTGAAAATGTGCATCTGCCCCCATCCAACCTGACAGAGCTTGAGAGATGAAGAGGTGAGGTGAAGAATGGCAGATAAATGTACAAAGCTTGTCGCATCATACCCAAAAAGACTTGAGGCTGTAAAGGTGCTTCAGCTAAGTACTGAGTCAAGGGTATGAATACTTATGCAATGTACTTATTTTAGTTTTTTTTTTTTTTTTACAAATTTAGTTGTGCCAATTCTGTTTTTGCTTTGTCATAATGGTATGGAGCATAGATTTATGTGGAAAAAAAGTAATTTAAAGCAGTTTCACACAAGGAAGCAACATAAAATGTGAAACAAATTAAGAGGTATGAATACTTTTGCAAGGCACTGTAATTCTCAATTTGGGCTGATTTGATACATATTAGTGTTTAACTCACTGATCTCAATATTCTGACACTGCAGTCCTCAAGTTATAAAGTTGTAGTCACTATTAATAGTGAGTGTACAGACAAGACCTATGTAAAGAGGATCCAAAATATCTATATATTCACTTTACATAAGAAAAAATTGTAAAATGGGTTGGAATTATATAAAGGTGAGTGAATGATGATAGAAGTTTTAATGTCTGAGTGAACTATCCAAGAAAATGAGATGAAATGACATGACAAAGAGGGGGGTTATAAAGGGTGAGAGGAAATCTGGCTTTAGCGCAGAACTGCTTGGCCTCAACCCCTTCTTCCTGTGTCAGCGGTCGCCCGTTCATGGGGCTGTCTGTGGTTTGTCACGTTCCCCATGAGCAACAAGAGAAAATATGTGTGTGGTTTCATGTGTGCGTCAGCATTGAAGAACGTAAACTAACTACATAAAGTAACCACTGAAATGATTTCTGACCACACAGAATAGTTCGAGAGCAAAACATGCTGACCACAAAGCAGATATGCATCCACTGTGGTTGTCCACTATCCTTATCTGATCACATGACCAAGCTAGAAAAAAAAAAATCTAAAGGAAGATGGACACGGCCAAAACTTCATAAAGTGATGGACTGAATGCAGTATGACACGTAAGTAACACCATTTCTGAGTTTTCAAGAACAGAAGAACCACAGGACTCAGTGACTTACATCCTTTGAACACATATTTAAATCAAAAACAGCAAAAACAACTGAAAGTTTTGCAATTGTCTCATGACACATCAGAGTAAATTATGACTCATGAACAGTAAGCTAGAGTGATCAAGATCCTACAACTACCATTACGATGACAAATGGAGAGAAGAAGATGGATTTGGTTAGTGCTTTGATATCCATTCATTACTTCCATGTACACACAGAACATCTTGAAACCAGATTGGCCTGTAGTCAGACAGCATGTAGGGTCACTATTTGGAAAACACATGACTAATTTCCGCTTACAAGTGGTGTGGATTCCCATTGCCTGAATGGCCATTTAAATATTTTCATCTCCAGTCAATATTTTGTTTGTCTGAGGTGCAGTGTGTGGAAAATACAAAACAGGGAGAAAGGCATGTTTATGTGTGAGGCAGTTAATTCTTTTCTCTTGCTTTTAAAGCCCGGTGTTCCATGGAAAAGTTTGTGATGGGGTCTGAGAGGAAAGAATGATATGGAGTGAATAGGGAAAACAGAGGTTTTTGCTTTCACCTCAGAACGGTTTGTGGCTTTGACTGTGGTACAACTGACTCCGTCTGCCCCGGTGAAACACCAGGCAGTAGCAACTGGAGAGGTCGTGAGACTGTAACCACATGTATACATTTGAGTTCTTGACACTGAACCCTAAAATTCTCTAGTGGGACTGTCTCTGGAATTTGTCTTTTTTGAGTGGATTTTTATTAAACTAACCACTAAACGAAAAAATTTTACAAATAGCTGCAGGGTACTTTAATAAGATTAAATCATTCAAAGCTCCTCTCATGGGTTACTTTCAACCTGATCTCACAACGAAAACGTACCTGTCGGAACTTTTTCGCAGTCCAATTCCATGCCGGCTCAGCTACAGAGCAAGCTTGTTATGCCTGAAAAGCGAAACATGGAGCGGTAATAATAACTGTGTATAAAAACAATTAACAAGTGCTCGCTGTTTTACTGCCTCTAGTCTTAATTTTTGTTGGAAACTGCAGTGATATGTACTTATTGGTTCGTATTCCGCATCTTGCCAAAAAAAAAAAAAAAAAGAGATCTGGAAGGTTATTTTTCTGGTTTTTTATTTATTTCGGATTTATCCTTCATTGGATTGAACAGTGACAACCGATAGGAAGCAATGAGAACAGGATAAGGAACCCTGATAGCACATGTACATCTCAGAGACGTCTATTTGACGTCTGCATTTACATCTGCAAGACGTATATCTGCAATATGTCTATTGAACGTTTCCTATCAGATGTCAAATAGACATCTATTAGATGTCTTTAAGATGTTTATGATTTAGAATGTATGTAAAACTGACATCTTACAGATGTCTGCCAGATGTTTGTACACAACAGGTGCTTTCCAGATCAAGAGATCTTTAACAGACATCTTGCAGACGTACATGTGCTGTCTGGGAAAGGACCTCAAGTTAGCTCCATTATGAAGTCTTATTACAGTCAGATATTTTTTGGTGCATTTATTTTTTATTTTTATTTTGTACCCTTTCTTTGCGCTTCAAAATGTACTAAAAGCCTCTTTGCAAAATCTGTTATTGTAACAGGTGCACAAACCACTGAAATGTGCCACTCAAACTGTTAAGGTCAGACGGAAATGATAGTTAAAAATAAACCAGGCACCATTTTCTAATGTTAGGATCCTTCAAAAGGATATATAGAGCAGCAGGTGCTACACACAGCCAGAGCAGCCATGACCTGCACTACATTTTCTGAACTTTATCGTTAATTCCTTCAGTAGTAAATAAAGTTTTATTATGAGAGAAAGGTTTAAATTATAGCATATGTCAGTGTCAGAAATTAACAAGCGCTTGTGGCAAAAATGCCCGATAAATTAAAGACAAAGGGGAAAAAATGCCGCACAGTTAAACACATATTACGCCTGTCACAATTAAAATGAAATGTGAAAATGAATAAAAAGTGTCAATTTGAGGAATTACATTTAGATATATCGCTCAAAGTGCATCAGATTGCTTTTACATGCTCTTTTGTGCAGCGTTGAGCCTTATAACCAATCAAACCAATCATTTTGTCAATAATTTTGCGGCCCTGTGAGCTCCTGGTTTTTACATGTATAATTTAGATACAGTTTTAAACAGTATTGTTATTGACAAAATTTTTGTTTAAAATATTGATCAAAGTAATTGGGTAAATTTAAGTATTTGACATTAAAGACAACATATGGTTTTTATAATTATTAAGCGATAATAAAAATTGCCCTCACAAATGTAAAAAATGCCCCTGGAAATTAATTCCAGGGAGCAAATAATACACCTTAATGGAAAATTTTTAATGGTTCATTTCTGAGCCTGGTATGTGTAGAGTAAACTATTTGATATCAAAAAATAGAAGGTGATTTATTATATGACCTTTTAAGCTTATAACTCCAAGTCAAAACTCAAATTTCAGACCTGCCCAAACACAAAGTAGTCAGACAAAAGTCTTCTAGCGGGTCACTTTCCTCACAGCTGGGAAGCACCAGAAGGTGTTTTCTTTTTTCATTTACGTAAGGCTGACTTTATGAGAAGGTTACAAAAGGACAAGAGAGGGCAGATTTCTCCTTATCATTAAACCCAGGTGCTCTGTGCACAGACACGTGCTCACACAAACAGATTTTCCACAAGTTTGAGTAGCTGACACCTTCCTTAGACAGCTATTTAAAGCACTCAGTGGCCAAGGTTACTCATCAAGGATTCACAGTGAAATGGGAGATTTGAAGTCTCTAATGAGTGCTTTAATTAGAGCTATAGGTACCAGAAACCTTTGCTCAAACCCAGTCTTTAGTGAGTTTTCCCTGTAGGCCAGGATAGATGTGGACTTTTTATTAGAAAAGTCTTAAGAACAGAGTTTAGGAACTGAGATATTTTACTTGAAAATGTACAAATTACATAAAAATGGTCTGTCAAAAAAGTATTGAAATGTAGATGGCGTGCTTCTCTCTTTATAAAAAGAAAAAAAACTAATGTTTCCAAAAATACAAGAGGACAGGCCAGGGTTGGGGGATGAGAGTGAGAGAAAAAGAGAGAGAGATCGTATTGAAATGCAACTTATTTAGTTCATTGAACATGGAGAGGGCTATTGGCCCTCAGCCTTTGCTCATTAGGAGGAGGAGATGCATTCAAAGGCTGGAGAACAGGGAAAAGTAAGAAAGAGGACAAGTGAAAGAGACCAAGATGGAGTGGATGGGACAGGGTAAGAAGTAGTGTCTCCCCTTTTTTTGCTTTTTTGTTCTGGTGCTCATCTTGTGTGCTCTCCAAATTCTCCACAAACTGTCTTCCTCTATACACTTCTCTTTCTTTCTTTCTTTCTTTATACTTTTTTCACTTTTCTTACTGCTGTTGATCAGAGACTCTCTGACTTCATACACTGGCACATTTCTCTATCTAGGTCATACTGTCTACAGAACATCAAGCGCTCTGCTGAGGCAATGGCTTTGTTCAATCCAAAAACAATGTGAGCAAAAACACAATAAATAACGTGAAAACAGCTGTGGTAAAATATGGTTTTACTTATGGGTCGTAAATTTGTGAGGTTGATTCTTTCTGTTTACTTCTGTTTATTGTTGGTATAGGATTTGTGTGAAATATATTCAGCAGTGCAGTAGAGCAAATGATGAAATAACCATGCCCAACTTGCACATATGAAATAAAATGATTTTTTAATACAATTACAATTGCAGTAGTATGTATGGAAATCCACCAGGACATTAAAAGTTGAGGTCAAAAGTTTACATACTGTACACCTTGTAGAATCATGTTATGGATGTTATTTTTTAATTTAGTACTGACCTGCAAAATATATTTTACATTAAAATGTTCAAAAGTTTACATACAGTCCGCTTGATTCCTAATACTGTGTTGTTACCTGAATGATCCACAGCTGTTTTTTTTTTTTAGTAATAATTGTTCATGAGTCCCTTGTTTGTCCTGAACAATTAAACTTCAGTAAAATCCTTTTGGTCCCACAAATTCGGATATGTAACACACACACACACAAATATATTACAAAAGGTTAAAAAGTTCACTGATGCTCAGATGGAAAAACAATGCATTAAGAGTCAGGGGTTTAAACTTTTGAACAATATGAAATTGTGTAAATTTTTCTTATTTTGCCTAAATATCATTGAGTACTGACTTTCAGATGCTGCAGAAGATACCCAGAAGACAAAATAAGTCAAATTTACCCTGATCCTCAAAGTCAAAAGGTTTTCACCCCCTGGTTTTTGTGTTCTTATGCTTATGTTTCCTTCTGAAGTCTCTTAGTTGTCCTCAGTGTGAAAAGATGGATCTCAAAATCATACAGTCATTGTTGAGTTCAAATACACAAAAATGCTGAAAAGCCAACAAATTTGTGGGATCTGAACAGGGTCATTTTTAAAAACTCAAATATTATTTTTTGTGGACTATATGTAAACATTTTTATGTGAAATATCTTATTCCGGTCAGTAATAAATAAAAAATAACATGCATTTTGTATGATCGCTCTTATTTTGGTAAAATAACATTTTTGCAGATTCTGCAAGTTTTATGTAATCTTTTGACCTCAACTGGAAGTGGAGTTGTTTCTGTAATGCACAAGTTAAAATGCCATTGTAAAAGTATTTTGAGGTCATAAGATAGTATTGTGCAGTGAACAGCACAAAAAAAAAGTATTTTTTAATGGAAAATCTGGCCCTTAAATAATAATTTGTGTGTAAAGGAGCAACCAGGATTCTTTCTAGAGTTGGCTGCCTGGTCAAACTGGGAAATGCTGTTACAGTTGAACCACTGATGTCACAAGAACTATTTTATTGATTTCCTTACTACGTTTCAGGGCCTTGAACGTGTCAGCTGCGTTGCTGTCAATGCAGGGCCAGAAAGCTCTCGGATTTCATCAGAAATAATTAATTTTTTAATTAATCTTAATTTGTGTTCCAAAGATGAACAAAGGTTTTACAGGTTTGGAACGACATGAGTAATTAATGACAGAATTTTCATTTTTGGATGAACTGTCCCTTTAATTTAACTTAAAATAACTAAATGTTGTCACTCTTGCCAAACTAGTGCTGCCCTGGACCCATTCCTTCCAGGAGACCTCATCGAGAAATATTACAGTCTTCTGAATGAAGACAAATATCAATACATTGTATGATCTTGCAGCACAAAAATGTTTCACTTTGGCAGTGCACACAAGAAAAAGTAAATTTTAAAGGTCTGAATGTGATTAAGGAAATATTACATAATGTAAACATTCAGTTTCATAGCTCTTCTAAGAAGGATTAACACTCTATAATCCCCACACTCCGCTTTCTGCAGAGGAGACCAATAATTAAGCATGACACCAGGATACAACATTTTCAGTGCAAAATCATCCAATGCATGTGTGACAGAATTATGACGATTTACATTGATAATCACCTTCCCAAAATAACTCTACAATTCTCTAAACATGACTCATTTCCACACAAACTTAACAACTGAAGCGTAATACATATCCCCTCAGTGAGTCAGCTTTGAGACACACTAATCCTGCAGAAGATACCAACATAACTCATTTTCAAATCTAATTAAACATAAGAACCAACTGGATCATTAAACAAACAAACAAACAAAGATAAATTGGATGCTGAAATCCAAACTCATGACAAAATTGAGTATTTGAGTCACATGGGAAAACATGGTGTCAGACATGAATTTGAAAAAGTACATTCAACAACCATTAAATGACTATCAATACAAATAGTCACAAAAATATTAAAATGCTTAAACATCTATCATTTTCCTCTAATGCACTGATCTATGAGAATGAATATTAGTTCATTATTCCCTCATTAGAAGCACATATGGATGTCATGCAAATGAGATGTTCGAGGACTTGTGTTATATGCACACCGAGGGGATCCCTGTCCATGATTTATTTAACAGAGGGGGATGATAGTTATAGATGCATACACATGTGATGTGATAGATGTGTCCCTCACATGATTCCTGTGTAATGAGCATGTGTGTGCGTGAGAGAGAGAAATAGGGAGAATTTCTCCCATGGGAGACGGTTAAGAACCAGGCTGAGCGAGTGGGCAAACTGCCGAGACTCCCCCTCTCCATCCTTCCATTGATCCCTCACCTTTGGGGTTCACTTTCTCCATCTCTGACGTCCCTCAGAGGAGGTAAAGATAAGGTCATGTCATCAAAAGGTGGAAAGCTCTTGTACTGAAAACACCAGCCATGAAAAAAGAGAATGTGTTGCAGTCTTCCTCTAGCTATTTGGCATAGATATGTAGCCTAAATATATTTCCCAAGATACAAATTATCCTATTTAAAAGTTGATGTACTCTTGGTTCTTAACCTTTTGTTGTACATAACTTTTTGACAAAAAGCCTCTAGGTCGTGTAAGTTATTTGGATTCCCAGTATGCTCTGCACATTTAGGTTTTTCCCATGTGGCTATACACTGTTTTGCCACTCAAGGACACTTGAGGCACTCATATACATCCTGAAAGACTGCAAACAGTCATTAATTCTCAAGGAGAACATTAAGAACCAAGGATAGTATGTGTAAATTCAGTTACTATTTTGTCTTAAAGACATAGGTCACCCAAAAATTTAAATTCTGTCATTAATTACTCACCTTTATGTTGTTCAAAAACCACAAGACCTTTGTTCATCTTCGGAACACAAACAAAGATATTTTTAATGAAATCCGAGAGCTTTTTGTTGCTTCATAGACAGCAACATAACTGACACGTTCAAGACCCAGAAAGGTAGCAAGGACATTCAAGTCTCGCGTATCCAGACCTTCAGACTGACTGCAGAAGGTCTGGAATCTTTGGCCGGTTTGAATGGCCAAGGTCCGCCCATTAGGCCATATGACTGACAGGTAAAGCAACTAATCACGTTTCGTTTTGTGCCGCGTCATGTTTAGGGGCATGGAAATGTTGCCACAGTAACAGACCCTGTGTGAAACTCTTAAAGATTCTATGTCGCGAACTTTACATTTTTCACATTTTTTTGAAAGTCCAGCATTTAGTTGATCCTAATAGGTGCTCGTCGTCACAGTTGTAAACTCGACGATTTTCTTCTTTAGTGAGGGGGCTGGGCGCCGCAGCATTTTTGTTTCCAGGTGGAACGTTAAAGAACGCGACACACGTGGCTGCCGGAAATCCCGTGAAATCTAACCAATCAGATGACGACTTCGAAACTCCTGAAGTGTTTCCAGATAAGTGTGCCATATGCATCAGACGTTTAGCCAATGTTCCACTGGTGTGACGTCTGAGGCTGAGACTAGTTAGGACATTAATAAAAGAGTTAATGTGGTTCAACTGTAATGTTATGAAGCTACGAAAATACTTTTTGTGCACAAAGAAAACTAAAATAATAATTTATTCAACTATTTTTTCTCTTCTATGTCTTCGAAGCACGTTCATAGAAGTGCTGCGATGCACTGAACCACAGATGTCACAAGAACTATTTTAGCGATGTCCATACTTCCTTTCTGGAACGTGTCAGTTGCATTGTTGAACAAAGGCGTTATGGGTTTGGAACGACCTGAGGGTGAGTAATTATATTTTATGTAAGAGGTTTGTAAATTTATAAGCACAGCATCTACCTAATCTTATGATGAAAACATACCTGTCGGAACTTTTTCACAAGACGCTAAATATGTACCAATATTTACATATCACAGAAAGTAAAGGGGGTCCAATGCGGTTTCATGCATGTTAAGTAATTTACAGTGTTAAAGAGTTGCATTCTCATGCTAAACATGGCCAAAGTTTCAAAAACTGATTTGGACATTTAACAGAGTTTTCTTTTCCAAATACACACTTTCTTACAAGTTTCGGAAAGGTTTTTTTTTTCCGATTATGGCTCTTCATGACGTCCTGAAGGGTGAAACTCCTTGTATGGCCAATTCTCCTGGAAGGTCGTGCCCGCGCACACATTGACCGGAGCATATACAGGTCCTTCTCAAAAAATTTGCATATTGTGATAAAGTTCATTATTTTCTGTAATGTACTGATAAACATTAGACTTTCATATATTTTAGATTCATTACACACAACTCGAAGTAGTTCAAGCCTTTTATTGTTTTAATATTGATGATTTTGGCATACAGCTCATGAAAACCCAAAATTCCTATCTCAAAAAATTAGCATATCATGAAAAGGTTCTCTAAACGAGCTATTAACCTAATCATCTGAATCAACTAATTAACTCTAAACACCTGCAAAAGATTCCTGAGGCTTTTAAAAACTCCCAGCCTGGTTCATTACTCAAAACCGCAATCATGGGTAAGACTGCAGACCTGACTGCTGTCCAGAAGGCCATCATTGACACCCTCAAGCAAGAGGTCTGTGGGAAGGAAAAAGTGTGGCAGAAAACGCTTCACAACGAGAAGAGTTGACCGGACCCTGAGGAAGATTGTGGAGAAGGACCGATTCCAGACCTTGGGGGACCTGCGGAAGCAGTGGACTGAGTCAGGAGTAGAAACATCCAGAGCCACCGTGTACAGGCGTGTGCAGGAAATGGGCTACAGGTGCCGCATTCCCCAGGTCAAGCCACTTTTGAACCAGAAACAGCGGCAGAAGCGCCTGACCTGGGCTACAGAGAAGCAGCACTGGACTGTTGCTCAGTGGTCCAAAGTACTTTTTTCGGATGAAAGCAAATTTTGCATGTCATTCGGAAATCAAGGTGCCAGAGTCTGGAGGAAGACTGGGGAGAGGGAAATGCCAAAATGCCTGAAGTCCAGTGTCAAGCACCCACAGTCAGTGATGGTCTGGGGTGCCATGTCAGCTGCTGGTGTTGGTCCACTGTGTTTTATCAAGGGCAGGGTCAATGCAGCTAGCTATCAGGAGATTTTGGAGCACTTCATGCTTCCATCTGCTGAAAAGCTTTATGGAGATGAAGATTTCATTTTTCAGCACGACCTGGCACCTGCTCACAGTGCCAAAACCACTGGTAAATGGTTTACTGACCATGGTATTACTGTGCTCAATTGGCCTGCCAACTCTCCTGACCTGAACCCCATAGAGAATCTGTGGGATATTGTGAAGAGAAAGTTGAGAGACGCAAGACCCAACACTCTGGATGAGCTTAAGGCCGCTATCGAAGCATCCTGGGCCTCCATAACACCTCAGCAGTGCCACAGGCTGATTGCCTCCATGCCACGCCGCATTGAAGCAGTCATTTCTGCAAAAGGATTCCCGACCAAGTATTGAGTGCATAACTGAACATAATTATTTGAACTTTTCTTTATTGGTCGGATGAAATATGCTAATTTTTTGAGATAGGAATTTTGGGTTTTCATGAGCTGTATGCCAAAATCATCAATATTAAAACAATAAAAGGCTTGAATTACTTCGAGTTGTGTGTAATGAATCTAAAATATATGAAAGTCTAATGTTTATCAGTACATTACAGAAAATAATGAACTTTATCACAATATGCTAATTTTTTGAGAAGGACCTGTATATGATCAAACTAAAAACTTTTTGGATATATGAAGGATGCAGTGCTACACTGTAGGTACTCAAGATTAACATGAGACTGGGTGAAACTGTGTGTGTTGTGCCCCCTTTAACACTAGAGGTGGTAAAACATCAAGCACTTGTAATCGTTTTCGTACACACTTATGATTAAAGCTCAATATGTTTTACAAACTTGCTTGGTAGCTACGTCTACATTAATCCGGACACATTTGAAAATGGAGTTCTACCTTTTTAGGACTATAATATGAAGAGTGTACAAAGTATATAATATTGAAGTATATAATATCTTTAGCAAAAGTGTGAAAGTGAATAACACATAACAGGCACGATTACTGTTATAACATAGATATCTGTTGGTACAATATGCATCACATGACTAAACATGCGTCATCATTTTCATAAACCGTAGTTTTCACAGTCCACACTACAACGTGAAAATGGCGTTTTCAAATGTATCCACTTTGGAGAACGTTTACTCTGTTTTCCTTGACAAAATGCCATCTCAGTGTGGACAGAAGGCCAGAACGGAGAGAAAAATATGCATTTTCAAACGAAAACATATTAGTGTGGACATGGCCTAGTCGGCATGGAATTGGACTTGAGATATGGAATCCTTGGGTGCAAATCCCATCAAAAAAACATTACTCATGATGAAAAAGCTAAAAGATGAGAGATTAAAAAACGAACTAAAACAGCATAATTGTGATTGTGTTTTTACATCACATTTGCTTTCATTCATACTATCATGTAGGTTTAGGTGTATTGCAGATGGTACATTATTTTAAAACGTCACAGAGCATTAGAGTTATAGTGCCACTTACTGGACATTTCAAGTCAGAACTGCGGTGACACGTACAAAACCAATGTCATAAAACATACTATATGTATGTTCATCTGTTCCGGAGGAAAAAAAAACTGTCTTAGTGCTGCTCAGTTAACATTTTTAGATGTATTGTACTTATTGTACCATTTTTAGTACGTATTGTAACATTTTTATGTTACAATACGTACATGGCGGTATGTATTTCGCGTCTTGCGGAAAGGTTCCAACGGGTACAATATATTGCACAATATATAAGAATACACCCTCTAAAATCCATATTAATGCATTTTCACAAAAAAAAAAAAAAAAAAAAACCTGATTTAATTTGTTTCTGTGTAAAATATGTAGGCCGTACTAAAACGCCGTCGTACCAAACAAATAAACTTAGTTGGAAGATGTTTTGGTGTTTTGTGTGTGGATATTACAGTATATGTGTGTGTGTTTATGAGTGTGCATGAATCTATGTTTTGCATGTACATGCTGTATGTTGTGAATGTGTACTTATGTGACGCCTCAGTAACTGGGGCAGAACTGATTGCTGCTGATGGCTGTAGGCGCGTAGAGACCTACATTCTGCACACAGACACAGGAAGAAGGCAGCGAGAAAGAGTAAGGAGTTAATGTTGGAGACAGAGTGTCTACTGTCTTGGTTTCATTCTTCTCCACTAGATGTCCACCAAACAGCTGAATAATAGTAGTATTAAAAAAAAAATAAAACAGTGTGAAAATGACTCCAAAGAGAAGTGGAATGACGAATGAATAACAGATGAAAGAGAAGGAGTGATAAAAAAAAGAGAAAAAAAATCACAACGCTTAGATAGGTCAATCACCAGGGACAGGATCTGGCCCATCTGCTCAGCTGATATAACAGGGAATTATGCATGCAGATTGGCACTGCATCTCCACACTCACCCCCAAACACGCTTCATGACGCATTTATGCCGTCTTGAAGATGTAAGGATGTGATGAAAAGAGGAATGTGTTGTTGGGGTTAACAGCGAAAGGAGGGTGGGTGCACTGGTGAGTTGTTTATGAGGGGAGAGAACATTTGAAAAGCAGAAAGGAAAGAGGAAAAGTGTTGCTGTTTTACTCAGAGGGAGTATAAAGGATGAAGGTGACTTTTCTTCCTGTTTCCTTGTGTCCTTTCACAGGTGTGTGTGTGTGTGTGTGTGTGTGTGAGAGAGAGAAAGAGAACCCCTGTGTGGAGGAAATCTGTTCTTCCTTCTAAGAATCATAATGCATGAGCTGACATCTTTGACATAATTCTAAAACAGCTTTAAGAGTGATAAAAATGATGGCAACTAAATTATGATCAGTTCATCATACATCTTATATACATTGAGATCAAGTTTACACACACCTTTTATTTAGTACTGAATAAGATATTTCACATAAAAGACGTACATATAGTCCACAAGAGTTGAATATATAAAAATAATCCCGTCCAAAAGTTTACATACACGTGTTGTTTTTTCGTTTAGTGATAGTTGTCCATGAGTCTCTTGTTTGTCCTGAACAGTTAAACTGCTCACAGTTCTTTAGAAAAATTCTAGAAAAATCCTACAAATTATTTGGTTTTTCAGCATTTTTGTGTATTTGAACCTTTTCCAACAATGACTGTATGATTTTGAGATTTTTCACACTGGTGACAACTGAAGATCAGGGTAAATTTATTTAAATTCACTTACAAAACTTATTTAACTAGACGTAAGTATCTTTGGTAGCTTCTGAAAGGCAGTACTATATAGAAAAAATATGATATTTATTAAAAAAAAAAAAAAAAGTACACATCTTCATTCGGTTCAAAAGTTTACACCCCTGGCTCTTAATGCATTGTTTTTCCTTCTGAAGCATCAGTAAGCATTTGAACCTTCTGTAATTCTTACATATGATTCCCTTATTTGTCCTCAGTGTGAAAAGATGGATCTCAAAATCATATAGTCATTGTTGGAAAGGGTTCAAATACACAAAAATGCTGACAAATCAAAGAATTTGTGGGACCTGAAGAACTGTGGGCAGTTTAACTGTTCAGGACAAACAAGGGACTCATGAACAACTATCAATAAACAAAATAAACAAACAAACAAAAAAGCAGCTGTGGATCCTTTAGGTAACAGCACAGTATTAAGAATAAAACATTTTGTATGAAAACTTTTGAATCGGGTCATTTTTATAAATTCAACTATTAAATTCTCTTGTGGACTATATGTAAACATCTTTTATGTGAAATAGCTTATTCAGATCAGTATAAAATAAAAAAACAACATGCATTTTGTATGATCCCTCTTATTTTGGTAAAATAATTAACATTTAGCAGATTCTGCTTTTGACCTAAGCTGTACTTACACTGTATTACACTACTGTTCAAAAATGTGAGAAACATAAGATTTTGTTTACCTCATTTATTTGAATAAAAAAAGCAGTAAAACAGTATTATTGTGAAATATTGTTACAATTTAAAATAGCAATTTTCTATTTTAATATATTTTAAAATGTAATTTATTTCTGTGACGGCAAAGCTGAATTTTTAGCAGCCATTACTTCAGTTTTCAAGGTCACAGGATATATATATATATATATATATTTTTTTTTGTAACATAATTGTTTTTACTGGCATTTGTAATTGATTTAAAGTCTTCTTGCTGAATAAAAGTATTAATTTGTTCAAACACAAATCTTACTGACCCTAAACCTTTAAACAGTAGTGCATACTTTTAGTATATGTATATATACACGCAGAAAAATAACTCATTCTATTTTAATTCCAAGTTTCAAAATTAAATATCATATATATATATATATTCTGTACTTAATCTGAACTTCACCACTTCAGAGTAACACACTGCCCAAACAAAAATGCAGTGTCTTGTTATTGTCAGTATATTAATACATTCCATTAGATTTGATTGGGTGGACCAGCTGTCAATCAATCAAACCCCTCATTCTGCCCCGCTCCTGATTTGACAGCAGTTTGCGTTCATGTTGCTACTTCAAAGCAGTCTAAAGAAAAAAAAAAAAACTATTAAAATCTGATAATATATAAAAAATCAGCAACACATGGCGAAAATGTAATTAGTGCCAGCACTACTATGGCACTACTTCTACATTCTTCTTTTCATTTATGCCACAAAAATGTATAATAAGGGTTTTGTGTTCTTGTTAGGGAAGCATAAGGTGCTTATTCATTCAAAAATGCTGTTTCTTGAGTAAATTAGGCAAATATGAAGGCACTCTAAAGAGTATGTTTTCAGATGAACTGTTGCCAGAGTATCTTTATTTTGTTCTTATGAGGTTTGCAGTGCATCCAGAGGGTGAGAAACACATTTAAAAACCCTATGCTATGTTCTTGAGGACTGGCGTGCTAGATTTGTTACCAGAAACCCAAGGGTCTAATGATCCTTATTCAAGAGACCTCTCAGTTACCCACAACACCACACTTTATGGAAATCTCCATCTGCCGCTGTGCTGAGATGGTGGCCTTTCTGAAAGATCATATAAACCAAAATAGATGAAATGTATAGGGAGAGATGGATGATGGAAAACACAATTATGCTGCATTTAGTGGTCTGCTCAGTGAAATGAAAGAAGTCTTTATTTCTAAGTCTGTGGAGATGGCTTATAGTTTGATGCACCCATATGATGATTCACATGGATGTAACAGTTTGCCAATAAAGATGCTGAAGAATTAGAAGACTGACGTCAAACTGCCCAGAGGGGCATTGGTTTACTGTTGGCTGTTGGTCAGATCTCTTGTGGAAAGTCATCCATTTAGTCAAAGGAGTGTGATAGACTTCAAACATGAGAAAGAAAGCTGTGGGCGGTTCTGTACCGTCTAGCAAGAGCTAAGGAGAGGATGGAGAAAGAAGGGGGGTATGCAGAGTGAGAGTGGGTTGTATGACTCATTCTGACCTAGTTTATAGGCTAAGATGGGTAAGTAGGGATAATGCAGAAACATGTTAATAAAAGATTTTTTTGGTCTCCAACATTGAAATCGAAGATATATATTTTTCACAGAACTACAAAATCTATTAATTTTGGAGGACAACCTATTTATGCGTTCTTAGCTTGTTATCTGTTCAAGTGTACAATCACAGAACATTAGAAATATAAATATGATAGTAATTCCTTGAATTTAATTCGACAAGTACCATTTCATGAGCGCTCATATTTAATAAATTTGTAAAGTCAACTGATTCGTTCAAAATACTGATTAATCCAGGAAAAATACAAATCCCTAGCTGTGTCTGAAGTCACAAACTAGTAGGTAAGTGCAATGTATATTAAAAATCTGTGTTCTTTGAAAGATATGAGTTTTCAGCTGTCAGGGAATCAGCATTCCGGATAGGGGTAGGAAGATCGTTCCACCAGCAAGAAACAGTGAATTAAAATGTTCTAGAAAGTGATTTTGCACCTATTTGTGATGGAACCACAAAGCGTCGTTCACTAGCTGATCTCAGACTTCTGGACGGGAAGTAGATTTGTAATAGTGAGTGGAAATAGGCGAGTGCAGAGGCTGTGGTTGTTCTATATGCAAGCATCAATGTCTTGAACTTGATGCAAGCCGCAATCGGTACCCAGTGCAAGGAGATAAGGAACATGGGCTCTTTTGGGCTCATTGAAGACCAGTCATGCTGCTGCATTCTGAATCATTCGTAGAGGTTTTATTGTGCATGACGGCCTGGACAAAAAGTTGTGTAGCCTGCTCTGGTAGAAAGGGCCTGATCTTTCTGATGCAAACTGATATTTCTGATGATGTGCAATGCAAACCTGCAAGATCTTGCAATGTGGTCTTTAATGACAATTGGTCATCAAAGATTACACCCAGATTTCTGACCGAGTTTGAAGGGGTAATTGTGGAAGAACCCAGCTGGATGGTGAAAGCATGTGGGTTGGAGTGCCAGGAAAAACAAGAAGCTCAGTTTTTGCCAAGTTGAGCTGGAGGTGATGTTCTTTCATCCATGTTGAGATGTCTGCCAGGCAGCCTTAGATCCGTGCAGGTACTGTTGGATCATCTGGTTGAAATGAAAGATAGAGTTGCATGTCATCAGCATAGCAGTGGTATGGTATGGTACCTATGATGGGACCCAGTGATGTAGTGTATGTGGAGAAGAGGAATGGCCCAAGAACTGATCCTTGTGGAATCCCAGTTACCAGCTGATGTGCTTTGGATACCTCCCCTCCCCAGGCTAACCTGAACGACCTACCAGTGAGTTGTATGAATATGGCCGTACAACTCTTTTCACATACTGTTTTTTACCTACTATTACATATATTCCAATTCAGTCCATCTTTATGGATAAATCACTGAATCATTCACTCAACCTATCGTTTAAAGGGAATCCCGGGTAATAAGACTTGTATGGCTTGAAGAGTTCTCACAGAATGAGGTAGACAATATATTCTGTACACATATTCTATATATGTCGATTAGCAATGTCTTACAAATATACTTAATCATATTATATATGGTGTTTAATATGAATAAAACCCATCCTAAAAATGGAAAAAATAATACCTCTCTCAAAAGAAAGATTATGTATTGAACCGTGGACTAACTGTATTGTTGTATCCCTATTTTATATATATATATTGCCATTATGATGCACCTGGTGAGCTATCTTTTGCTAACTGTGATATGATGACTTTTAGGTGAGCTTTTAGGTGACGATGTATGTAAGCGTAAGCTTAAACCAAATGGCGTACATTGATTTTTCCCACAAGGAGTCTAAGAGCCCTGGATATCAAGTGAAATCAACACTGAGAAACTCCTTCGGTGGCTGCGGCATCATGACAATCGTTGCCATGTTTGCATCCTGCCAGGATGGTATCTAGCGTTTCTTGTCTCTGCCGTTTGTAAGCTTTTTTAGTAGCTGTGGTCTACTAAAAGCCTCAAAGGCATTAGGGCTAAAGTGGAGAGAACAAAGATGCTGGTCTTTAGGAAGTTTTATTTGTCCACAGACATCTTCCCATTCTGTTCTCCACTTCTTATCACTAGGAAAAGCAGTGAAGACTTATCTCTTTTGTTGCACTTCAACTATTTTATTTTCCAAATAAAAAATAAATGTTAATTTCTGGTTCCCTTGGGAAAAATCACAATCGCGTTCCGGGGGAAACTGCATTTCTTCCTCCTTTCTACTTGGCGGAAAGGGTTGTCCAAATTGTCAAAAATACGAACAGACAAAAATTGATTTGGTCAAAAGCACTGATACAGGAACAAATTTAGGAACACTTCTACTGTCAGTTGTGGAATGACTCTGCTTTGGTTTTATTTGTAAATATTTTTGCTTATGATGCAAAAAAAAAACTGGAAATATTGTGTCTTAAATATAAGTTATTCAGTATTAAAGGGATAGTTCACCCAAAAATGAAAATTCTTTCATTAATTACTCACCTTCATGTTGTTCCAAACCAATATGACCTTCGTTCATCTACATAACACAAATTTAAGATATTTTTGATGAAATCCAAGAGCTTTCTGACCCTGCATAGACAGCAATGAAATGTAACGTTCAAGGTCCAGACAGGTTGTAAAGACATGGCTAAATAGTCCTTGTGACATCATTTGTGTGAAGGATGGAATGATGGAACAACATGAGGGTGAATAATTGCTTCATGGACAAGGAAAGGGTTTTCAATGAGCATTGAATTACCTTTTGTCAAGTCGTATGTGTATCTAAGATCAGACTCAACAAAAAGAGTTCAACATAAGCCACCGGCATGCAGGAATGGCATTGGACACTTTGGCCATGTCACACCCACAGTCTATCATTACATGCCTTCTTTATGTGGCTCTAGTATCCACACAAACTGGTTTATTTTTGGAAAAAGTATCTCTGGCCCAGTTCCTTCTTGCCCTAAACCGTGATAACTTTAATAGAGCAAGTGAATTGTCATAAAGCAAGAATTCAAATGTAAACACAGCTCACTGTGAGCGGAAAAGAGCAAAAACTTATTTGTCACGATGCCCTGTGGTCGTGCCCAAGTTGTTGTGGTAATGCCTGGCTGGTGCACAAAATAACAACAGTGCCGTGAGGTTGACCTATCACTGAATATGGGATATTGCATACATATTATTGTATTCCATAGCTCTGAAGAAGTGATTGAGCTGTATTTAGATGACTAGACTGCATAAAAGACCCCAAAACGAGACAGTGGTTTTCTTTGGCTTTGAAAATTTGAAAACTTTCCCAGAAATAGTTTGACGAATTGAATTCGTTTTTTCTTGTTATTCTCTCTCTCCATTTAAAGTATTAATAGTGTAAAGACCCAAAGAAAGGGGGTTTAGGGGAGGGTTTATGTTCCACTTGAAATGAATCTGATGTAATGTACTTGGAATTTGGTTAAGGCTATATTAAAGCTTTGTGTTACTGTGTGGAAGAAAAGAACAGTTGGAATGCATATCTGTATGTGCTGCGTCCAGCAGAAGGTTAAACAATATAAATTACAGACAATAATCTATATTTTACATAAGAGGAAATGGGATAGAGATTTCGTATTCGGACATTCATATACATATACACAAATAAGCAACCATAATAAAGTTTTAAGATTTCAGTAGACAATGAAATGAAATTAATATTATGTAACCATTTCTAGTTTCTCAAAATGTACGACTTTTTCTGCTGAACACAAAAGAAGATATATTTTTAATGAGTAAAGACAGAAGACTTTGCAAATACACATTGATAGATATCTTGAAAACATGACTAATTACATAACACAAGTAACACATTTTGAGAAGAATCTCCTCTAGAGGAAACAAAAAACTAATTTTCACCAACAGTAATTCACTTTTGATTACATTTCTGTACCTACTTATTACTTTTTCCTCTCTCAGGTAAAATTTTAATTCACACTCTGCTGATCTCTGGAGATTTGCGTCATCACTAACTCACATGTAAAACAAGTTCCAACAACCCGCAGCAGCACTGCTCAGTCCCTGAGCTCAGTTGGTTCCAAGTATATTTAGGTTTTTGTGGACTGTCAGATATATGAGAATTTGACTCCTAAACACTACAAAATGGTTTGAAAAATAACAAAGAAAATGTTCACGATAGATGATAATGTATGTATTTTAATAACAGTGGAGATGAAGGATGGGTGAAGCAGGTGTCTCGGTTCAGTGGTGGTTGGCAGGACAATTTGATGCTGATGCAGGCAGTCTAGCTGTCTTGCTGAGTAATGTATGAAATAGAGAGGAACCTTGTTAGGCACAGATAGTGAAGATCAGCAAAGACACGGAACAAGAACACGGGGCAACAGAGAAATGTTTTAGAGCAAGGGACATTTACATTTCTGGTCCAGGCAGATCTTTTCTCACCAAAGTAACTTACAATAATGCAAAGTTGCAATAAATGCAGAACTGTTTATAATTTCTCTGTCTGTAGCCAGTATCTTGTATAGGCCATGAACTGTGCCTTGACTTAATTCTTGCAAAAAGCAGAGCAGAGCAGTGGTGTAATGTTAGAGAACTGCCAAACGAGTTAAGAGGGAGAGACCTTAAAGCTATTTCTGTAAATATGACACCCAGTTTTCGAGACAAAGGCCACATGGGCTCTGTGACCTTGGCTTTGAATCTTTGCGAGAGGGCGTCATTCTCCCCCTTCTACTGTGACAAGAGAACAAGATGATTGGGTCTTTATCACAGCAGTACGACATAATCATGAAATCTCATTTCAGTCTCATTATCATTTATCACAGAATAACTTTGGCATTAATGAAGTCACTGAATATGCAGATTGAATCCCACCCTTTATATCCAAACTAATATGGTTTTCATTAAAGGGATTGTTAAAAAGGGATTGATGTATTTTTTTTTTAAAATCTCTCTACAGTTGAGGTCAAAAGTTTACATCCCCCTTTGAGAATGTGAATTATTTTACCAAAATACAAGGGATCATACAAAATGCATGTTATTGTATATTTAGTACTGACCTGAATAAGATATTTCACATTAAAGATGTTTAGATACAGTCCACAAAAGAAAATAATAGTTGAGTTTATAAAAAATATCCGTTCAAAAGTTTACATCCCCTTTATTCTTAATACATTTCTTAATGTTCTGACCTGAATGATCCACAGCTGTATTTTTTATTTATTTATTTATTTTTTGTGATAGTTGTTAATGAGTCTGTTCAGAAAAATCTTTCAGGTCCCACAAATTCTTTGGTTTTCCAGCATTTTTGTGTATTTGAACCGTCCAAAAATGACTGTAGAATTTTGAGATCCATCTTTTCACACTAAGGACAACATATGAGGGACTCATATGCAACTATTACAAAAGGTTCAAATGATCACTGATGCTATAGGACAAACTATGCATTAAGAGAAAACATCTGATCCCTGATCTTTAAATTCAAAATTTTCCTTCTGGAGCATCAGTGAGCATTTGAACTTTCTGTAATAGTTGCATATGAGTCCCTCAGTTGTCCTCAGTATGAAAAGATGGATCTTAAAATCACACAGTCATTGTTGGAAAGGGTTCGAATACACAGAAACGATGGAAAACCCAAGAATTTGTGGACCTAAATCTTCCTAGAATTCCCACTGTATTTGTTTTCAGAATAAATAAGATACTTTTAATATTCAGACTGTACAAACTGAATAACTCGCATCGGTCTGTGTGTTTGTGTCCCATCTCTCCTCCCTCTGGCCTCCATGTGACAAGAGAAACTGTTCTGCCCAATACGATTCGCATGGATCGAGTTACTGGCCCTTTCGCGCTGCGCCGCTGCTGCTTAGTTCACTCACTCACCAGTCTCTGCCGGGCGGGTGGCGCACCAACCCACCGCTCCACACACACACATACTCCGCTTCTCACATCCATTCAGCTCGATTCCGCATCGTTGTCCGAAGATGACCGTGACTATTGCGGGGCCATCCACGAACCTAACCTCCACCAACCGCGGAGAGTAGAATCGGAGCCGAGGAGAGAGAGAGAGAGTAACCCACCTCTCTCTCGTCTCTCCCCATCATCTGCCTCAACCCTTTGGGCAGCAAACCGACAGCTGAAGACACAGCGATTTCTGCTGAAATCTAGCTCTCACCCACAAACACTCTCCTGCTTTAAGCTCTCAAGACGCGTCTCGTCGGGATATTGTGGAAGTAATTTCACACAAGGAATTTTCTGATCTCTATTCACTGAAGATGGATAATATAAACGTGGAGTCGGTGGAGAAGGAGTGCGGAGCGCTTGGTGGATTATTCCAGGCGATTGTCAATGATATGAAGGTGAGAGGTTTGACACGACGCTTTAAACACATGTAACCGTATATTCTTATCGAGCGTGACCAGCATGCAGATGGAGAAGCTCTCAAACCTTTGAGCAAATAACCATAATACAATATACGATCGCTTATTCATGTTAGACTGAAATGACAGCGGAGCGCTATGACATTCACTATCCACCTAGAAGATAATAGACAGATAGATAGGTAGATAGATAGATAGATAGATAGATGCATATGCATGCATACATGCACACATACAGGCCTATATAATACATTGAAGGCATGTTGTGTGTCGTTCAACTCGATACGGTTCGCCCAATGCCGGTGCGGCTAATACACTATTCACACGAGAATGTTGTGCATGTAGAAAGGAAATGGAGGGGGTTTCACTCACACAATAGGAAACAGACTGAACCGCTGCTGATTAAGCAGATGCGGCCACTCGCCATTCCGTGTCACACACCGTGAGATTTGTTGCGTCTGTCTGACGGATTGCAGCGTTCCGTCATATCATTGGGTCTATGAGCGTAAAAGAGCGGCCTTGCTCGCGTCAAAACACAACATTGATCTTCTGTCGGGTTTAATATTTTAACCACATTGTGAAAAGGACGCTCATTCGTTCTGAATGTCTGTTGACCGGGTTTCGGCACTCGTTTCCATGCATCTGACGTTCTGGCCAGTGAAACCCAGTAGCGACCACATGACTTATCTGTAGAGAAGCCTTCAAGCTGCTTGTTAATATCAGGGTGTTTTTAATATATTGACAAAAAGACGTACCACCTCAGCATCTGCATCACAGATATTCTCTTCTCATTCATAATTTAACTCTTACTCCTCCAGCAAGTCTCATTTGCTTCCTTGCTGTTAAATGGGGGATTGCAAAATATGGGTCAGCTATCATGCAGACATGTCTGTTGAAAGATATTGAGCAGACATTGGCATTGGCACATGGGGTCAATGATGTTTCCCTCAGAGCTCTTCATTTCTGTCTGGCATAGTTCTGTCATGATTGAGCACTGCCTGAGAGACCCAGATCCAGGCTTCACCTTTAAGATGTAGGTTGATTCAGGTGCTGCGCCGTTCCTGGTCTCGCTCAAGCTTGCTCTGTGATTGGACCACATTGCCACGTGGATGAAATGCAGACATGCGGTTTGCACTCGCCATCCTCTGATGTTGCTAGGAAAGCAGCTGAGGACTGAAGAGACAGTTCAAATATTTTATTATTATTACTCAAAGAAAGTGCTGCTATTTCATTCATCAATGAGTCCAAAAATGAAGTTATTGTTCAAGAGCCAAGATCTGAAAATCTACCACTGTCTTCTCTCTGCTTCTGCCTTTGCGTGTCTTTGTTTGTGGGTAGCCTGTGGGTATTGCCAGCTCACTTGTCATATGTGTCTCATCACCCCAATGTCAGTTGGAGCTTCTTTGTTCCTTCTCTGAGATTCCAACAGTACTGGAATAAACAAGGAACTCAAATTCCCCAACGGAATCAATAAAGTATAGATTCAGCTTACTGTTATTCACGCGCTCTTCATCATCCAGCACACCTAAAGAATGCCTGTGTGGGAAAAATTGAACTGTGCGTGAAAGATTATTTGTTTCCTGCAAAATTTGAACATGCTATATATGTGACCCTGGACCACAAAACCTGTCTTAAGTAGCATGGGTATATTTATGGCAATAGCCAAAAATACATAGCATAGGTCAAAATTATCATTTTTTCTTTTATGCTAACATCATTAGGATATTAAGTAAAGATCATGTTCAATGAAGATATATATCAGAACCTAATTTTTGATTAGTAGTATGCATTGCTAAGAACTTGTACAACTTAAAAATTTGATTTTTTGCACCCTCAGATTCCAGATTTTC
Source organism: Cirrhinus molitorella (assembly GCA_033026305.1). NCBI lineage: Eukaryota > Metazoa > Chordata > Actinopteri > Cypriniformes > Cyprinidae > Cirrhinus > Cirrhinus molitorella. The sequence continues at coordinate 32,701,094 of CM065118.1, read as the reverse complement.
AAATCTCTGGCCAAATATTGCCCTATCCTAACAAAACATACATCAATAGAAAGCTTATTTATCCAGCTTTCAGATGGTGTATAGATCCCAAATGAAAAAAAAATGTACCCATATGCCTTGTTTTGTGGTCCAAGGTCACATATGACTCCATTTAACTCCACAGTGGAATGTGAACATCAGTTTGATTTCAAAATCGACATTGGTTTGATTTCTATGCAGAACTGTACTGTGTGTTTTTGTGTCTGGTTCTTGGGAGGGCATTGTTGTAAAAGGGTTGTTATGAGTATGGCTCTGGATCATGGGGGGAGGATGATCGGATTTGAGGGGAGGGGGAAGGAGAAATGAGATGGAAAGGGTTGAGGAGTGGGGCGGGCTGTCATATTTAGGTTCACATTCTTACCCCCCTTCTTTAGGTGAAAGGGCCCTAAGCAAACGAGAGAGGGACACCAGCATTAGACGATGTGATGATGACACAAGCACACAGTTGTCTGTTTGCCAGCTGGACCTGTTGTATATCACTGCTGTTTACATTCGCATGCCTCACACTGAGTTGTGCATACCAGACTGTAGAGCAGAGATGCTCATATAGACTCACACACTCGAGCAAGATCTCATTCTGCTTGGCTACTGAATCTGAGCAATGCCTTTAGAAATCCATTGAATGTTTGTCTGGAGATAGAACTGGCATTGTGGCATATAAGGGTGTTTTATCACTTATTTACAATTACAACTATTATTCTGTGCATTTAAGATTTTAAGATGTTAGCTAGGAAATCAGTTGATATTTTAACATTTAAAATGCTACCTGATCTCATGACAAAACGTACTTGTGGGAACTTTTTGAAAGACCCAAAATACATACAAATAAGTACATATCACTGCAGTTTCCCCCAGAAATTAACACTAGAGGTAGTAAAACAGCGCTGCTAATCATTTTTGTACACAGTTATGATTACAACACCATATGTTTCACTTTCCGGACATAACAAGCTTGCTTGGTAGGTAGGATAAATGTCGCTACGTATTTTGCGCATTGCGAAAAGTTCCCACGGGTACCTTTTCGTCATGAGATTAGGTTGTTAAAATAGAAATTGTTAAAATGTTAGAATGGTATTAAAATGCAATGCCATTTGAGATGTGGCAGAAATGACAGTGCAGTGTGAATTTTCATTATTTAGTTTCAGAAATAAAAGAAATGTTCACTGTTGGACATTATTAGTGGACAAATAACACAAAACCAAAGAGATTCCACACAGCTGGAAGTAACCATAATTGAAGAAACAGCTGTAAATGTAACCAAATCTAACTGAATTTAGCAAAAAATAATTTTCTTGTCCTGTCCTAAGGCTTATTCACACCAAGTACAATAATTGTAATGATAACTGTAACCATAAAGTTTGATAATTTTCCTAATTCTCTAAGAATAGTAAAGTCCATACCACAACTAGCAATAATGGCATAGAGGAACAACATCGTGGGAAACCATACTTGTGGTAGAATGATTTGCTAATTGAGCTAACTGATGACAAAGCATTGACTGCCAGTCAGAATCCACCCCATTTAAAAGAGCTTGAAAGAGCTTTAAAATGGCAGATGACATAATTGCTGTATTCTTATAATAGGCAGAATGTTATTGTGAATTGGTGTGGATGCTAATATAGTTATCCTTATAGTTATTGTTCTTGGTGTTCTTGGTCAAAGAGTGAAGCTGGGAATCCTTGTGACCACTCAACTCAGCACTGATACAATAGGCTACATCTAAATGAGCATGTGTTTTCACCAGCCTCTTGTTAGGCTTGTTAAAGATGAATCAAGTTGCCTTGGATGGAGGAATTTTCTTGGCAGTATTCCAGAAATACTCAGTGCGTCTTTGTTTGGCCTGTCAAACTCATCTCATCTCTTATGTCTGCTGACATGAGGACAATCTCCCAAATCGTGATGACTATGGCTAAGCACTGAAATATGTGTCAAATGAACATTTTACTGCTCAGGTTCAAAGCGGGGAGTGTTGCTGTTGGGAATACGGTCATATGAGCCCAGTGGCCTCTTGGTAGGGCATCAGATTTGGAGCTGAGGATTGTGGGTTTGAGCCCCATCTGGGTTGCCACATAAGCTCAGCTGATCCCGCAGCTGAATATGTGTCAATCTAAACTGCATTTCATTTTTAAAGCCCTTTCTTTCACACATGGTGCAACCTAATGGCTAAGGATCAGGGGTGTTAACAGAAAGGTTTAAATGCAGTGTCAATTAAGAGACAGGAGAAGCACATATTGCTCATGAGACCCAAAATACATTTAAATGGCTCTGAACAGAAAGTGGCCTTTAAAACAAGGGGTTCAAGGATCCCCAGAGATGGTTCTCTATAAGTCCTTTATTCAGCAGGGATGCATCTAATGATCAAAAGTGAGAATATTTTTATTTCAAAGTACCAAATCAGCATTAGAATGATTTCTGAAGGATCATGTGACACTGAAGGCTGGAGTGATGATGCTGAAAATTCAGTTTTGCCATGACAGGAATAAATTACATTTAAAATATATAAAAGTAGGAGATTTAAAAGGAAGTTTTAAGTGTGTAAAAGAGTCTAGACATCATTGTGTTTCTCACCAGCTCTAGAAAGAGCTCGACAGACATTTTTGCACACAAAGGCACCTGTACCTTTCAGCTTGATAACAACCCTGTCATTAAAGTTGCACCATTTCTCTGACTGGTAGTCAATCACTGTAACCTCCCTTCCTTTTAAATTACATACAGCATCAGGATATACAACATCTAGTGTCTCTGAGTGGTTTCTGTCATATAGCTTTCAATCAGACTAAGTACCCTTACTGAACGTGAGGAAGGAAAACAACAAACAGATTTGAGTCTGGTTGGTTGAGTGTGTTAGAAAGAGAAATATATATGTTTACATACACTCAAATCAGTCTTTGTCTGTGCCTACAGCTCTCAACCTTATGTTCTGTTATTATCAGAAAAACAAACAAATTACTGATGGTTGCATATTAGCAGAGGATTCGTGGAACCAAATGGAAGGAAAGGAAAATGAGCAGTTCAAGGAAAGACACGATTATATCAGTAAATGGATGAGAAAGGAAGCGCTCATGTTAAGTGATTTCCATTATTCATTAGGGCATGGTTTCAGGCTGCTGTGGTAAATGTCAGAAATAGAGATGATTTGCCCCCATTTTTCATTCATTCATTCATTCGTTCGTTCGCACCAAAGACTTCTGTGTACTGTATTGAGGGCCTGACAGCTTTGAACACACTGGCAGTTTCTGTCCTCTGCCCACAAAGGCACAAAGCCAATCAGTGCCGCTTCAAAGGAGCCCAGCGGAAGCAGAACAGCCAATCACGTTTCACGGCTTCCACTAGCCCCTTGATGTCCGTTCTCCAAATACGTGCATTCCTCCATTCCCCCATTCATCCCTTTATCTGCTGCTTGTAGAATGGAGAAGGTGACAGCGGAGCAGAGATTGTCTTATCAAGAGCATATCAAGGTCTCAGAGGTTCTGTCACAGACCCTTCATTAGTTATAGCTGAGGAAAGAAAAAAAAAAACTAATAGAGCATATCCCGTTCAGCTGAAAAGGCATCCAAGTGTAATAATTTGTTTGTATTAGCATGTTAGCATAAGTAAGCTGCTTTGCTCATAAATTATAAAGCATACAATCTCACTGTTCAATCTGACAACAATTTACTGCCTGTCTGGCAGTGTAATTCAAGCTTGGTGATTTGCCAAGAGTCAGAGACGTGATGCGCAACAGACAATCTGTTAGCAATATCATTTCATTTTGTGCAACTCTTTAACCCCATAAACATCTTTATTAAAGGAGAGCTTTTAACCTTTTTTTACAATATGTAATATAAGTCTGTAAAGTTTCAGCTCAAAATACCCCACAGATCATTTTGAAAAAGCCTATTTTGAGTGGAAGCATAAACACTTGCATGTCTCTTTAAGTGCAAATGAGCTGCTGGTCCCCGCCTCCTTTTCCAGAAAAGGGCTGTGCCTTTACAGCTCCTACCTATCTGTTTGGTTTTGATTATCATGTCTATCGCACTGAAATCATAAGTTTTAAAGCCATATCAGTTTAAACTTATGATATAGGTTTTTCTGAGTGCACACAACCAAAGCATGCATATAGAAAGCGGCTGTCACACAGCATGTGAGTAGTAAACTAAGTTATTTTTCATGTCTTATTGCGCTTGAACTGTCAAATACACACAAGTTTATGTTAAAACCACTGGAGAGTTACAAAAACAGACGGTTATGTCTGTGAAGGTAAACAGCTGGGAAAGTATCTCTGATTAAATTAAAGTTATAGACTCTGTAGCCCTCAACAAGTCTTTAGTTTCTCATTGTTGTAAGATGTCATCGTTGCAAAGAAGCAAACTCCTCTAGAGCCATGTTTGTGTTAAAACACAGTTCTAGCAATAAGACCTTAAGAATACATTAAGCTTGAAGAGAAATGAATTGTACGATACCAGTACCAAACAATTGAGCTTGGACTTGGTAGAGAAAAGAAAGACTGACAACAGACTTGAGTTGCAAAATTTATACTCTAGATAAGTATATGAATTATAATATAAAAATCCATTATTGTTTAATGGCTGGAGCCATTGTTTGGTATTTGAATTGATTCAGTTGTAGAAATGGAATTAGTCTAATGCAGCTCTGCTTTTGTCTTCCGCAATCACCAGTGAAAGCAGTGGGGAAGAAAAGAGAAATTAAACCAGCAGTGAGCTATTCATTTTCAGAGCGTAAATGAAAATGAGTCAGTTGAACTTTGACAGAAAGTCTCTTTAAGCTCTGAGGCAGTGGCTCCTCATGGGATTCCATTAGCAAGAACGATGCCAGAGAGGGCTTCCTTTGTTAAGCCAGATCAATAGCAGGAAAATCAGTCTTCTCTGGTGATTTCAGAGACATCTATTGGTCTCTGGATGTGTCACTTTTATAGTCTGGTTTAGAGGGACTATATAGCAGACATATTGTAGTTTTGAAGTTTTGGACTTAGTAGCTTTGCTTAAGGATCGCTGACAATGATGGAGCTCAAATTGAGCAAGGAGTATTTCTCTGAATACGCTGAGCTGACCTTTGCGAGGGCCATCATTGTAATCAATTGAATTTAATCCTCATCACATTATCAAGGCAAAGGGTTTGTTTGCCCTGTACACCTCTGCAACAGAAGCAGGGATAATGGCTGACAGAATGTATTTAAGGCCAATGAGAGTCAACAATGCAGTTGGCTGATCAATACAAATGTTCACCCTGTTCTGCATCTGCAGTTTATTTATCTGTCAATGAGCAATATAATTCTCAGAGATTTGTAATGATGTTGATTGAATCATTATATTTTTTGATTTTGCATACATTTTGAAAAAAAAATGGTATGAAGGTTTTTAAAACTGTTTGGTTTTCAACAATCGTTTTCATGTCTGTAAGGCAAGTATACACAGAGTTCCAAAGGTTAACACTCAAGTTCACTGAGACCGAGACTTTTATTATTTTATAAAAGTGCAATGTTTTGTTGTTATTTGGAGTGCACACAAATAAGCATATAATGTTTTTCACAGATTCTACAGATGTATTACTGTATTTGTATCTGTATTTGGCCAAAAGTATTTTAAGAGCATGTGACCGCACTATATAGTCAATAGTGTATCCCTTTTGCTTGATAACAGCCTTTAGTCGTTTGCTGTAGTTCTCAACAAGTTTCAAGCATGTCTCCTGAGGAATGACAGCCCATTCTTCCTTAACAAATCTCTCAAGCTCCTCCAGATTTGTTGGTCTTCTGGGACAAACACTTTAGTGTCCCCCACAGATTTTCTATTGGATTCAACTCTGGGCTTTGTGCAGGCCAGTCAAGGACACTCACTTTGCTCATTTGGAGGTATTTCTTCACCAGAAGTGAGGTATGCTTTGGGCATACTTAGGTATGCTGGAAGACAAAATGTCGACCCAAACCAAGTTTTCTTGCAGACCGTCTTTCACAATCTTCTTATATCTCTTCCTTATTCATGTTTCCTTCAAACCTTATTAGATTCCCAGTACCAAATGCACTGAAACATTCCTGGGGTTGAATGCCTCTCCCTTCTTTCTCCAAACATAGGCAACATCTCTATGGCCAAATAGCTCTAGTTTTGTCTCATCTGACCAAAGGACACGTTTCCAGTATGCATCACATTCCCCCAGGTTAGCTGTGTCTCTTCTTTAGAAGTGGAGTCTTCTTGGTTGGCAACCTCGCAGTACATTCCTGTGCAGGGCTCTAGTGACAGTCTTCGTTGAGACATCAATTCCAGACTTGGCTAGGTCATTCACTAGTGTCTTGGCAGTTGTTCTTGTGTCTTTAGAAACCTCTCTCACTACTTTTCTTTCCAAACTTTTTGAAATATTTCGGTTCCTGCCTCTGCCAGTCTTGTTCTCCACTGTGTTGGTCTCTTTGAACTTCTTGATAATGCATCTCACTGCAGTTTTTGACACTTGAAAACACTTTGATAAACATGTGTATCCTTCTGCATCTTTATGAGCATTAACAATTCTTTCTCTCAAGTCCAAACTAATTTCTTTTGTCTTTGCCATGATGACAGTGCATATTATTTTACTAGTTGTTTCGCAGGATACTAATCCTCAGCTTAAAGAGCAATTTAAAGGCTTAATTAGGTTAATTAGGTTAATCAGGCAAATTAGGTTAATTTGGCAAGTCATTGGACAACAGTGGTTTGTTCTATAGCTAATCAAACTAATAATTTCTTAAGGGGGCTAATAATATTGACCTTAGCAGTTTTTTATTTCTTTATTTTTTAATTATTTTATTCAAGCAACTATAAGAAATCAGACTTTCTCTAGAAGAAAAAAAAAATAGGAAATAATGTGAAAACATTCTCTCGGGGCTAATAATTTTGTCTTCAACTGTATTTCAGATGAAAAGCCATATTTGAGGTCATTGAATGATAGGTAAGCGTTTGGATGTCCTGCCTTTTCTCGTCGACTAACGGTTAGTCGACTATTAGTACTAGGCACATTAGATTTGTAAAAGATGTTTCCTTTTCTTTATCTTGGACACTCTTGTCTAATTGTCATTGACCCAAATGCTAAATCCTCCAGCTGCTGCCAGCTGTGGTAGTGTTGGCAGATTTTGTAGTATCACTATAGTGCACTCTTGCTTATGGAATGCATAAACTGGCTTTAGCTTTTATCATCTGCCAGGATTCTGGCTGTTTCTTTGGCCTCATTAAAATTCACCTTTAATGCTGTTTTTCCACTTGGTTTGGCAAAACCGAAAATAGCCTGCTTCCTTTACCGGGCCCATCTGAGCATGTTTTATCTCAAATGGTGGGGAGAGGTACTTATCCAATTGTTTGTGGATCACTTGGCAAGTCAAGAAAGAGATTGGATAAAGAAAGGGATGGAAAGATGGGAAATAACTTTGGTGAAAATGAGCCAGCTAACAATATTTGCATAATTGGAATCGTTGCTGGCCTGCTATTGGATTAGCCTAGTGAATATGCTAATGTATGGGGATGGATGAAGGGGCCGGGTCTTGTGCCTTATCACTCTCCCACAAGCCCCCCAAAGATGATGAACCTCAGTCCCGTGCAGCAGATTAGGGCACTTCAAACAGTGCAGGAGTCCCCAGGGAGTAACATGTTCAGATTTCAGAGCAAATTAGCAGACATCAAACAAGCAGGACAAGATGCTGGATCAAAGGAGAGACGCTCACCATCTTTGTCAGCGTAGCAGCTTTTGTAGTGTCACCAGTGACTGTGCCCTTCTGCACTTGTGCTATACTGTTCTTCACCCTTTCCTTATTCTTTCTTTCTTTTTTCCAAAACAGAAAATTCTATCATTAATTACTCACCCCCATGTTGTTCCAAACCTGTAATACATTCGTTCATCTTCAGAACACAAATTAGCTAGAAGATCATTTTGGATGAAATCTGAGAGCTTTCTAACCCTCCATAGTCAGCAACGTGTGCATAGTCAGCAACTGATGTCCATGTAACATCGGTGGTTCAACCTCAATTTTATGAAGCTAAGAGAATACTCCAAACAGGACTTTAGGCTACGTATTTTGCTAGTCCCCATGTGTCAGTCCCTTCTCTCTGTATCTCAAAATCGGTCTTGCTTCTTTTGACTGTGAGGCAAGGTGAGAGATGGCACAGGGGGGTATTTGGGTAATGTGTGGGTGTATGAGGAAGGGGAGGGGTCTTTTTCCAGTTGCTGAGCACAATCTTGACCTCCAGCTATGCTCTGAAGTGCGGCTAATTTCACCCCTTGACACACAGCGGTCTGAATCTGCCCTGCTCAAAGCTCAACTGAGCTTAGCAGTCTTAAGATGCTAACAAAGACAGCTGTGGCCAGGAGCTGCTTCACCAGCAGTGTCACAGGTACACAGAGATACTGTAAAAAGAGCTGGAAGTGGAGATGCAACAGTGATAGTGAGATCAAAATATGACATTTACTATGCTGAGTGATAATAGTAGGAGATTCATGGGTTTAAAGGGATAATTCACCCAAAAATTTAAATTCTGTTATTAATTACTCATCCTCATGTCGTTCCAAACTTGTAAGACATTCAACTTTAGAACACAAATTAAGATTCGAAAACTGAGAGCTTTCTGAACCTGCATAGACAACAACACAACTGAAACATTAAAGGCCCAGAAAGGTAGTAAGGACATTGTTAAAATCGCCCATGTGACATCAGTGGTTCAATCGTAATTTTACAAAACTATGCGAATACTTTTTGTGTGTAAAGAAAACAGAAATAACAACTTTATTCAATCATTTATTTTCTTCAATGTCAGTCATCTCTCTTATTTCATTGTCTGCATATTCTGGTTCAAATAAGTAAGGCTGGGCAAAAAATTGCAAGTCATCCTCTCTGTTGAAATCTGACACGGAAGAGAAGAAATTGTTGAATAAAGTGGTTAGTTTTGTTATCTTTGCTCACAAAAAGTATTCTCATAGCTTTATAACATTAGGGTTGAACCACTGATGTCACATGGACTATTTTATCTATGTCCTTACTACCTTTCTGGGCCTTGAATGTGTCAGTTGCATTGCTGTCTATGCAGGGTCAGAAAGCTCTCAGATCAAATATATCTAAATTTGCGTTCCAAAGATGAACAAAGATCTTATGGGCTTGAGTAATTACTGACAGATTTTTCATTTTTGGGTGAACTGTCCCTTTACTAACTCAAATAACACTGTAGTAACAGGGTGATACTTCATGAGCTTTGCTAATATTTTGTGAGCTAATTACAATATCAACTTCACACCACGTTAGAAAAAGTGGTAACCTTCAAAAAAAAAAAACGGTTTGTATCTTATCCTGAAATTAAGTTTTGTTAGTGTAACCTAATATATTTGGGTTGATTTAGTCATTTTTATTTTCATAAAACTAATGTAGATGTGTAGATGTTACAGCATGAAGCTCATTTTTAGGTTACCATTTTTTCATGTCCAAAAACTATAGCATGTGAATGAAATTTAATATTAGAAAAAATAGTATTTTGAACGTTTTTGAAGTGAGATCATCATTAAAGTGATTTCGGGAGAGAAAAAAAAACATCATTACGGCTTAGGATGACAGTCACGAGATTGTGTGTACTAGTCGTCATGCTTGTTAGTTTCTGCTCGGCTACTGTGATATTGCATTTAGCCCGTGGCCTGTTGTAAAGCAGACATCACACAGAATACTTCGTCTGCTGCGTTTCCGTGGCAACTGGGCAGAAATGTACACGGCTTGTCCCCTTATCGCTGGACGACACTCCTATTTCTGCCCCAGGACAAACATCCTACCAAATTATTTAATCCATATAGATACACACACATTATGTATGTAAATGTCCACGACTACAGTTTTTTATCTATAGCTAACATGCTGCAATGAATATACATACTTGATTACATTCACAATGACCTTTATATTTATTTATACTGATGGCACGTTTTTAACGTACATACATTTGCTGTCATTATAAATATTGATGACGCAATTATACATGTACAGAGTTCAAGTCAAAAGTTTACATACACCTTGTAGAATGTGCAAAATGATAATTATTTTACCCAAATAAGAGCGATCATACAAAATGCATGTTATTTTTTATTTAGTACTGACCTGAATAAGATGCTTCACATAAAAGACATTTACATGTAGTCCACAAGAGAAAATAATAGTTGAATTTATAAAAATGCCCCAATTTAAAAGTTTACGTAAACTTGATTCTTAATACTGTGTTGTTACCTGAATGATCCACAGCTGTGTGTTTTTGTTGTTGTTTAGTGATAGTTGTTCACAAGTCCCTTGTTTGTCCTGAATAGTTAAACTGCCCACTGTTCTTCAGTTCAAACTAATTGTTTGGTTTTTCAGTATTTTTGTGTCTTTAAACCCTTTCCAACAATGACTGGATGATTTTGAGATCCATCTTTTCACACAGAGGACAACTGAGGGACTCATATGCAACTAACTAAGGTTCAAAAGCTCACTGATGTTCCAGTAGGATAAAATATGCATTAAGAGTTTTGAACAGAATGAAGATGTGTACTTTTTTCTTATTTTTAAATATCTTTCTTCCATTTAGTACTGCCCTTCAGAAACAACAGAATATACTTACATGTTTCCCAGAAGACAAAATAACTACAATTTACCCTTATCTTCAAATTCAAGTAGTTTTCACTCCCGTCTTTTAATGCTTTGTGTTTCCTTCTGAAGCATCAGTGAGCATTTGAACCTTCTGTAATAGTTGCATATGAGTCCCTCAGTTGTCCTCAGTGTGAACAGATGGATCTCAAAATCATTGTCATTGTTAGAAAGGGTTCACAAAAATGCTAAAACAAAGAATGTATGGGAACAGCAGGCAGTTTAACTGTTCAGGACATACAAGGGACTCATGAACAAATATCACAAAAAAAAACAAAAAAAAAAACAGCTGTGGATCATTCAGGTAACAACACGGTATTAAGAATCAAGTGTATGTAAACTTTTGAATGGAGTAATTTTATAAATTCAACTATTATTTTCACTTGTCTTCTTTAGGTCAGTACTAAATAAAAAAATAATATGCATTTTGCTTGCTCCTTCTTATTTTTATAAAATAATTAACATTTTGCAGATTCTGCAAGTTGTATGTAAACTTTTGACTTCAACTGTATGTATTTTTTAAAAGAAATAATATTTGTACTCAGCAGTGGCACATTAAATTGATCAAAAGTGTTATAAAAGTTATAAAAGGTCTCTATTTGAAATAAATGCTGAATATAAATCAAATACAATTTCAACAAAACATATCAAGCAGCACTTGTTTTCAACCCTGATGATGACATTGAGTAATGAATGATAAAAAAAATGTTTCTTAAGCAGCATATCAAAATGACTTCTGAAGGATCATGTGACAGTGAAGATTGGAGTAATGATTTTGAAACTTTGTCATCAGAGATATAAAATACATTTTAAAATGTATTAAAATACAAAACTGTTTTCAGTTGCAATAATATTAGTTTTACATGACACTAAAAAAATCTCACTGCTTCTAAATTTTAAATGGTGGTGTACTTACACAAAGTACACATTCACAACTTACCTTGTGTCTTTGTTCTTTTGCAGTGTTCATATCCTGTCTGGGAAGACTTCAGTGCCAAGGCCACCAAGCTGCACTCTCAACTCCGGTAAGCTCAGTCTCCGGCTCACATCCGCACCTGTCATGTGAGGAAGGTTTTATTGAATGCTGAGAAAAGACATCGTCATCAATTTATCCCATTTCTTTTTTTCAGAACCACGGTTTTAGCAGCAGTGGCATTCCTGGATGCCTTTCAGAAGGTGGCGGACATGGCGACCAACACGAGAGGTAGGCATAATCAGGGATGTGTGAGAGTGTGTGTGTGGGTGTGATTGTATATGTGTACAAAACACTCCTGGAGAGAGAAAGATTTCTGTAGAGGCTGAGGGTCCAAAACCAAGGATTATAGAAGATACAGAGCCAGACCCTCTAGATTTAATGCTCTCATCTGGCAAACAACGTGTGTGAGGATGCCTTTGTGTTAATGTTCTTATTTGTGTGAATTTAAGACAAAAGATCAAGTTGTTTTTATGAATGTATTAGTTTTATCAGCTACATTATTCATCTTTGTCTCTGCTGAGTTTTCAACAGTCTGTTCACATGGCAGCAATAAGCGGATGTTATAAATCCTTGACAATAATGGATAAATGAGAGGGAACAAAGACGTGCCTCATAGCTGCAGAGAGGCTTTCTGGGTGTTTTTGGTTATTTATGGCATGGTGCTTTAGTAATGATTTGACAGAGTCAAGATCTTCAACGGATGAAAATAATGTTGTTTGGAAAATAAACCAGCAGTCTCATTATGATTATATTACTGTATTGGGCTCTGGGGATTTGGATTTTTTTTTCTTCATTTCATCTTGTGGCCTGCCTGAGGTAAAGAGTGTGTTTGAAGGAGTATGATGATCTGTGTTATTATGGGTTCATGTGGGCATGTTGTGTTTTTAATGAGCTGACGGAGCTGGGAGCCTTCCTCTGTGCCTTGTAAAAGCAGTGAGGATCTCGTCCGACCCCAACTGTGACTCATAGGCGGTTTTAGATGGAGGCTTTTGGGGTACAAAAAACAAAAGGGAAGTTCTGAGACTGAGAACAATTAACAAAAGGGACATTAAAAAGTTACAAGGCTGTAAGAAAGTCAGACAGCATATTTTTATTACAACAACTATTATTCACTCCACCTTGTAGCTGTATACTGTGTTCGAAATTTTGTACATTTAATTCCTTATTTTTTATTTAATTTAATTTAATTTAATTTAATTTTTTTGTATTTTTTATTGTATTATTTATTTTTAATATTTATTTATTTATTTATTTGTTTTTATTTTACCTTGTAGCTGTATATGGTGTTCTACATTTTTTACGATTATTTTATTTTATTATTTTTAATTGTATTTATTTATTTATTTGTTTATTTATTTTATTATATATATTATTATTATTATACTATTTATTTATTTTTTTTATTTTTTTATTTATTATTTTTATATTTTATATATTATTTTTATCTTATTTTTTTTATTTTCCCTAATTATGTGTTATTTTTATTTTTATATTTTATTTTTATAGTTATTTTTAATTTTATTTTAGATTTTTTAATTTTTATTTTATTATATCTTTATTTTTTTATTTATTTATTTATTTATTATTTGTATATTTTATATATTGTTTTTTGTTATTATTTTACCTTGTAGCTGTATACTGTGATCTAACTTTTCTACATTTAATTCTTTTTTTTTGTATTTTATTTCATTTTATTATTTATTTATTTTTATTTTCTTATTTCACTTACATATTTTTTCTTTTATTTTATTATTTATTGTTTATTTTATTTTATTACTTATTTCATTATTTTCGTCATATATTTTTCATTTTATTTATGATTTTTATTTTTTGTATGTATTTTTATTTAATTTCATTTCATTTTTTTTTTTTTTTTTTACCTTATATCTGTATACTATGATCTAAATTTTCTATATTTCAGTTATTGTGACAAACAGTTTCAACTGGAATCAATACAACTTTAAGTTAAAATAATTTTTCATTTTATCTATATATTTTAAAATAATTTTTGTTATTAATGACACTTATCAGACTTAAGTCTTTAAGTCATTAACAGAGTTAAGTCCTTAAAGAGCAAAATATAGACTAGTTGCCTTGGACAGATAACTGTTCTTAATTCTTTTCAAATTTAGTTTAAATTAAATTTATACTCTGCACAATTCTTACAGTGTTCTCTTTTCAATATATTCTCAATTTTATTCTTATAATTTTAAGTGTATTATTGTCCAATAATACTAATAATAAATTCTTAAAATCCATCTTGAATATAAATGGAATTTGTTATTATTCCAAAAGCACATTTCTGACTAATTTCAAGCATGAACCCCACAAAATGTATCATTTCATTTCTTAAATACTTCTTATATCATATATCTGTTAATTCACATTACTGTTGTTCACTGTTGTATCATTGCTCTGACCAGTAAATTACAGTTTGTATAAATTATAGATGACAGCAAAGTTACTGTATATAGTTCAAAGCTAGTATCTTAAATGTAGGTCAACTGCTACATCTCACTCATTTTTTCCATTTACACTGTTTTAGTGATTTTATATGTATGTAATGTAAATGTAATTTTCTCTGTTGTGATTTAGACATGCATCAGCCATAGCCCACATCCAGATACACTGAAACTGTCTGTAGCTGAAAGGATGACAACAACCTTCATAGGTTTACATTTCCAAATGAAATATACACAATTTCATATTTCATCAGCCAATACAAAGGGATTAGCATGATACGGAGTAGATAAAAGTAGAGTAGATAACCAGGGGCTCTGGCTTGTGGCACAGGTCAGGTCTCTTAAGCACAGGTCTCTCTATTGGGGAAGCAGGGGTCGCATATTGCTCAGTGATCATGTGACCTGATTGATGTGAATTTGCTGAATGCCAAAGGGAGGGCGGCCGCCAAGGTCCGACACACCTCACAGACGTGCCCTGGAACAACTTCAAAGAGAGAGAGAGAGAGTGAACGGCAAGCAGATATAGTGTGTGGACCAAAATTAAGAGATGGGATATTTTAAGACAGAAAGAGAAACAAAAGAAGTGAATATGAGGGTATGGTCGGGGTGCTGTGTAATATGATAGAAATCAAGTGAACTCTGATAGGACGATGCATCATAATGTTTTTAGAAACTCCCATTCTAGCAGGACTGTCATCATACAACCGAGAATGTTGTGGAATAGAATGTATGCTGCACATAATTCACTTCAGTTTACAGGGGAAATGAACACTAGTGGCAGTAAAACACCAATAACTTTTATTCCTTTTCACATACATTATGATTACCAGTGTGGATGATTTGTAAAATTTTGGTAATCACATAAGTAGCTCCATATGTATTGCTTTTCTGATATAAACTTGCTCAGTAGCTCACCTGGTACAAGTTTTGCCTACCTGATCTCATGACGAAAACGTACCTGTGGGAACTTTTTCACAAGATGCGAAATACGTGCCAATAGGTACTTATCACTGCAGGTAAAACAGCAAGCACTTATAATCATTTTCATACACAGCTATGATTACAGTTCATTTTCCGAAACTAACAATCTTGCTTGGTAGCTCAGCTGGCACTGAAATGGACTTCGGTTGTGGAATCCTTGGGTACGAATCCGGTGAAAAACATGACTGACGAAGAAAGAGCTTAAGATGAGAGAACAAAAAACAAGCTAAAACGGCATGCTTGCAGTTGCATTTTTACATCACATTCAATTTTGTTCATACAATTGGGTAGGTATGGGTGTAGTGCAGATGGTACGTTATTTTAAAACAGGGGTAGGGAACGTTGATCCTCCAGAGCCATGTCCCTGCAGATTTTAGTTTCAACCCTGAAGAAAAACATGCCAATCTGTATCCTAAATACCTTGATTAGCTTGTTCAGGTGTGTTTGATTAGGGTTGGAGCTAAAACCTGCAGGGACATGGCTCTCGAGGATCAACGTTCCCTACCCGTTTTAAAACGTCACAGAGCATTAGAGTTATAGTGCCACTCAACGGACATTTCAAATCAGAACTGCAGTGACGCGTACAAAACCAACGTGACATAAAACATACCATATGTTGCGCCACTCAGTGGACATTTCACATCGAATATGTCACAAAATAAACATGGCGGTAAGTATTTCGTGTCTTGCGAAAAAGTTCGCACAGGTACGTTTTCGTAATGAGATTAGGTTGGCTTTTCTGATGTAAACTTGCTCTGCAGCTCACCTGGTAAATGTTTTGCCCTTGTGAAGTGGAGTTCTGTGAAACAGAATCATGACAAAGAGCTCAAAAACCTAAAATAGCTAAAATAGCATGCTTACCCAGCAGATTTTTTTAAAATTATTATTTCATGTTTTTGTTAAGACTGTTGGTTAGGTTTAGTGTCAGGTTTAGTGCAGGTGGTATGTCATTTTCAAACGTGAAGGACCAATAACTTTTAGTGCCACTCACTGGACATTTCCTTCACAAACTGCCATGATACATATAACAACCAACATAATAAAACATTCCCAGATTCAACTTTATCTGTTCTGGATAAAACAACCTGCTTTCGCCACATTTTTCATTTTGAAAGAGTTGTGTCACCACCAGGCACATTTTTCCAATGAGCATTGGTTGCATATTCATGTTTAGCTGGTAAGGTTTATGTTTGGGAGACAAGTTTCACCCCCTCCCCGTTACAGTGCCACAGACTGCCACGAAGGAAAGAGGAGGGAACGGCAGTGAACCGCAATGAAACGGAAGCAAACACACACACACACACACACACACACACACACACACATAAACACACTCCAGGCCTTCATCCTCTCAATGGGGGTCTGCCACTATAGTGAAGGAGGAAGCTGATGCTTCCTGCCAGTAACTGCCTATAATCTGCTTCTCATTTACTGTTCTTTACTGCTCTTCATCCTTAAGTTTATCCTCCTCTTCCTTTCCTGCCATGATTGAGTCTAGCTTGTTCTTTTCATCACAAGCACTAATTCTTGTGTTCTTATATTTGTAGTTGATTTACTTAGAGATAGTTCACCAAGAAATCAAAATGATGTCATCATTTACTCCAACCCAGACTCATGAAAATACATGGCTCTATATACATTTCTGCAAGACCGTAATTATGTACCTTACTGCTCTTTCAAAGTGAAATGTCCAGAGAGTGGCGTTAAAACACACTTTCAGTACGTGACCATGGCACGTTTTTATTGCGTTGCTACAGGCACGTATTGCTGTGTTTTTATTACGCTGTTTGAGTTATGTGTTGCGCCTGTTCAGAATTCAAATATCCGTGGAGTGTCGCTAAAGGTTAATGCTCAATCGTATTACAAATATCCCATACACCGAACCCAACCCTAAACCTATCGAATAGGGTTAACAAATGCAAAAGTGATATTAAAACGCATTTGTTGATGTAGCCATGCTATTTTTTAACTTCCTTGTGTGCATTTGAGCTGTTTTGTTGAACTGTAGTTTCACAGGGCTCATACTAGAGCTCTTCATCACTCAAATGCAACGCCGTATCGTGTGAGCTACCGAGCAAACTTGCTGAATTAGAAAACTCAATCATATGAAGCTGTATATGTGAAGACAACGTTCAAAAGTATATATAAAAAAAAAAAAAAAAAAAAAGCTGCGTGGTGCTAAAATTGATTTGAAGTCATAACATAATATCCCACAAGTAATTGTGTGAAAATTAGGGTTTATTAATTAAAACTCTGTATCATACTTTGTGTGAAAAGGAATAAAAGTGGTCTGAGTTTTACTGCCTCTACTGGAAACTGCAGTGGAAACTACAGTGATTTGTACATATAGGTACATTTTTGCAGTTTTGCAGAAATGTATATAGAGGCACATATTTCTAATGAGCCTATGTTGCTTTACTCACGATCACGTCGTTCCAAAACTTTCTGTGGAAGCCAAAAGATGATGTTTTGGACTCTTTGACTAACTGTACAGACAAAACAGTGAAAAAAAATCTTCTTTTATATTTCCATAGGGATTTAAGGACAGTTTTGGATGACTAAAGGATGATAGAATTTTCATTTTAAGGTGAATTATCTATTTGGTCTGAGCCAAAATCAAAACAAAAAAGTACTTTGGCTTGTCTTCTCGGCCTCTCACGCTCTCTTTCTCCTCTTGCTGAGTCTCTCACACAGAGTTACTTTAAATTGTAATAATATGTGACCCTGGACCACAAAACCAGTCATAAGGGCCATTTTTTGAAATTGAGATTTATACATCATAAATAGGATAGGACAATATTTGGCCGAGATACAACTATGTGAAAATCTGGAATTTGGGGTGCAAAACAAAAAAAAAGTTATCCAAATGAAGTTCTCAAAGTTTTTAGATATTTCCAGTAAGACAAATTAACAAAATATCTTCAAGGAACATGATCTTTACTTAATATCCTAATGATTTTTGACCTAACAGAAAAATCAGTAATTTTGACCGATACAGTGTATTGTTGGCTAAATATACCCATGCTACTTACGACTGGTTTTGTGGTCCAGGATCACATATTTCACAAAATTAATGTTTGGGCTATTTTTCCTCAAATAGAGCATACTGTAAGAGACCTATTTCAAAAACAAACAAACAAGCAAAAAATCTTACCAACCCCAAACTTTTTAACAGTAGTGTACATCTGACACTTCAAGGGTAATGTAAAAAACTAGTCCTGTTATTATATTTTCAGTGAAAAAATGACTACATGATGACAGAAATGTATTTTTGGGTGAATTATCCCTTTAAGATTATGGTTTCAGACTGTCCCCCTCAAGGAAAATCTGAGCTTTAGCCAAGTTTTTGGCTTTTTCACATGTGTACAATAAGTGGCAGGGGGAAAGAACACAGCATCGGGAGGCCTAGATAATAATCTTGTTCTGTATGGATGGATTCAGTGGAGGGAGTCTGGCTGTGTGTGTGAAAACCCTAATTCATGAGCCAGAATCAAAACAAAAAGTGCTTTGGCTTGTCCTCTCGGTCTTCCTCTCGGCCTCTCGCTCTCTCTTTCTCCTCACGCTCGGTCTCTCACACAGAGACTCTCTTTCCCACTCTGTTCTTGGCTGTGGTGGGAATGAATGTTGATAGATCGCAGTCTGTCCTGGAAGCCTGGCACGGGGGCTTGTAAAAAAGGCGGTCTGCAGATGTGTGCGCGGCGCAGAAGGCTCGTCCGGCGCTTCATAGGGGTGTTTTACTGCCCTGCCTGCATGAGCGGAATAGTAGCAACCATAATGAACATCATAAATCTGATTCATACACCAGGGGGCAAAATGGCTGCCCCTCATAGTCAAAGAGGACATGAAAAAAATGTCTGCCAGCTCAGCAGCCGGCGAGCTATTTGCAGGATCAGTTTGTGTGTCTGTGTGTTTGTGTGTGTGTGATGGGGGTTAGTATTTCCCCAGATGTTTGAAGTAGACTGGTGTAGTCAGCAGGGTGTTACCATTCACACGGCCCTGTAAGCAAACACCAGCCAAACAGTCTGAGAGGAACGTTCTCGGTCGCCTTAACACGTCTATTTCTGATAGGACC
This sequence comes from Cirrhinus molitorella, assembly GCA_033026305.1. Classification (NCBI taxonomy): domain Eukaryota; kingdom Metazoa; phylum Chordata; class Actinopteri; order Cypriniformes; family Cyprinidae; genus Cirrhinus; species Cirrhinus molitorella. The sequence goes on along the minus strand of CM065118.1, from coordinate 32,681,958 downwards.
TAGTGTAGGTTTACAAGGCACACTCTATAATATCAACAAGAGATAGTAAATGCTGCTTGAAGTGGTGCACAGATGTATGTAGTACAAATAATACTTAATGAAATTTTCACCACAGGAGCACCACAGCAGTCATTTAAGTTAAATTAAAAATGTCTTTATATTCTCAGTGTAAATATGTCACTATGTCTACTCTAAGCATGCACTCTCGCCATTTCAAAATTTAATTAGCATTATTAATTTCTCTCATCTGTTCTGCTTCATGAACGTCAAGCATGTGTGAATGTCAACCAAACGAAAGGGAGCAGGTGCAGTTGTGAATGCTAAATGTGCAGTTTATAATTCACTACAATTCATTACTGTCTTGTTTGTATTAAGTAACTACTTTTAGAATGATAGTAACTGTAAGTGCTTTACATTGCTTTGTCACGAGGAAGAATAGTCTGACGCTGCATTTAAATGACAGAGGATCAAGTAAAGTCCATCTGTGTCTGCCAGTCTGTCTCTTCACAGCCAAGTGTTTGACAGCCAATGACCTTGAATGATCCCGTTCATGTCCAGTACAGCAGGACACTATTATGTCTTTTCCTTAGAGCTGCTATGCTTTTTATTCATTAAAAAGATGCATTAACTATGGAGACAGAGCGTTTGATTATTTTGAAAATGCATGCTTTGTTTATTAATGTAATGGCAGTTTAAGGACATAAGAAGGTTTGTGTAATTAGGAAGAAAAGTGAAAAAAAAAGAGACAACACACAACACACTACACAAGCCTTGTGATATTTGTTTGATAGCAATGGCTGCCAAAAAAAAAAAAAGACTAGAAGAAAGAATCTCTTCTTACAAACCACCACTGGCTCCCATCAACACTCTCTTATTACAGGAAAATTACTGCTGCTCTTTAATTCTACAGGGCGGTTTGATGGTGCAGGACCTCCCGCTAACATGGTGAGCCTGACTCAGCTTTCCCCGTATACCTCCCCAAACACACACACACACACACACTCCTGACCTCCTCTAGGGAACACCTGTTCTCACTGAGAGACTTGTACAGCTCAGCACTCCTACACCCTCCCCAAACTATACTATCATTAAGACCTTATAATCAAGAAACACTATTAACGAAAGACGGGAAAAGATCACCATGAACATGATCTTTGAAGAGAAAACACATTTTTTCAAACTGCGATAAAGACCACCTAGACAGAAGGACCCACTTTTTCACTGTCAGTACTTTTTTTGCTTTTGCAGCTAATTTCAAAGCACTGTAAATTTGGATTCTTCACTTCAGCAAAGAATCTTTCTTTTGATTTTATTTCGAGCTACTGGCTGCAAGATCCTTAATTTCTCTCTCCAACCTACAGTACTGCAGTAGCTGTCCATACAGCAGTTAGTTCCAGACCTAGAATTTGACTTGTGTTCACATTGTATGGTTTGTTTTCCAGACAGACTGTCTGTGTGTGTGTGTGTGTGTGTTTGTGTGTGTGTAAACATGGTCTTTCTCCAGGTTACATTCTTCCTCCAGTAGATGGCTACAAGTGGGTGTCTGTACAAGTCATTGAATTATTCGCTCACTGAACCGATTTGTTCAAAAACGCTGATTCATTCAGGAAAAAAGGCCACTACTGGGTGGTTCTGAGTGTCAGAGATGATTTTGCAGTGGGTTTGGAACTGCCTTAATTGGAGGAGCAAAACTAGACTGAGTAACTGAGTAAAATGAACTTTTCCAAATTAACTGTAACTAAAAAGTTTTCTTTTATACCAAAAATCATTAGGATCTTAAGTAAAGATCATGTTCCATAAAGGTATTTTGTAAATTTTAGACAACTTTAAAGGCAATTTTCTCTCTCTTTTTTTTTTTTGCACCCTCAGATTCCAGATTTTCAAATAGTTGTATCTCGGCCAATTGTCCTATCCTAAAAAAAAACACATACATCAGTGGAAATGGTCCCATAGAGGGCTAATTATTTCCATATGTAAACATGCAAAAGACAAATGTCTTTAACCTTTTTGCATGGAGCCTGTGTTTTAAAATGATATGTCCACTTTTGACATACTTTTCCGCTTATCTATATTCTATTCAAAACAGTGGACTGATCAAATCAAATTTAAAATTTCTGTAATTTGAACAAACAAACATGTTCTTACTTGTGTGAATTGTGTTTAATTTTTTGTTATCTTTTCACTGTATATTTCGTGTCAGTTTTACTAACAACTTGCGCCAGCGCAAACTGTCTTTTGGCATTAAAATAGTACTGTCAGGACGGTGTAGGCTGGCAAGATGGAAGCCTTTTCTTATGAAGAAAAACATCTGAGCCTGGCTCAATTTTGCAAAAACCCATGAAGTCTTCCAAAAGCATGTGGGAAAATGTGTTATGGTCTGATGAAACCAAGGTTTAACTCTTTGGCCACAATTCCAAAAGTAATGTTTGGCACAAAAACAACACTGCACATCACCAAAAGAACACCATACCCACAGTGAAGCATGGTGGTGGCAGCATCATGCTTTGGGGCTGTTCGTCTTCAGCTGGAACTGGAGCCTTAGTCAAGGTGGAGAGAATTATGAACAGTGCCAAATACCAGTCAATACTGGCACAAAACCTTCAGGCTTCTGCAAGAGAGGAACTTCATCTTCCAGCACGACAATAACCCTAAGCATACATCCAAATCAACAAAAGAATGGCTTCACAAGAAAAAGATTAAAAGTTTAGAATGGCCCAGCCAGAGCCCAGACCTGAATCCAATTGAGAATCTGTGGGGTGATCTGAAGAGGGCTGTGCATAAGAGATGCCCTCGCAATCTGGCAGATTTGAAGTGTTTTTGCAAAGAAGAGTGGGCAAATATTGCCAAGTCAAGATGTGCCATGCTGATAAACACATACCCAAAGTGCTGTAATAAAATCAAAAGGTGCTTTGACAAAGTAGTAAGTTTAAGGGTGTGTACACTAATGCAACCACATTATTTTAGTTTTTTATTTTTACTTTCAACAGAAAAAAAGATTTCAGTTTGTTTTTCAATTGAGTTGTACAAGTTATAGGTCGCAATAAAGGTGGAAAAAGTTCTGAAATTATTTGTGGTATTTTAATTTTTTTAAATCACATAAACCTGGCATTTTAACAGGGGTGTGTAGAATTTTTTATCCACTGTAAATCCCACACAGAATTTTCCTCTCCCATTGGTGCTTTTATGCTATTGCACTCTAATGCTAATTTGCCGTTTAGTAAAACTGTCCCTTAATGTTTTACTTATTTATTACTTAGTAGTTTATAGTTTTGTTCCTGTTTTCTGTCTTTTTGTCATCTCCCTGATTATTTATACCTGTGTCTTGTTAGAATAATTCGTGTTTTCTGTGTTCATTGTCAAATCTGCATTTGGATCCAGCTCTCCCATGTTTTCGAGTTCAGAGCGTGACTGTACATTTACATCAGTATATGAACATGCTCTGAAACAGCGTGTACACTATGGAAATTCTGAGAATCATGGCAATTAAATATTAACAGTGGTTTGAGTTATAGACCTAATTAAGATAGCATCCTGTGTAGACCCTCCAGCTCACTCCCCCTGAGATGATTCACAAAGCTGCTCAGAAGCTGAAGGAGATGTCAAAAACTGATTGAAAGACCCTAATTTTTATATGAAGACGGCTTCCTGGTGTGTATGGATTATCTTAATCATACCATAAGGTCCTGATGGAATCAAAGATAACACAGAATACTAAATTAGAAAGTCCAGTGTGAGTTACAGCTCCTAGAGACATTTTATGCTCTATCTTTCTTCAAACTGTATCATCTTTTTTCTGCTTCTCCTTAATTCCTGTCTTCTGATTGGCTCTGACAGCTCAATATGGCCAGACCTTCATAATAATAGACTAATCCATGCGGGCGAGTGCATGTGCATGTGTTTCGTGGGGCTCTTGGCATTTACCACAGGATGTCGACTGTTTTTCCTCAAGCTAATCTGAAACGCTGGATGCGGCGCAGTGGCACATGACACACAGGTAGACTCTGTACCCCACTCCCAGCCTGCTCATCACGAGGGGAGGGCGATTGCTGCAGTGTTGCCTAGCAACAGAGACAGAGGTGCCCCTGTTGCTTGTAGTGTTGCTAAGAAACTGCGAAAAAATGTTGCAGGCGTTTACGGTGTTTGCGGAGTGCCAAAGAGTAACATGGTAGGCTACAAGCAGAGCTGATGTTGTCACAAGCTCTTTCTGTGTTTTTACAGTGTTGAATGAATGAATAATGTTCAAAATTAGGATACAAACTCAAACCTTGAGGCTCGAGATGAATCTGAACCAGAACTTAAAGTGTGGGCGAACAGAGAAGAGGATGTGTCTCTTGTCATTAGTAACAGAATCTCTGTCTCGCACATAGATACTCCCATGCGCGCAAACGCACACACCCGCCGCTCTCATTAAGAAGATGGGAGACTTGCCTTGGCAGCGGAGTCTAGTTTCTGCTGCTTCCCACGTACATGCTGCTGGCTGCAGGCACAAAGAGAGCCTGTGACACAAGGAAGTGTCCTCACAGAGCGGCTAAAGAGGGAGAGAGAGGGATGCAGAGGGAGGAAGAGAAGCAAATAGATGAGCATTGTGAGTGCAGCTTAATTAAAGACAATAATGTTGTTTTTGTAGCACATTCTCAAAAAACAAATGGCTGACTCAGGGAGCTGGAGATGGCCTAGTTTCCCACTCGAGAGGAACTCTCAGATTTTAAGAGAGTTTAGATAAGATGGGCTTTAGATGTAAAGCATTTTTCGTAAGAATATACAGTATATTTTATCAAACGATTTGACAACTGATCACCTTGTGGTGGGACTCGAATGACTTGATGAGAATTTGTGGTTAAAAAGTATATACTGTACATTTTTAGAATATGACCAATCATTTCACTAGATAGGATCCTTATTCTTCGGCTGGGATTGTGTAGAGCTCTTTGAAGCTGCATTGAAACTGCAATTTGGACCTTCAACCCATTGATCCCCATTGAAGTCCACTATATAGAGAAAAATCCTGGAATGCTTTCCTCAAAAACCTTAATTAATTTTTGTCTGAAGAAAGAAAATAATGAACATGTTGGATAAGTAAATTATCAGGAAATTTTAATTCTGGAGTGAACTAATCCTTTAGGCAAGTGAGTGCACTCAGTTCAGATGTATAGAAACATTGTATCAGACTTCATTTACATTTGAAAGCGCTTAAATGGGTCATATCATAAGGAGTTCTCCTTGATCTTTTGAGATAAAAGAGTTCATCACACTGTAACATATACTGTAACTTTCAGATCTCAAAACTTCTTGCTCTCCAACCTACATAACAGCATTTAAATGCACATTAGCGAAGTTGCAAAAGCACATGCAGATCATTCACATGGTCAAGACAGATGAGTGTATTTGACACTTAACCATGTACATTTCCACATCAATAGAGAGAAGACTATAAACACAGTTACACTCAGTACTAGACACGTTTAGATACGCATTTCGTGTCAGGAAGTTTGTGTGAACATGGCCTTGTTATTGTCTCATGTCCTTGTTTCTCTCTCGGCAAGGACTTGCCCAAATTAAATGTTGCCGAGTTATGTAGAAAAGGCTATTTGCGCTTGTAATATTCAGTCAAACGTTTGTTTTCAAGGACTTTGTGTTTGCAGATCTGGTAGGATGGGAAATAAAGTGAATTTTCAACATTTCTATTCATTTCTACCATTAAGGCCCATTTGTGAATGTTTGTGAACATTATAGACAGCCATAATGCTACCTGATCTCATGACGAAAATGTACCTGCATGGAAACTTTTTGACTTAGGATGTGGAATCCTTGGGTACGAATCCCATGAAATACATGACTCATGATGAAGAAAGAAGAGAGATCAAAAAACAAGCTAAAATGTCATGTTTGCGATTGTGTTTTTGTTACATTCACTTTTGTTCATATTATCGGGTAGGTTTAGGTGTAGTGCAGATAGTACGTTATTTTAAAACATTACAGAGCATTAGAGTTATAGTACCATTCAATGGACATTTCAACTCAGAACTGCAGTGACATGTCCAAAACCAACATCACATAAAACGTACCATATGTACGATCATCTGTTCCGGGAAAAAGCCAAACACTCTTTTAATGCCACTTAGTGGACATTTCACAATGAATATGTCACGAAAAGTACATGGCAGTACGTATTCATAGGATCCATAGGTACGTTTTCGTCATGAGATCAGGCTGAAAACATACCATTTGTACGTTCATATGTTCCGGGGGGAAACAAACACTCTTTTAGCGCGACTCAGTGGATATTTTACATCGAATATGTTACGAAATAGACATGCCGGTACAAATTCCGCATCTTGAGAAAAAGTTCCCATAGATACGTTTTCGTCATTAGATTCGATTGAAAACATACCATATGTATGTTCGTCTGTTCCAGGTTAAAAAAACTAAGTTTTAGCTCCACTCAGTGGACATTTTACATCAAATATATCGTGGGATGTACATTGCGGTGCATAATTTGTGTCTTGATGTTACGTTTTTATCATAACATCAGGTTGCCTTAATTGCACTGATGAAAGGACAATCAGCCAAACAATCCTCTTATTAGATTGTTTTTGCTTATATTGTCATGTTCTCTTCACATTCACACTTTTGAACCTTCATGAAGGCCTGTTCACACCAAGACAAATGTTCGGTGCAGTAAACAGAACGAATGACAGACTAAAACCAACATTTGAATGTCGTCAATGCAAATTTTTTTATGGAGAGGTGTTTTTTTTTTCCATAGCACTGTGAAGACTGGCCAACCAATAAGATTAATTTTGCACTTTTGGTCACATGCACACAGCACCATTGGTCTACCCAGCTTTTTTTTTTTTATCACAAATGGCCAAAAATCAAAGTTGTTTGAGGGACATGGGCCAAAAACAAATACAAATTATTCTCTACATTTCAATGTTATATCAAAATACCAATGTCATATCACACAAATCACATGTGAAAATGAAGCTGAATTTGTGTTAGAAAGGCAAAAGAGGAGTTGCTGCCTTGCTCTGGTCCTCTGTAAATGTGCATTCATCATAGACTTCTATTAAAAAAGAAAAAAAAGTCATTTTCCAGTGACAGTTAAATTTGTTTTTGTGCCTTTCGTGTGACGTCTTTAGACCATAGAAGGTCAAACAGCCTAGAACAACCAAATACACAAATGTCAATCTGTGAGTCCACTGATAATAACGGATGACTCCGATATGGGCTGTGTTTATAATACATGAATGAATGTACGTGTTTTCATCTGCGTGTACATGGAGTATGAGTGGTGTAGAGTGATCAGTGAGTGAGCCCGGGCCGGACTGAGCATAATCCCTGCTATTACGAATCAGTAATCAGGCGTGATCTACTTCTACAAGCACTACTGCTGGCTCAGCTGGTGCTATCATCACACATTTCATTAACCCTACACTGGCATTCTCTCTCTCTGTCTTGTCTTTGTGTCTCCTCCTTTGCCATTCACGGACTGAATATGTCAATCAGGGAGCTTTTGATCTACCTGTGCTTTGTCTGCACTGCACCCTTTGTGTTCCCCTCACGTACATGTGCATGTCAGTCTAGCACAACAAGTGTGTCATATACTTGCACGCCCCACCTTTGCACCCCAGGCAGTCCCTGGATCTCTTGAAGGGACGTGCGTTTTTCTAACATAGCCGGCAAATGACTTAAAAGCTATAAAGTGGTGAAGTGGTGAAGTCCTGAAGTCCAGAGTCCACACATCACATTGAGAGGATTGAGAGATGACATGGTCAGATGGACAGAGAAAATGAATATAGATCTGTATGATAAGATTATTAGAGCATGAATGAAGCCAAAATGAATAGACATTGACAGATTTATTGATGGAAATGTGAAGTGGCTAGTGCCCTCATCTCATGTCCTCATCATTTTTGACTATTATAGTCTCTTTCCTGCCCTCTTTCTCTTGATCCCAGTGGAAGGAGCACATTTATAGTGCCTCTATCTTAGTCTTTGGGCAACTACTTTCTCTTTTTAATACGTCTGCTGTTATTTTTACAGTTTCCTGTTGTTTCTCTATGATTTTACCTGAATATCTCTGTCTCCTGCTGTACTTCTATTTCTGTTGGTCCTTTGGGTGTGTTGGCACAACAGTCGCCTCTGCAATTCGCAAACCTGATTTAGGGTTTGTTGTTTTATATGCCCTCATATCTTTGTTTTACTTTGCTCCTTTTTTGTATGTGTTCATGTCTAGAAATAGATAACTCTAATGTACTGGTGGGCTATGTCAAGCTTAAAGTATAATGTGTATGTACACTACACACATCAAAATCAGAAAATAACTCATCGTAACTTCTCTTTGTTTCTTTGTCAACTTTTAGACCCCACTGTATGTAGGTGGAGGATATAACTTATATATATATATATATATATGAAAGCTTACCGATTAGGCCCAAAGAGAGTGGGAGAGGTTGGAATTTGACAGCTCTTTTCACTTTGTAGGAGGCACATGGAGCACGCATGAGGCTGCGGATTTTGCCCCCCTTAAGGTTTCCTGTGAATGGCCATCTTGGCCATTGGTGTGTTTGTCTGGTTTGTTACTATTGTCTTGTCATGGTTGAAACTCTGGACACGGAAAAGGTCAGCAAGGGCTCTGGGTTTTCAGTCCTGGTGAAATGATTACAGAGCTCTGCAGTGCCGGACGCTTTTTCCCACAGCCTGTAGAATAAGGAGAGCTGGAGCTCAGCCAGATGGGATTGCTGTTAGCAAGGCCATTCTCAGGGAGCCCCTCCGCCCAGTGCAAGAGGGAAATCTGGACCCATGACAGAGCGGAAAGTGTTTAAACGCTCATGTTATGGTGCAGTGATGCTAAATTTACGCAAAATGGTAGCATTTGACAACATGTTGGAGTCTTCCCAGACTGAAGTTATGATAAATGTCTTTGCTTTTGCCAGCCTTCCTATACTTATTTATCAACTGCTCCCTCTTATTTTACATAAAATCTCTTTCAGTTTCCTATTGCATTCATTGTTACTGAGCATTTCTTCTTTTGTCAGTATCCTATATTTTCCCCCTGATCTTATATCCTCGAATCTAATTGTATAAAAGCCTGTTTCCACCACTGAATAAAAAAAGTTATTGCAACTTTTTTTCTTACAATTCTGACTTTTTTTGTCTCAGAATATATAAACAGAAGATATAAACTCACAATTGTGAGTTATGAAGTCAGAATTACATGATATAAAGTCCAATTTTGAGAGGGAAAAAGACTGATATGTTCTCAGAAATGTGAGTATATATATCACGAAAACTCACAATTGTGTGTTATAAGGCTGGAATTGCAAGAGATAAACTTGCAATTCTGATCAAAAAAGCCACAATTGCGAGATATTAGCTCGCAATTCTGAGTTTATATCTCACAATTCTTAAAAAAAAAAAACGCAATTGCGAGTTTATATCATAATTCTAACCTAATTTCTCAGAATTGTGAGTTTATATCTCACAATTCTAACTTTATAGCTCGCAGTTGTGTTTATATCATGTAATTCTGAGAAAAAATATCAGATTTACAAGTTTATATCTCACAATTCTGACTATATAACTCACAATTGCAAGTTTGCTCAGAACTGCAAGTTTATTCCTTATAACTGTGTTTATTTCTCAGAATTGTGAGTTTATATCTCACAATTCTAACTTTATAGCTCGCAATTGTGTTTATATCATGTAATTCTGAGAAAAAATGTCAGATTCACGAGTTTATATCTCACAATTCTGACTATATAACTCACAATTGCAAGTTTGCTCAGAACTGCAAGTTTATTCCTCATAACTGTTTATTTCTCAGAACTGTGAGTTTTTATCTCACAATTCTGACTTTATAACTTGCAATTGACTTTATAACTTGCAAATGCAAGTTTATATTTCACAATTTTGACTTTATAGCTTGCAATTGTGAGTTTAAATCATGTAATTCTGAGAAAAAAATGTCAGATTCACAAGTTTATATCTCACAATTCTGACTATATAACTCACAATTGCATGTTTGCTCAGAACTGCAAGTTTTTTCCTCATTACTGTTTATTTCTCAGAATTGTGAGTTTATATCACTCAATTCTGACTTTATAACTTGCAATTGACTTTATAACTTGCAAATGCAAGTTTATATTTCACAATTCTGACTTTATAGCTCGCAATTGTGAGTTTATATCATGTAATTCTGAGAAAAATATCAGATTTATGAGTTTATATCTCACAATTCTGACTATATAACTCACAACTGCAAGTTTGCTCAGAACTGCAAGTTTATTCCTCATAACTGTTTATTTCTCAGAATTGCAAGTTTGTCTTGCAAGTTTATATTTATAGAGGGAAAAGTCAGATTTGTGAGTTTATATCTCACATTTCCGACTTTATAATTTACAATTGTGAGATTCTGTGACACAATTCTGACTTTGTAACTTGCAACTGTGAGTTTATATCATGCAAATCTGAGAAAAAATGTCTGATTTGTATGTTTATATCTCACAATTCTGTGGAAAAAAAGTCTGAATTGCGAGTTTATATCACGCAATTCTAAAAAGATAGGCAGAATTTTTAGATGTAAACTCGCAATTGTGAAAAAAAGTCAGAAATGTGAGAAAAAGTCACAATTACCTTTTTTTTTTTAAATTCAGTGGCTGAAACAGGCTTCCATGCTATTGCCTATGTAACACTGTTGCAAAGATTCCTATAGTACTTGCTTTGCAAACTTCAAGGATTTCCCAAAAATGTAAGGAGTTGCATGAATCCCATTATCCATGTGGAGTGTTTGGAATGTCTGAAATACCCAGAATTCTGTTCTGCTCCCTGTAATGAACTCGCTGACAGCAACTTTTTGTTTACTTGAGTGGTTCAGTGTATATGTTATTTAACGTAATTGCCCTAACAGAATTTGATTCCATCCATCTGAACAATCAAACAAATTCCCAGAATCTTCTTATCGGCCTGTCTAAAGCAATATAAGGTCATGAATGGAAATTTTTGTGGATGTGAGGACAAGAAGTTCAAGAACATGAGGTCAGACAGTCCATTCTATTCTTTTTAGTTCTGTTGTAGATTTTACAGCTGTATGTGAAAACATATATGTTTTGTCTGCACATTTGATAATGTCATGAAACAATTTTTATCAAAACAAACTTTGAAGGACTTGTGATTTAAAAAATATTTTTTTGGGGTCCATCTTATGTATACAAAATTGTTTAGTCTTTTTTCTGTTAGTTGAATCATATTAAAGGGATAGTTCACTCAAAAATAAAAATTCTGTCATGAATTACTTACCCTTGTTCCAAAGCCGTAAGACCTTTGTTCTTCTTCTGAAAACAAATTAACGCATACATTTTGGTGCTCTCGATAATGGCGGAAGATGGTGACACGAGGGAGCTGAATTGTTGAATAAAGTCATTATTTTTGTTTTCTTTGCACACAAAAAGTATTCTCATAGCTTTGTAAAATTACAGTTGAACCACTGATGTCAGATACACTATTTAACCAATGTCCTTACTACGTTTTTGGGTCTGGGAACATTTCATTTGCATTGCTGTCTATGGATGGTCAGAAAGCTCTTAGATTTAATCAAAAATATCTTAATTTGTGTTCCTAAGATGAATGAAGGTCTTACGTGTTTAGAACAACATGAGGGTGTAATTAATGACAGAGTTTTAAATTTTGGGCGAACCTTTAAGTGTTTGTATTTATTCAGTGTTGAATCTTCACGTGCGATGCTGATATGGCAATAAACGTAAATACAACAACTACAGATGTATGTGTGTATGTGCAAGGGAGAATATGAGACATTGTATTGATTGCTGTATTAATGGTAACACTGTTATGGGAATTTGCTGAATGAAATTAATTTTTCATGAAGACACTGTCAGTCTGGCTAGTGCAGCGTGCGTCAGTATGTTGTTTGCGTGTGTTTAATATGCCACAGGGTTAGTGGTTATATCACCACAGTCAGTTTCAGTGGGATTACAGCAGGGCTAATAGTTAGTGGATATTACAGCACTATTGCATGTGTGTGTGTGTGTGGGCATGTGCTATGTCTGTGGTCGTATATGTAATCCTCTTTGTCACTGTGACACACAGACCGAGTTTTTATGAGACCTGGCATGCCTCCACTTATATGCGCCTGTGTGTTTAGGGCGAAGCTAAGCAGATGGTACGTAATCATTGCAGCCATCAGGTTTAGAGGTTGATGCCATGTGTGTGACATGTGAAAGATAAATGCATGCATACCCATGTGCATTTACACTCATGCAATTCTGCAATAAACATAGAGATGTTGTGTAGCAGTATTATTTGATTGTTCTGCCCATGAACTGCATGTTCTCAAATTTGTCTGAATTGCTCATCATGGACAGAATGATAGATACTAAGTGATTTCTGTTAATGCCTTAGAGATCCAGTAGCTGGCTGAAATGTATGCTGATTAAAGGCTTCATTGCTGTTTTACAACACACAGAATATGTTTGAGAAAAATGAATGATGATAACCCATATGAACTGAAATGTATTAGCATTATCTTCTAAAACATTTTGAATACTTCATGTGTAACTATGTGAAAGGTGCTTGCTTTCACCCTCAACCACCCCCAGATTGCCCTTTATCTGTCTGTTCATCATGTGTCTTTAGTTAAAGGAAGAGTAAAACAGTTTTTGGCTTGTTTTTCTTCCTTCTCAGAGCTGCTGTCCATATGTGTAGTCTGGAAGCATCTGCCCAGGGAGTTTCTAATATATTTTGGGGAAAGCTTTCCATTAGTGTCCCATTCATCCTAATGGCAGTTGCTTGGCTGGTGTTTTCAGCTCCAGAAGTATGTGAATTGGCTTTTGGAAACACTTTTTTTTAAATCTTTCAGCTGAGCCGTAAATGCAATTTGACTGATTATACAGGAATTGATGTTACTTTCCAGCATGAGACACTAATAAACAGCCCATTTCATACTGTAAAAACCCCTCCATGAAAATGTTTCACTTCACTAATATAATTGATTTTAAATGTTATTCATTGGAGATTCTGGAGTTGACCATTCAAACCTTGAACCTCTTGCCCTGGAAGTGTCTGTGGGCCTTCCTCTTTCCATCCTGTCAGCACTTCTCATGTCCTGACAGATGCAGAAAAACACTTTTCGCTTCTGATCTGCATACATACGACACACACACTCCCAAATCTCATCTCAGTGCCATTCCTCACTCATTATCTGTGCATCAGGAAGTGAGCTGCTTAACATGGAACATCAATGGGTCACATCCTTTTAACTGGTCATTTTCTGTCCCCAGAGATTGGGTGAGATTTCCACCAAATTCTTTATCTCTAGACTTCATTTCATACATCATGCACAGCCGTATCTGGTAGTTTGTAATTTCGGGAATGCATTGACGGAGAGAAACTACATCACAATCACATTCAAGAGTGCATTTGTGGGTGTGGATGTTTTTAGGTTGTGTAACCCTGTAGAATTATTATAATAATTACATTATAACCAAACGTTCAAAGTTCAAATTTGGTGAACTGTGAAATGTGAATTCCTATACCAATGCTAAATGTTTAACCAACAGAGGATCACTTTGTGTCACTTTTTGACGAAACATACTTTTGTCGTTTTTTTGTAGCATTGTTAACTGAAAAAATGTACCCTTACAAAAAAGAAGTTTAAGTGTGCTATTAGTATACTGGTTTTAAACAAACAAACAAACAAAAAAAAATAGCAAAGTATACTTTCAGTATACTTTTGATGTACTTATCAGAAATGTTCTTTATATAATTTATAGTCAGAAACATACTTGTCATACATGACATTTAAGTATACTTGACTTATACTTTATACAGCATCAAAACCATAGATATGTAAAACTGTGTACCGTTATGGAATAAAATGTAATTTATTATTTATTTATTTATTCATTTATGAAACTTACCCACATTCAAGTGTTTATAAAAAAAAGAATGCATGAAGCTAGAATAAAATGTTTTTGTTTACAAGCAGATACCCTATTCTTTCTCTTAATGTTTTTTTTAATGTTCAGATATTCATATAACAAAATGTATACAAATTATAAAACTACTAAACTAGTTTACTGAGATTACACATCAAAGTGCACTAAAAATGCATAAAAAGTGTGTAATTACTTGCAGTGCAAACTGAAAACAGATGTAAACTAGTTGTGTACTCAAAGTTTACCACTGTTATACTTAAAGTATACTTAAAAGTATACTTTTATATACTAAAAAATGGTCCAATTTAGTCCCAAGGAGTGCTGATTTTTTTTGTTTGTTTACTTAATTATATACTTGAACTTTACTTAAGTATACTTAATAAAATAAACTTGAATATACTTATTTTAGGTAAGGGTACCTGTATGTATGAATCACTGCAGTTTCCAGTTGAAATGAACACTAGAGGCAGTAAAACTCTGACAAACTTTTATTCCTTTTCAGTATGATTTACAGGTACACAGTTTTGATTAATAAAGCCTAATTTTCACCTAATTACTTGCAGAATATTATTTTGTGACTTCAAAACAATTTTAACATTCTGTGCCATTTAAAAACTGATACTTTTGAACATTGGCGTCACTTATACAGCTCATGTAATATGGTGTTGCACTTGAAAGGTGAAGAGCTCCGGTACGAACCTTATGAAACTACACCTTGACAAAACAGTTCAAATCCACATAAGATTAAAATAGCACAGCATCAACAAATGCGTTTTTATAGCACTTTTGTATTTCGTCGCTGTCGGGCGGAATCCTCGTATCTCCAAAACCGTCATTTTTCAGGAAATGAAAAAAACTGCATATTTTTTGAGTTATTAAATATTTTATCGTTAAAGTTGGTATTATACCATATATTGCTATCATACACTGTTGTGTACCAACATTAAGACAACATTTCCTCAAAATCATGTTTTATCGGAGATACGAGGTTTTATGACTTGGGAGCAGGGAGATACGAGGTTACGCCGTCATTGATAAGAATGGTACAGACACAGACTTCGCTGCTGCCAGCAGTGTTCATCAAAGTCTGCGGTCGCGTTGAGCCTTTTGACAAGAGAAAAGGCTTCAATAGTTAACCAAAGCTAACGACTGTGGTTACATACATTTTCCTAAACTCTATTTTAAAGGTTAGAGCTATGAGTGATGCAATACCAAAATAAAACGATAAGCTGACTGGGCTGTCTAATAGGCGGAAATCTGCGGGCAAACAAAGTCTGCGGTCGCATTGAGCCTTTTGACAAGAGAAAATGCTTCAATAGTTAACCAAAGCCAAAGACTGTAGTTACATACATCTTCCTAAACTCTATTTTAAAGGTTTAAGAGCTATGATGCAATACAAAAACCCGAGTCCGTCTTTTTTCCCCTTAATTATTCCAGAACAGCTTATACTACTGTTTCAGCTATTAACATAGTTACGTTTTGTATGTAATGCCAAAGTGGTTATATTTCGTTTCGTTTTCTTATTAAGTTAATTTAGAAAAACTTTTGGAGCATTTTTTTGTTCGTTAAATATCAGTTTGTTTGTTTTTTTTACGAACAGCGGCCAGCGGAAGACTGTTCATAGTCTGATCAATTTGCCTTTTAAATCACCACGACTTGCATAAAATAAAATCTATAGATCTAAAACAGTTAAAGTAGCTATAGAACAATGTTAGTTTAAACATTAAACCTAGATAAATGTGCGCTATTATGTGAATATCGTTTTTGAAGAGGAGAAGCTGAAATCGCTTTGCAGGACATGAGGAGTCAGCGCGATCATATTTTTCAGCGAATAGGCTACATGTCTCACAAACATGATAAATAAATAGAAAGCTTTAAATTATTACTTAACGAAATAATACAAATGAGAAAAAAACGCTTTCATTATGTAATCCGGAAAGATGCTTTCCTTCAAAAGTTGCGTCCAAAGAAGAGATTGCGAGTCAGGGTCTTTGCAACATTATCTCAGAATACACTAGTTTATTAATGGATCATTCAAATATCTCCTTACTGTTTCCACCGACACATTCAATGCTAATTATTTTTGCCGGTGCTTTGTGACAAGAAGATGGAAGGGGACATATGCCCCCACGCTCCAGCGGAGTGAAGAAAAGGTGGAGATACGAGCTCTTCTCAGACAGTTGAAGTGTTCAGATGAGTTAAGAAATTTGCTCTCAAGCTATTTTCAACACTTTAGATTGGTTAATAATTTGTAAAAATTACAGATCCACGTGGGCACTGACCAATAGCATCGATTTGTGAAAAAATATGAAATTGACAAAATTTGGACATACGAGGTTTCCGCCCGACAGCGACGATTTGTTAACACTATCGGGTAGGTTTAGATTTGAGTTTGGTGTAGAGGATATTTGCAACACTATAGAGCATTAAACTTTAGCAACACTCCCCGAATATTTGAATTCTGAACAGCCACAATATGTACCTCAAGCAGCGTAATAAAAACGCAGCAATACATGCCTGTATCAACATAACAAAAACATGCAGAAATGTACATAGAGGCACATATTTTTATGAGTCTGAGTTGCCACTGAATGTATTGCTGTTTCTATTTTTATTTATTGAAATCAGAAAGCCCTGTGAATGTGCCTCTCTTATATCTCATTTACATAAGTCATTTACATAATATTAATTCATACATAATAATACACGGTCAGAGACTCCCATTAAAAAAGTATCCCCATATTTTGATACTCCTTTTTTGAGACTGTGATGGAAATATGAATATTGTCTTTACATGCAGAGTGACATTTGTGAGTTTTGTTTCCATCTTAGAAATATCTTATATTATATTTCAGAATGAGATATGACTGCATGAATGAATCAAACAGAATCAACTGCTAATCAATTCAGACTTTTTTGCAAACAAGTCTGATACATTAGATCAATAGTGATTCATTCGCAAATCTGGCATTGGTTGTTATTTTTGTTTGTTTTGGTTTTTTTTTTTTTTTACTGGGCACACCGATCACTGAGGCTTGTGCTCTAGTAAAACGGTTCATGCCTAAAGGTACACTTTGATCTATCCATGAGGAATTTCACACTATCCACTAGGGATGTAACGGTATTATCAATATCGTGGTTATTGTGGCCGTATGACAATATGAAACGATGGCAGGCAAAAAGAGTAGTTTATAAAATATATTTAAACTTCTTATTCTAACATAAAAGGACTTTAAAGTTGTGTTTTGAGCCATAATGCTTTGGCACAGTATCTGTCAAATGAACTAAAACCGAAAGCACAATATGACTTAATCGCTTCATCAAGTCTATTTTTGTTGCGTTTTTTAAAGTAAAGCTCGCATTTTGTTCAGGCGATCAGCTCGTGATCCAGTGTTTTCCGTGCCTCAGAACGGCTCAGTTTGCAGTGAACTTGTTTATTGCATGTTCTGTGAGTTTAGCACGCATTTGCAATGGCCATCAGTTATGCTTTATTTTCCAAGTAGATGGTTACAGCATTTCGCTAGGTTTGTGATGAGATGTGTTTTTGTAATCCTGTTTTCACTGAAGCTGGAGTTTTCCATCAAAATAAAAGCTCTACTGCCATTTCCGTCAAAATAAAAGCTTAAAGGTGCAGTATGAATTGCTGACAGCAAGCGGTTTAAATGGGAAACGTTACTGCAGTACAAATTCAAATTATCTCTTTCAAGTGTAGAAATCAGGAAAGAAGTATTGTAATTTACCTAATCCCTACTGTAGTGTAAAGTAAAAATAATATACCTATGAAATATAATATGAAAAATGTATTTTACATTACAATTGTTTTACAATATATGGCTATTAATTAGAACAATATTTCTATTTTTTAAAACACCTAAAACACCAGTATGAATGCAATTTAGACTGAGACAGTATACCACAAATAAAAAAGAGGGCTGAGTTTGGGTACAAGTCAATTCACTGACTTTTTTCTGACTTAAGTTTTCTCAGTTAAGAACATGGGTTGGAGCTCTTAATTTTAAACTCTCAAAGAGCATTAGATAGAATAATTTAACTTTTAAATGTACAAAATTGTCACTTTTTTATATGCTACATTTACATTCATACATTTGACAGACTTTGACAGAAAGTCCATGCATTTCCTGGGAATCAAACCTATGACATTTCAGTTGGTAGTGCTATGCACTATACTGATTCAGCTACAGGAACACTGTGCAGTGATGTTTGTCTTAAAGTCATCTTGAGCTCAGATTGTTGAATAAGATAAAATGTGATTGCTACCTTTTTCATTATTTTTTTTTTTCACACCATTTCCTTAAATGACCTCTCCTGGCTCTGAAATAGGGCAAGCAGTCAACAGGCTGCCAAAGGTTAATATCAGAAAGTCTTCATTTGTCTTTTTTTTTAAATATCGCAATAACATCATATCGACTTCATATTATAGATATTATAGTATAGTGAGACTTTAATATTGTTACATCCCTACTAGCCACATTAATGAAACATTTTATTCCCATATCTCTGAAGAGTGTGGGAAGGGGTGACGAAAAGAGAAAGTTTGGACTATGCACTATGGCAACAGTTCAAAAAAGTGAGTGTTTGTATTGTTTAGTGCTGGTGAGCTCATGTCCCCCGAGTGCTGTTTTTACCGCCTACTGTACATAGATCCGACAGCCATGAGGTCATCGTGTTTCCTGAAATACTTTGGCAACTATCTGAAAGAGTCGAGACGGAAAAAGAAAGTCTGAGCAAGATTGGGTGGATTGATCCAAGAGCATATTCAAGAGAAGTTCAACGGTGAAAGGGTTACGACGATGCCAAAGCAGGAGAGAAAAATAGAAATAGGCAGGGGTGAGGTTGTGCTATATTATGCTTGTTTGGCTAAAACTGCTTTTCCGCACACTTTTTATGTTTAATGAAAAAGACATCTGGTGTCGGCAGTGGCGTTGGAGTATTTTTAGCCACAGCGCTGCTCCTTTGCCAAGAACTTCCTTTTAGAGTAAATATTTCTTGCCCTCTGTCTGTTTCATTCTCCCTTAGCCTCAGGAAGGCTGGGTAAGCGCTTGCTAATCAAACCCAGTCCCTGTCATGGCCTGCAGCCCAGCTGATTCCAATCATCTTCCATTACACCACCATAGTTAACAGCTGCGCTGATTGGCCCGCTGGCTTTTGTCTTGCACCTCGAGGCCAGTCGCCTGTTTCGGTTCACGTTAAAGCAGGTGATCGCAGGCTTTGAAGTGCTCGCCATAAGCTAAGCCAACATTCCAGATTATCTGCGTTACAGCATAGCTCATAATGTTACTAGCTGCACTAATGAAAAGGTTCACCCAACATTCACCTTTAAACCAATCCAATAATGCCTTTAAACTCTCGCTGACTTTGTTCATGGATGCCTTGATCTTTGCGTTGAGTTTCCATCTGGAAAGCATCAAACTCACAGTCTTACATTGGTTTAGAGTTCGAAATTGTTTCTGACATTGAAGAACGTTGATAAGACTTGACTGGAAGGTCAATGTGTTAATGTAAGTGTTAAAACGAACAATGTGCACATCAACATTACTGAGTAAATCTTACACACTCAGCTGAACAACTGAGAAGTCTTGTTTGGTTTTGTTCATCTTTCAGGTTGCTGAATAACCAGGTTAATCTTTTGAAAGTGGTCAGTTATGGATTTTTCGGGGCCTGGGATGACTGGGTGGTTTGACAGACACTAAATGAGTTCTTTATGTCTAAAAACAGGCCTGGTCAGGGATATCAGAAGGGTTGCAAGAGGAGCACACTGACCTACTGTTGTGTGGTAATGAATGACCAGAGGGCCTAGCTGATCTGGATCTATGCTTCTAACTTTGGTGATGGAAAGTTTCATGTCTGGATTAGAATGGCACTTGATTGGTGTTTCAGTCTCTCTGAGGGTTTGTTGGCCTCGATCAGAGGGACATTGAGGCCTGCAGACCTACTTTCTCTCATAATTAGACTTTTTTTAACTGCTGATGTGTGTTAATGGACAGTGTATGGCATGATACAAGATTGGAGGCACTTGGCTCCTCTCAGATATGAACTGACCTCACTCTTTAGACATAGATATCCTCCTGAGCCTGAAAGAATATGGATTGTTGGTATTTTTATCTCACTCATTATATCTGTGCAAACGATGATTAAGCTCTGTGCATTAAATGCACAAAAGTTATGTAAATAGAAAGAAGCTTTATGGATCGTTCAGGGGCCAGTTAGCCCAGCTGTACATAAGTTATTCAGTCTGGCTATAGCATACAAAAAAGTATATGCACTTAAAAATGTTTCAGTGTTGCATTCAATTCTTTAGATATACACTACAGTTTTTATTGAGCTACTGCAATTTAAGTAATTGTAATTTACTGAATTTGCAGCAGACATTACTCCAGTCTTCAGTGTCAAGTAATCCTTCAGAATTTATTTTAATATGCTGGTTCTCTGCTCAATAAAATTTCTTATTATTATTATCAATGTTTAAACAGAAGACCTATAATGCCCCTTTTTACGAGATGTAATATATAAGTCTTAGGTGTCCCCAGAATGTGTCCGTGAAGTTTCAGTTCAAAATACCCCACAGATCATTAATTCTATAATTCTGAAAAAGCCTATTTTGATTGGAAGCAGAAACATGCTGTTTTTGTGCGTCTCTTTAAATGCAAATGAGCTGCTGTTCTCCGCCCCCTTTTCCAGAATAGGGCTGTGCCTTTAGAGCTTGTACCTCAGGTACTCTGTCAAGAGACATCTGTTTGGTTTTGATTATCATCGCGCTGAAATAATTTGTTTTATAACCATATTAGTTTAAACTTCTAATGTAGGGTTTTCTGAGCGCACACATCTGAAGCATGCGAACAGAAAGCGTCTGTCACATGGTATGTGAGTTCTAAACTGAATTCTCTTTCACATCTTATTGCGCTTAAAATGTCAAATTTAAGTTTATGTTAAAAACACGTTGCAAAAACAGTCAGTTATGTCTGTGAAGGTAAACAGCTTAAAGAAATTGCATGTTTATATTAGATCTGTGTGGCAGCAGCATAATATACAGTGAATAAATTAATAAATTCACTGCTCTCTTGTCTCCTCTGAGACTAGGACTCTAAATAGTGTTCTTTGCAGCCAACAACAGAACAGTTAACATGCTTTGTTCAAACTTTTGCCATGGTGTTATAACTGTTACACCGTTGTCGCTTGTGAAAACACAATGGTGGGGAGTGAAATCTGTGCAGCTTTTTTTCACAAACTTGCAGAGAAAAATTCTCCAAAAAAATATACTTGGTTGTTCTTTGTTTTGGCAGATGCACAAGGGACATGATTATAGCACTTAAACACAGAAAAGTCAGATTTTCTTGATATGTCACCTTTGAAACAGTTGTCCTGCTTAATATTAAATAAATTTTTTATGCAAAAGATCTGCTTTTATTTTATTTGAAATAAAAACTGTAACATTGTAAATATCCTTGTTGTAACTTTTTATCAGTTCAACAAAGTAAAAAAGTTAGCACACTAAATAGTAGTTAGTTTGCCCCTAGTGTGAACTCAGTGCCTCAGTTTAAGTAAGAACTTATAAATAGCTGGTGCAACCCTACACTGGACTGTATCAGTGTTCTGTAAGGATGAGTATGAGCTCCTCCAGATGTCTCAGATGTTGGTCTCAATCCAATAAAAGATGAGGACAGCTTCATCCAGAGAGACACGTCTCTGCATGTCGGTTCACAATCTGGATTAATAAGTGGACAGGAAAAAAATATATTGGGAGCGAATATTTTAATTAATGTGTAAAAGCTGTCATGCATAAATCCCAGAATGACATGAGTGGTGAGATCTGAGAGAGTGCAACCTGGCGTTGATCATGACGTCAGGTACACTTCACCATTGCAGTCAGCCCTGTTACCATAATGCAATGTGACACACATACACACTGACTCAGTGCTGCACCTCACCTGACCTTCTGAGTCACTCTCCAAGAACTGAGCTCAGCCAGTGGCCACTGTGCTGTCATGCATTATATGAATACATGATTTTGCAACCTGGTCTCTTGACTAAAACATACCTCTGGGAACTTTTTCGTAAGACGCAAAATATGTACCGCCATGTGCATTTCATAACATATTTGATGTGAAATGTCCACTAAGTGGCGCTAAAAGAGCGTTCTTTTTTTTTTCCCCGGAACAGATGAACGTACATATGGTAAGTTTTTGGTGTGATTTGGTTTTGTACGTGTCACCCTAGTTCTGACCTGAAATGTCCGTTGACACTGAGTGGCGCTTTAACTCTAATGCTCTGTCACGTTTTAAAATAACGTACCATCTGCACTACACCTAAACCTACCCAAAAGTATGAACAAAAGCGAATGTGACATAAAAACGCAATCGCAATCATGCCGTTTCAACTTGTTTTTCGATCTCTCATCTTTCAGATGTCATCGCAAGTCATGTTTATCAGGATTCGTAACAAGGATTCCGCATCGTAAGTCCGGTTTGTGCTGGCTGAGCTATCAAGCAAGCTTGTTTGCGTCCCTAAAGTGAAATATATGGAGGTTTAATCATAACTGTATATAAAAACTATTATAAGTGCTCGCTGTTTTACTGCCTCTAGTGTTCATTTCTTTAGGAAACTGCAGTGATATATAGTTATTGGTATGTATTTTGCATCTTGCGAAGTTCCTGAGGTATGTTTTTGTTATGAAACCAGGTAGTGTTTTTTTAATGTGCAAGATAAAAATATATAGTATGTCTCTGACTTACATATTAGTTATATTGTTATTGTTTAATAAATATTCAATAACATACAACTGTAATTTGACTAGTTATTTCATTTTAGTTAATTCAAAATAGTTCCACTATGGCCAAAATCTCAGGCTTTGAGTGCCGCCAAGAAACACACTGACTAAAAGCCTGTAATAAATGCTAAAAGTCATGAATAAAATTTGTATTATAGTGAATCAACATGATGAAAGTGTTTTTAATCAATCCTCTCAATAGCCATTCTGTCTTTTTCAGTTCCTACCAGTTCACTGGACACGAGTCACTATACTTGAGTGATTTTAGTGTGAAAGAAAATACTCCAACAAAAAAAGAACACACTCCTCGCTGCAATCAGTTTCAGAGTTCACTCTTTTCTCTTCTTCAATTAATTTCTTTTATTTTCCACACATATTCATTTAATAAGCACCGCAAACACAGATATGTGGTACTCACAGAATGGTTGGACCTTGACATACATGCTATTTTTCATGTCCACACTGCTGGATTAATGATTATGAATGATTATCAACCTGAATTGGGTCAGATCAACCCCAATTCCCCAACAGTCTCAACCCAGCGTTTGGGTTAAAAAAAAACAACCCTGCGCTTTTTTCCCTATGTATTAACATTTCTTTCCAGTTCATGTTTTTATTCATGTGCTCGCCCTTTTATTTATTTGATGAAATTCACGCAGTGTCAGGTCTGACGCAGATTTCAGTGTCAGTAATTGTCAGTGATTCTCTGTGCTGTGCTTTCTGAGCATCTCAGTCTAATCAGAAGCAGTTTTTGGGGGCAGAAGCTCTGAGGTACAGATGCATGCTGAGAGGGGAATCAAGGCTTGCATGAATTATGCTATTTCATGTGCTGCTGCAGTCAGCGTTTGTTGTCTCGGTTTTTCTCTTTCTTCCTGTTAGCTTTGCTTTGCCTCAGCCTGCACACTTAAACAGCACAGTACTGTTCTTTATCTGTATTTAGTGTATTTATGCTTCTTTTACAACAACCGCTTATGTCTGTACAAATTAATACCATACAGTGATATGGAAAAAAAAAAATTGTACCATCATTGCTTTTCTTTTTAAGGCATAAATCTAACTAGTTTATGGAGATATATGCTTAAAGTTGCACTATAAATCCAAAGTGACAACATATAATTTTTTCCATATTGTGAAAAATGCGAGCTTGAGGTCGAGTGTAAGAAAAGTATGGGATTTAAAGGAATAGTTCACCCAAAAATTAAAATTCTGTCATTAATTACTCACCCTCATGCCATTCCAAACCTGTAAGACCTTTGTTCATCTTGTGGGAACTAGGCCACCTTGTGTGGTTTACACTACTGGAACTTAAACAAACTGTACAAACAAACACCCACTATAACCCATCTGACCCTTGGGAACTAGTTCTTCATAATCTCTTGTCCCTAATTGTCGCTTGTATTTGAGCCAATGCTGGTGTCTCTACATGGACATGTTTTGTGCTGTCTGTAAATGTTCTATTATTGTGGCACTTCTGATCGTTTGTGCTCTGTGTAAAGTGCTAATAGATTTTCTTCTTGTATATGTGATGTGAATACATAAAGTACTATGTTCATGCAGTTGTATTACAATGAAACCTTACGTATGTGTGTTTGTGTGAGGGCATGTCTGCTTTGTATGAATGGTGCAGAGAGAAGAAGGGGGCGGGCACAAATCCTTCAGCGGATTTCATGTCTCCTGTTGCTATGGCAAATCATGAGCTAGAAGGGCATAAAGCCATAGAAGCAAAGCAAAGGAAACACTTGCGTATGATTCAGAGAGAGTGAGGAAATTATGATAACACCATTACCTTACTGAGGTTAACCAATAGTTCATGAAAAATGAGCTTGATGTGAAGGTTGTAAATAAACTCTTCACTAAGTGACAGAATTGATTTGAGGCTCTGTAATAGTAATTTAAAATAGTGGTCATTTTTTTCTTAACAAGCATGTGTGTTTTTCATTTGAGTGTGTGGGTTTATTCATGTGTGGGAAAGACAACTCTTGTTTGACAGCTGCCTCTTTCTCCTCAGTGATTGTTGACCTGTTCTGTCAGTTCTGTTCTGTGTTTATACGCAAGTATATGGATGTGGTTCAATCTCATATGCTTGATGTGGTTCAGGACATCTCTAATGGCACTTTTAACTCAGATTAAGATATGCATACTTCTGTACTTCTAGAGACCATGTTACTACAAATGCTATTCTAGAAAAGTGTCAGTATGATATGAACATGATACAGTTACATAAATTAGATGACGGTAACAAATGAAAATAAGCCCCAAAATTAAAATTAGCCCATGATTTACTCACCCTCAGGGCATCCTAGGTGTATATGACTTTCATCTTTCAGTCGAATCCAATCGGAGTTATATTAACAACTGTCCTCCCTTTCAAGCTTTATAAGTGGGTGGGTGTTTCTGTTCAACAGTCCACAAGAAGTCCAATAAAATGCATCTATCCATAATAAAAAAAAGTGTTCCACATGGCTCCGGGGGTTGAATAAATGACTCCTGTAGCGAATTGATGTATTTTTCTAAGAAAAATATCCATATGTAATACGGAATAATCACTTCTCTAGCGTGCGCTATGGAAGCCGTTCCAGGTGGATGTGTTACATATGCGCCACTAAGAACTGACAAACACAGAAGTGGAGAGGAGAGAGCAAAATGAAACACTGGTCATGAATTAGAAGTACAAAAGATTTTGATATAAGCCAAGAGGGGACTGTTTTTTCCTTTCTAAAGTAAGGAAATTTGCTTCCTTTGCACCTGTAAACAAACATTGGTTTTCGCAAGATCAGTGACAAATGCGCAGCGCAACACATACGTCTTACAGGGTTCCCACTCTAAGCCAAATGTTAAATTCCCTGACTTTTCCCTGACTTTTAATGACTAAAAAGCTGAATTTCCATGACCTATAATGAACGGATCCATCCACTTGGAAGCTTTATTTACTTGTTTACAGACGTTTTTAGTACAAAACTATGGAAGCCCGTTTCTGCCACTAAATAAAAAAAGATAAAGATAAAACTCACAATTCTGACTTTTTTTCTTGCAACTGCGAGTTTGTATCTTGCAATTTCAACTTTTTTTCTCAGAATTGTAACATATAAATTCATTTCTGAGGAGAAAAAAATGCTGATATGTTCACATCATTGTGAGTTCATATCACTCAATTCTGCCTTAACTCTCAATTGCGAGTTTATATCATGCAATTCTGACTTTATAACTCGCAATTGCGACGTGTTCTCACAATTCTGACTTTTTTTTCGCAACTGCTAGTTCATATCTCACAATCAAAAGTCAGAATTGCGAGTTTGTATCACGCTATTGCGAGAAAATAAGTCAGAATTGTGAGATAAGTCGCAATAACCTTCTTTTTATTTTTTATTTAGTGCCGGAAACAGGCTTTTTCTGTAATATTTCTACAGAGATTAATTTATGTTTATAACAATCTGAAGGATTTTTGTAAGGGTTTGTAATCAAGTTCATTCAGGTTTTTTTTATTTCTGCACATTTAGTTTTTGCTTTTCTATGATCTACTTTTCATACCCAGTATTTGAAGTGGTCATTTTGTAGCCAAAGCTCTTGAAATTAATTTTTTTCTGGCATGTTTGCCTTAGTTATCTTAGCCTGGTGACTGCATTTGACTTCAGTGATTGCCAGTTGACGGGCGGATAGGGAATAAAATGGCACTGAAAAATAGCCTAACCATAAAAATAGGCAAAATGTGTAAAACAATGTGATATAAAAAATAAATAAATAAATAAATAAAATAAATAAATAAATAAAAACGGTACAGAAAAGTTCAGTTTGATAAACAGAAACTAAAATTTAAAGCAACAAACAAAAATCCCTGATATTCCATGACTTGGACCAAAAAAATATTAAATTCCCTGACTTTCAATGACTGGAATAGACCTTATAAAATTCCATGATATTCCAGAATTTCCATGACCCGTGGGAACCCTGGTCTTAACACTATCCACCCAGGACAGCTTACATGTATGACAATTGAGAAAAGTGATTATTACGTTTTAAATATAGATATTTTTCTTACAAAATTGCATTGATTCACTACAGGAGAATTCACTTTATTCAGCCCCCATAATAAAGCCATGTGGAGCACTTTTTATTATGGATAGATGTGCTTTATATTGGACTTCTTTTGGATTTTTGAACAGAAACACCCACCCACTGCCATTATAAAACCTGGAAGAGCTAGGACAATCCAGTTAGATTTGACTGAAAGAAGAAAATCATATACACCTGAGAGTGAGTAAATTGTGGGCAAATTTTAATGTTTGGGTGAACTAACCCTTTAATACAGTCAGAAATAAAAGCAGCGTTAGGGTGCACATCAGGTTTTGAATGTATAAATCTGCGTATCGTCAGCATACAAATGATAATGGAGCTATCCGAGTGATCTCAGGAGATTGGCAAGTGGTGACAGATAAATATTAAAAACTAACGGGCCCAAGACTGAACCCTGAGGAACACCAGTGAAAACAGAACTAATCTTAGAGCTAATCTGAGATAAACATATCAAAGCACCTGTATCATTATCCATAGTAATTTATTAGCAGGAAAAAGTGTATGCCAGCGGTTAGGTCAGTATAAGGTCTGGTGAAATGAGGGCAGGAATGTTGTGGAGAGGTGGAGGTTGGTCTGTGTGGGGGTTTGAGGCCCTGCAGGCTGAAGCCTCTCTGACAGACTTTCATGTTCAGCAGCTCAACAGGGAGTCATGAGGCAACATGCGCCACACATCATCGGGTCTCGTGACGGAGAAAAAAGGGATGTCTGAATTACTTCTAGGAAAGAGGTGGTGAGGGGTTCGGGTGAGCAGTGGGGACACTCAAATTGAAGAGAAGTGGAGGGGGAGGGAAAGAACGATACAGGTGGGGAAAGATATGACAAAATGCGTATTCTAACATTTTCTTTCTTCCTGCAATGGAAACTGTACGGTGATGGTTATATTAGTTCTTAGTGTTTTTAAATACACTTTATTTTAAGATCCCATTCTGACTATTAACTATAACATTTGCCTCAGTAAACTCCTAATTTACTGCTTATTTAGTTAGTAAGGTAGTTGTTACATTTAGGTGTGGGATAGGATTAAGAGCTCTGTAATATAGTCATGCAGAATAAGGCAGTAATACATGCTATATGTATACTAATAAACAGCATATATGCTACCAGTGTCAACCTGATCTCATAACAAAAACATACCCGTGGTCCTTTAAGTGGCGATGTAACTCTAATGCTGTGTGACATTTTAAAATAAAGTACAATCTGCACTACACCTAAACCTATCCGATAGTATGAACAAAAGTGAATGTGACATAAAAACGCAAGTATGCCGTTTTAGCTTGTTTTTCAGTTTCTCATCTTTCAGCTCTTTCATAGTGAGTCATGATTTTCACACAATTTGTACCAGGATTCTGCATCCTAAATCTAATTCTGTGCCGGCTGAGCACCAAGCAAGCTTATTACGTTTGAAAAGTGAAACATATGGAAATGTAATCATAACTGTGTACAAAAACGATTTTAAGTGCTCGCTGGTTTACCGCCTGTAGTGTTCATTTCTGTTGGAAACTGCAGTGATATGCCTACTTATTGGTATGTATTTCACAACTCGCAAAAAAAGTTTTCATCATGATCAGGTAGAATAATATGCATTCTAGGTAATATTGAGAATTGGAGAATAAAGTGATAAGCATTTTACTTTTTTATTTACCTAGACAAGGTGGTAGCATATAAAATGTGTAACATCATCAGATATTGTCAAAATATGAAAACAGCTATCAGTTAACATGCATCGGCAAGAATTTTAATATTTAATTTGATATCACTAATTTCAATTTGATCTCATGAGAAAACATATACGTTTTGACGAATTTCTGTATGAAATTGTACCAAAAAAAAGTAAGATTTCTGGGGAAAACTAAGCATTAACCCTCTAAAACAAAACCTTAAAAGTGTGTTGGCTCTTTTTAAACATTTTTTTTTAATTCATCAAAGTTAATTTCACTACTGATTATATGTAGTGAAAATGCCAATGGACAAACTTTTTAAAATGTCAGATGGTTTCAAAATCATTTAAAAGAAGGCTGCTGTAGCATTAGATGATTCCTGGACAGCAGCGCAGTGTCCTGTCATGGCGGCATCTGTCCCGTCATTCTGCACAGACTGATTGATTTTTGCACCACTTGCTGGCCTGTCTGTCCTGAGACCTGCACTGCTCTACATGTCTCACCCACCATCTGTTGCCCTGGAAACAGCAGAGAGGCTGGACAGCAGAAGCTGCCCAACTGCCCATACAGTGAGTGAAAACACTCATAATTCATTTTTTACTTGAACATTAGCACAGCCGTTTCCATTTTCATTCCTTTACTGTATATGGCTCAGTACATCTTCTGCTTTATATTTCCTATTCTGTGCCACTGGTGCTCAACAGCGTCTGATGACCTAGATTTTACACTGAACATCAAGTAGTGAACCATTGCAGTACCGTTGTTATTTACTGTAGAATGAAAAATAGCATATTATTAACATGACATAAGCTGAATGTTTTTAGATAAATTGTTTTATGGTTAATGAGGACACAGTCTGTTTTGGCCTCATTTTGCTATATATTTATGATATTGCTAAATATTTGTTTGAATTTAGCATTGTTTCAGTTGGAAAGCACTGTTCCATGGTTGTCTTTATGCTAAAAGTTGATTGTAGTGTATCTGTTCGCTGTCGTCATCAGATTCGCTTTGTTTACAATGAGACAGCAAGTCAAGATTAACAATGATAGTGTTACGTAAATGCGCCTGTACATCAGCTATTTGTGAAACCTCAGCTAAACATTATAGACCTGTCTCTTTCTCTCTCGTGTAAGTGCTCTGCATGTCTTTCTGCTGGTCGTCAGCCAAGTAAATGGCCTTGTTTATCCAGTTACTCTATTCAATTAAGTTCGGAAGCCACAGAAGGAATTCCCAACAGACTGATCTCATCCATTTTTGTCTCAGATGGAAAATGATGGAAACTGATCATACAGCTGACACAGAAACACACACACACACACACACACACACACACACACACACACACACACACACAGTTATTATCAGGCAAGTGAGTAAATATTCGACCTGAATCTACTGGTGTATATGGAGCACACAACTAGTGATTTTGATGGGCAATATGGGTTATGATTCATCATGGTAGGGATGTATTGGTATCGGTCATAATTTTTGTAAGCCAATTATTATTTTGTGGCCAATAACCAATAAATGGCTAATATTAAAACTATACTATTTTGTCCAAATAAATTCACAATAAAATAAAATCAATAAACAAATTAAAATCAGACTTATTTATTAATTTTGACATTTGTTAAAAAATATGTTTAAACTATTTTTAAGGATTTAATGAGATTTAAATGTCAAAAAAATAGGGTAAATGAAGACGAACACTTGCAGTTGAAGTCAAACAGTTTACATACACCTTGTAGAATCTATAAAATGTTCATTATTTTACCAAAATAATTCAAAAAGGGAATACAAAAGTCATACAAAATCCACAATTTCTTTGTTTTTTCAGCATTTTCTGTATTTTGAACCCTTTCCAGCTTTTCACACTGAGGACAAATGAGGGACTCATATGCAACTATTACAGAAGGTTCAAATGCTCACTGATGCTCCAGAAGGAAAAACAATGCATTAACTTTTTGAATTTGAAGATCAAGGTAAATGTAACTTATTTTGTATTCTGGGAAACATGTGAGTATCTTCTGTAGCTTCTGAAGGGCAGTATTAATTGAAATAAGTATGATATTTAGGCAAAATAAGAAAAATGTACACACTTTCATTCTGTTCAAAAGTTTACACCCCAGGCTCTTAATGCATTTTGTTTCATTCTGAAGAATCAGTGAGGGTTTGAACCTTCTGTAATAGTTGAATATGAGTCTCTCAGTTGTTCTCAGTGTGAAAAGATAGATTTCAAAATCATACAGTCATTTTTGGAAATAGTTCAAATACACAAAAATTCTGAAAAACCAAAGAATTTGTTGGACCTGAAGGATTTTCCTGAAGAAGCGGGCAGTTTAACGGTTCAGGACAAACAAGGGACTCATGAACAACTATCACTAAACAAAAAAAGCACAGCTGTGGATAATTTAGGTAACAACATAGTATGACGAATCAAATGTATGTAAGCTTTTGAATGGGGTCATTTTTACAAATTCAGCAGATACTAATAAATAAATAAAAAAAATAGAATAATATAGTAGAAGTTTTGTAAATTAATATGGGCAGATAACCGATATGGTCCCGATATGTTATTCATGCCTAGTTATGAGACTTGTATTAACTTATATTAACTAAACTTATATTAATTTGATACACTGTCCTTCAAAAATTTGGAAACGCCCTAGAAAAGTGGGGTTTTGGACAAAATTGGTATGAATCCTTTTTAATTTGTGATAATTTTCATTAATTTTTCATCAAAATGTCCACCATTAGCTGCTATTACAGCTCTGCATAATTTGGGCGTCCGAGCTGTCAGTTTATTCAAACATTGACTTGATATATTACTCCAGTCCTCCTGAAGGATTGCCCAAAGATGATTCACACTGGTTGGACACTTCTTACGAACATCACGGTCCAGTTCCTCCCAAAGTAGCTCAGTTGGGTTGAGGTCGGGTGATTGGGGAGGCCATTCCATGACAGACATGATGCTGGCCTTCAATGACAATGTCAAATTACTTTAATGTATTTGCACCAAAAAATGGTAAGGATTTATGCTGATATCGTCCAAAACCACACTTTTGCCACTTTTGGAGGGCAGTGTATATTCATTGTATTGACATTGTCTTGAATAAACCTCAGACTTCAAGCACTGAGAAATTGATAAAGCCATTGATGAGGAATATGGTGAATGTATTCACGCTTTTACATAATTTCACTTGTTTGTCAACTTGTGCTCTTTCTTTCCACTCATCTTTTCTCAGAGTGGTCATTTTCACATTGTGGTGACTAAATGTCATGAGAAAAATCAATATGTGGGGGCTAGTGTGGCGGTGCGGGTCTTGGCGATGAGGCCAACAGTAAACACAGACTGCTGTAACAGATGGAGGCGACAGCACTCTGTGAATACTGCCACTCTGTACAGATTACTGCGGTAACAACAGTACACTGCTTCAGAGCACACGCTGAGCCGGACATTCTCAAGTGGCCATCAGAGATGTTTCAATCTGATATTTTCTCAGAAACGGTTTGACATGCAGTGGGAGAACTGAGCACGCGCATGGAGAACATGTAACATTAGCCAGATGTTAGCTGTCTTCTTTTACGTTAAAGTTGCAATGAAGCAGAAGTAGGGACAGATCATTTCTTCCATATTTTGATGTACATTCAAGTGAAACAGTTTTTAACTGGATGAGGGCAGATTTGAATAAATGCTTGTATACAACTGTGAAAAGAAGATTGAGTTATGATGTTTTAGGAATTATAAGGTTAAAAATGGGGAAAATTAAAAATACGTAAATAAATAAGCATGCATAGATGAAGCATTCACAGTAAGGATAATACACATAAAACATTTAGAAAAAAGAGAGGGTGAATTTTCATTTAATGTCAGCTTTTTGGAGGGTATATTGTGGTGGAAAATAACCACAAACAGAAAAAAAACAAAAAAAAAAACATTACTAGTCACTACTGCAGACACACACACACACACACACTACAAAATGTCTCATTTCTGAAGCAATTAAAATGTGTGAAGAACACCTCACTTGCTCCTTTTCCATTCTCACACTTTCTCACTCCCAGTTTTTGTCTTTTGTAATTTATCGTAAGGTATGGTGGCACTTTGACATTAGACAGTGTATCATCTCACTCTGTGTGTGTGTTTGTGGGATGGATTAATGAATGGTTGCTGGGTAGAACAGGAGGCATGAGGCAGGAATGTGTTAATTATGAATGGAGCTTCTCTTGTGGCTTACTGGAGTCTCATTGGAGAAACACTCTGTTTGTATGCATGTGTGTCCTTCTGTGTGTGTGTGTGTGTGTGTGTGTGTGCTTGTCAGCATGCATGCATGTTTAACTCATTGCGCTCAGAACAGCCATGCAGAAAATCTGTTGGTGAGCACATTACTGTTATTGCAAAATGGCAATGGATAATAGACACAAGAGTCAAAGTCACAGCGACGCTATTTGTTTGTACCATACAGTATATGTCATATTTGCATGTATATGTATTTGATAATGAATAGTGTTTGGTCTTTCTGTTTGGTCTGATTCTTTTAAACTTCAATAACTTCTAATTTACTCCGAGACTGATATGTATACATACTAATTAGACAAAGTGTGTGATACAGTTATATAAAAGTATTAATTTGTGTGTATACATGTACTTTTTGTTTGTATGCAAGTCATTCAGTGCTAACTAACTAACTAACAAAGCTAATGTTTAGGTAAGAAAATTACAAATGAGATCTCTTAAATCTTCTACCTGATCTCATGATGAAAACATACCTGTGGAAGCTTTCTCGTAAGACATTTGTGCCAGTGAATACATATCCCTGCAGTTTCCAACAGAAATGAACACTAGAGGCAGTCAAACAGCGACCACATGCACAGTTATGATTACAGCTTCCATGTTGTTTTTGTCACAAGATCAGGTTGTAAATCTTAGTTGTTCCTCATAGACAGCAATGAGATTAAATTAAAAAGAAATGTATCTTATTTAGAGGATTAGTTGACTTAAATAAAAATGTCCTGATAATTTGATCACCCCCTTGTCATCCAGGATGTTCATGTCATTCTTTCCTCAGTTGAAAAGAAAGGAAAAGATTCCAGGATTTTTCTCCATATAGTGGACTTTAATGGTAGCCAACAGGTTGAAGGACAAATTGCGATTTCAGTGCAGCTTCAAAGGGCTCTATAAGAGGCTCTATAAGGGTTATATGTAGCGAAACGACTGGCCATTTTCTAAGTACATTTATATACTTTTTAACCACAAATGCTTGCATTGCACTAGCTCCGCGATGCGCATCCACATCTTAACACATTTTGTAATCACATTGGAAAAGTCACGTGTGGGTAGTTTTTCATCTGTGAAAAACTCCATCTTTGACTTCAGAATCATCCGACATTGTTGTTTTAACTTTGTTTGTAAAGGCCATTTGACTTTCTTTGCGCGTTCACTTTGTAAACTTTGTAAATAGATTACTGAACTACTCTAATTTGGCTGAATCTCCTTCTCTGGTTTGGAGATCTGAGATCTCCTGGAAATCTGAGGTCAGCACAGTCCAGGATTTATTGCTGGCATGTAGGTTTTCATCAACCTGAGAATAAGCTGAAAGTACTAATGCAGAGAAGAGAGATGGGTAAATCATCCCCTGCAGCCATTCCGGTGATAGAGAATCATATGCATTTAATGTTTATTGATGCAATGACTCTTTCAAACACATGCCATTGAGGTAGTTTGCCAGTCGAATGTTCACATTTTAATAGTCATATGTGAGACGCAGTGTTTTTAAATTGTAAATAATCATTTGTTTCATATATTGAAGGTCATGGTAGAGTTAAATCTAAAGCGCTAGTGCAGTTCCAGCCAACACTTACGGACTTTTTAGTTTAACAATTCAGTTTGACATGTAAACACTTAACAAAAATAATAGCTGTCCAGGCCACCTTCTTTGGAAGAAAGCACACTGCTTCTTATAAATACTGGGGTCAGGATTTTCCAAACGTTTTTTTTTTTTTCCAACCTGCTGCTAAAAATAGCTTAATTTATACTGTGGCTACAGGTTTCACACACACACACACACACACACACACACACACACACACACACACACACACACACACATGGTGGGGAGTCTTTTGTATTAAAGCACTTTATTTGGACTGCAGCAAGTACAAATGACTGATCTGTGTTAATAATAAATATTTGAATGACTGGACGTTGTACACTCGATGGTCTTTAAAACGCTAGTGATTGAAGTGCAGCTTATAACACTCTGGACTACAGCCATTGTTTTACCATGTTGGTTATGTGTCATTTCAGTGAGATTCTGACAGTTTCTTTTGTCTCTTGTGTCTGCTGTAGGTGCTACCAGAGACATCGGATCAGCGCTGACACGCATGTGTATGAGGCATCGCAGCATTGAGGCTAAACTACGCCATTTTACTAAGTACGAGAACACTTCTACTGTCTTCTGTTTACTGTGTGTCATAGTTTAGAAGTCCATATACAACACAAATACATGCATGCATATAATTATACATCACAAAAACATACTAGAGCACAAGCAAGGGCAACACTATAGTTATGAATTTCACACAGAAATCATTTATGAAACTACGTGGTGTGTTTGTTATGTATTGTATCAGTATTATTAAAAGTCTCTCTGGAATACTTGATTCAGATTTTGGCATTTTTTGTGGTCAATGTTTTTTTTTTTTCTCTCTGTCTAACAATAGTCAGCTTTGTATTCAAATCAAGTAATATTTCATGTTTTGTTTTGTTGTGTTTGGTTGTTTTTCGAATGGCCACACCACATTTTGTTGATGTTTTGTTTTTGTTGTTTTGATAATTACCAGACTGTATATGTGCTTTGTTTTGTTGAACAGACTGTATTTTTGTTGATGTTTTTGTTTAGTTGGTGTTTTTTTGTTGTTGTTGTAGTTTTTTTTTTTCGTTTCATTTAGTTTTGTTGTTGTTGTTTGCTTTGTTTTATTGTTTAATAACTGATAATGACCAGACTGTAGTTTTGTTTCATTTTGTTGACAATACTGTTTTTTTTTTTTGTTTAGCTGTTTTTAGAATGACCAGACTGTAGATGTTTTGTTTTTTTGACCACACTTTATTTTTGTTTTTGTTGTTTTGCTTTGTTTTGATAATGACCAGACTGTATTTTTGTTGATGTTTTTGTTTTGTTGGTGTTTTTTTGTTGCAGTTTTGTTATTTTTTATATATATTTTTATTTTTTCATTTTTATGTTTTTGTTGTTTTGTTTTTGTTGTTTTTTGCTTTGTTTTATTGTTTTGATAATGATAATGCTGTTTTGTTTTGTTTCATTTTGTTGTTTTGTTGACCAGACTTTGTTATTTGTTTTATTTTATTGTTTTGCTAATGACCAGCCTGTAGTTTTGTTTTGTTGAGCAATCTATATTTTTGTTGATTTTTTTTATTGTATATTTTTATATTTTGTGTTGTTTTTGTTGTTGTTGTTTTGGGGTTCATGTTATTTTTTGTTTTGTTTTGTATTGTTATTTTGCTAATGACCAGATTGGGTTGATGGATTTTTTGGTTGTTGTTGTTTTGTTGCTTTGTTGACCAGACTCTATTTTTGTTGATTTTTTTTGTTTTGTTTTGTTGATGTTTTTTGTTGTTTTGTTTTTGTTTTGTTGTTTTGATAATGACCAGACTGTAGTTTTGTTGACCAGGCTGTATTTTTGTTTATTTTATTTTATTTTATTTTGTATTTTTTTGATGATGACCAGATTGTAGTTTTGTTTTGTTTTTTTGTTGACCAGATTATATTTTTGTTGATGTTTTTTTTGTTTTGTTTTGTTTTGTTTTGTTTTGTTGTTTTGATAATGACCAGACTGTAGTTTTGTTGTTTTGTTGACCAGACCGTATTTTTGTTGATGTTTTTTTGTTTTGTTTTGTTTTTTTTTATTGTTTTTTGTTGTTTTGTTGCTTTGATAATGACCAGACTGTAGTTATTATTTTTTTTTTTTGTTGACCAGATTATATTTTTGTTGAGTTTTTTTTTTTGTTTGTTTTGTCTTGTTTTTCTTTGTACCTTTTTGTTGTTTTGTGTTGTTTTGATAACGACCAGATTGTAGTTTAATTTTTTGGTTGACCAGATTATATTTTTGTTGATGTTTTTTATTTTGTTTTGTTTTGTTTTGTTGTTTTGATAATAACCAGACTGTAGTTTTGTTTTGTTGACCAGACTGTATTTTTGTTGATGTTTTGCTGTTTTATGTTATTTATTTTTGTTTTGTTTTGTTGACCAGACAGTATTTTTAACTCAGCTTTTCAACCCTTATCAGAATTATTTCTCTTCACACACTCCTTGATTGAAAATTCAGATGTGTGTGTGTGTGTGTGTGTGTGTGTGTGTGTGTGTGTGACACACGTATATCTGTTTGTTGTGAATAGCAGGACATTGAGCTCTATCATGTGCACAAATCGCAGACTCACTCTCAAAGTCTGACGACACTGGCAAGACAAGAGAGCACAAATACGCACACTTTTCACACTTCATTAAAGGACATCTGCTGACAATTCCCTCTGACAGTCTAATGAATGGATGCCTCAGACTCTAAGCCACACTGCAAACCAAAGCCTTCATTTCTCATGGTCTGAACCCCCACAGGGTTGATGATATTTCCTTGTGAATGTTCATATTGCTCTGTAATTGAATGAGAACCTCTGACTCAGCTGTGAACGGTTGAGAACATGATCCTCTCTTCTTTGCTCTCAGTGCTTTGATGGAGAGCCTGATCACTCCTCTACAGGACCGTATTGAAGACTGGAAGAAGACAGCCAATCAACTGGACAAGGACCATGCCAAAGGTGACTAAGCACCTTTTTGTCGATATGCACACTATGTCATTCCTTACAAAAAACAACAATTTTTCATTACACTTTCTTTTAAAGAATATGTACTTACAATGTACTTACCCAAGACAGTACTGGTAGCATACAGTAACTACATGGATTAAATTTAGGTTTAGGGGTAGGTTCAGTATTAGCACCTAGCTATTACTAGGGCTGCCCTTGACTAAAGATTTTTTTGGTCAACTAGTAGTGATTCATTTTTAGCCATTAGTCGAGTATTAGTTGCATGTTTTTTAATAAACCATATAAATCATAATAATGAGCCTTTAATTGCCTACATAGCCTAATAAGTGCTCAAGCGCACACATAAAGCTTGCCACAGTTAACCAGCAGACATGATAAGTATGAATGTGTCAGGGAAAAACAGCAAGGAGACTGCATTAACGTTATAATAATTTGTTGATAAACTAGCGCTTTCTGAGAATATTTGTTTTCCAATTGAATTGGTTCATTTGAAAGTAGACATTTTGTTCTCTATAGATATATATTTCATGTCTGAGTTTCAAAGTTTTGCGCTCAAGTTCACAGAGACCAAGCATCCTGTTTGCTTTCATTATTTTACAAAAGCACAACATTTTGCTGCTATTAGTGCACACAAATAAACGTAGAGTCTTTGCAGATTCGAAATATGTATTACTTTTATCTGTATGAGCAAAGATGACTTCTAAGTATTTTAACCCTTTAACTGTCACCGTCCCGTCACTGGGACGCCTACGTTTGCTTCACCATATTTCAAATAAATCCTAATCTAATCATGACAAACTATATATTGTTGGAAAGGTCTAAGACTCCTAAATTGATATTTTACCACTGTTTTTTGTTACAAATTATGTAGGAAAAGTAATAGATTAAT
Source organism: Cirrhinus molitorella (assembly GCA_033026305.1). Classification (NCBI taxonomy): domain Eukaryota; kingdom Metazoa; phylum Chordata; class Actinopteri; order Cypriniformes; family Cyprinidae; genus Cirrhinus; species Cirrhinus molitorella. The sequence goes on along the minus strand of CM065118.1, from coordinate 32,643,761 downwards.
TTATGACAAGAGTGCACCTCAAAAAATGTACTTCATAACAGGAGGTTCAGACCTTTTTCACAAAAAGACTTTCTTTGTTGCCTTTTTTTCTATCACGCTTTAGAAATCATAAGAAATTATATATCACTTGAAGACTTAAAATCTCAAAATTCATCCTTTGAAAGCCATTTTAAAATCAGACATTGCATTATCATAGAAATTGTACATGAAAATCATATTACAAAATGTTTTTGTTTATGAATTAAAAAAAAAATAAATTTGAAAAGTGCAAGTTAAAGGGTTAAGCTAGGGCTGTGCAATTAATTGAAATTCATCAAACGATTATTGCTCCCGATTCTGCCCCCTTTGGTGCGCTTTTGCTTCTCCATAAAAGCCCAGTTTCACATGCAAATCAGTAAAATCATGTAACGTGACTTGCAAAAGGGACGTGCTTGATTTATTAATGTTTTATTGTTGTAAATTAATTGACGTATTAAAGATTTGATGTGTGTTTTTAAAAGCACAAAAGAGAATTTGTGCTGTTCTATGTAAGGTTTAACTATTGTTTCAGCTATTAGGCTTAGGTTAATTTGGAAAATTGTTGGGAGGATTTTTTTGTTCGTTAAATATAAGTTTTAGTTTTTTTAAAAGAACGAACTAGCCAGCGGCTAGTCTGTTTAATCAGCTGCCTTCTCAAATCATCACGACTTGACTAAAATACAATCTATAGAAAACAGTTCAAGTATAAAACAATGTTGGTTTAAACATTAAACCTAGTTAAATGTGTGCTATTAGGCACATATCCAATTGTTTGTGCGGAGAGTGGAAGCTAAAGCCACTTTGCAGGACATGGAGGCGCCAGCGCGATCACTTGCATTTTTTTTTTCAGTGGAAACAATTTAAAATTATCCATTTAAACAAAAACTCGCAAATACATGCCTTACAGACATGATAAATGCATACATAGAGAGCTTTAAATAATTTCTTAACAAAATAAAACAAATCGAAAACAAAACCTCTTTCATTACTATGCAATCCGTAAGATGCATTTCTCTCTAAAGGCGCGTCAAAGAGGAGATTGCGAGTCAGGATCTTTGCGACACTGACTCAGAATACACTAGTTTATTCATAAATAATTAAAATATCTCCTTACTATTTCCCCCCCGACACATTCATTGTTATTTATTTTTGCCAGTGCTTTGTGGCAAGTTTCAGCCTATTGCTTGAACTCAAAGCTGCACTGAAGGCACTGCTGCTGGCTGAGACACTAAACGCCGTCTGAGCCGGTCTCGAAAGTGAAAGCGAAAGCGAAGTCTCACTAGCGCAGCAATTTTTTTTAATCACCATAATTGATGGATGTCTAAAGTATAAAAATAAGGAGAAGCCTAAAACAGACCTGATGCCCGGCCCGTGTATGAACTATCACGTGAAAATTGGCCGAAGTCCGGCTGTAGGGGCATAAAAAAACTCTAATCAAGACTCTAATCAATCATATAAAGTTCCGGACCCACCCATAATCGTGTTAAATAATCGTGATTACAGTATAATCGTGATTATGATTTTTGCCATAATCGAGCATCCAGCGTAGCTCCAGCGTCTCCATCTGTCATGCAGTGAGCATGCCACACCCCGCACAGACACGTCAATAGCGCACATTTTTCTAGGTTAACATTAGATTGAGCTGCCATGTAAAGTTACTACTACTTAAATCTTTCAGATGAAAAGCCATATTTGAGGTCGATGAATGATATGTGAGCATTCGGATGTCCTGGCCGATGTACTATATTACCACATAGACCAGCTGTTAACAATCTGTCCGTCACGGATTGAGTGACTTTGTCACTTCATGTGGATTTTTTTTTTATGCGACTAAGCAGCTAATACAGTTTTGGTCAAACAATCCTCATCTTGTTTACCAACGGTTAGTAGACTATTAGGGAGCAGCACTAGCTATTACCCAGTTATTGTAATACACGGAACAGGACTGTAAAATACAGTACTGCTACCAAATTTTCACACATTTTGCTTTTCAGAGTACAAACGTTCTCGTCATGAAATAAAGAAGAAATCTTCAGACACCATGAAATTACAGAAGAAAGCCCGGAAAGGTAACACCTTTTTTTCACAATGTTACTAAAAAATGTTAAGCATGACAACAAATATGGGCAATTTTTTCTGTGACATACTACCACAAACAACACATATACAAGCATACAAGTGTTTTAATGTCAGTGAAAGTAATGGATCGATATTACATAACATTGCCCATTACAAAGCAATGTGTTGGGAATAAGTCAAGGACATTTCCCCAAGGTCAAAACTGGCTGTTTTATTTGGTGTTTAGAACCTGCTGTTTGTATGTGATCAGTGTTGAATGCGTTTTTAGTAGTCAGTGATGAACAGTTGAATCTCGGATGTGTTGTTAAAGCCGCATAGAATGCGTAGAGTGCACATTGTGCTTGGTGAAATTACTGATCCCTTCATATGAAACAAACACTCCTCTGCAATGTAAGCAACCCCCTCTGCTGGCTGAAACGCAGAAGTGCAACTCTCACCTCATTTGCTAAGCAGTTCGTGTTCATATCCCAGCAGCCAATAATTTCTGCTTTTGAAGATAGGATGACAATCCTGTGTGTTACTAGGAAGACTCCAGTGTTAAAGGAAAAGCTCCCTATTTATTTTGTTTACTCAGGCATCTCATTCCTTCTAAGAGCATTCAGTTTGATAAGATAACCTGTTTGATTTTATTTTGGGTGCATTGCGCATTAAATCGTACATTTTTTGGCTGATTTTTGAATTTGGTTTTGATTCAATTTGCTGTGGTGGTTTGGCTTTTCTGAAACAATTTGGCCGTTAAATGAGCTGAATTGCTTCCAAATACTAACCCTAACACAGTGCTCTCCCTCCTCTCTTTCTCTCTCTTCTTTACCCTCTCTTGGATTCCCCCCCACGTTGTGTTCTCTCTTTTTTCATCTACTCTCCCTCTGTAGAGCTACAGGGTAAGTATGTTTTTTTCCACGCCAAGCTGTGGCTCACTTAGATTCTTCTCACTCGTCACTCTGCATGGCCTTTTAACCCGGCCTCAGCTCGAGACAGTTCTGTGGCCATCGGATTTAACACCCACAAGACATTTTGGCTTGCCAGCTTACAACCAGTGATTTAAGATCACAGCCTTTCTCTTTTCTCCCATTATAACACCTGAGGGTTTGCTTTGTGCATGATTTTGCTGATGCCGTCCCAGCATGCATGCTGCTTGTGTTCCTGGAAGCAGTTCTACTGCGGATAGCTGACTTTGCTTCCTCAGCAAAGGTCACGACCATCTCTAACAATCTAGTCTGCATGAGTTAACCTTTTAACTTCCTCTGGGAGGTTCCATGTGTTTCATTAAGAGTAGAAGATGTTCGACCACAGAGTTCAGAGGCGTCTGTCTCCATTTGTTGTGTAGTGCTAGTCGGAGTAGTTCGTTTTTTGTTCTGTGTTCACATTACGTTCGTATTGTAGGAGGCTGGAATAGAGAATGATATCTAATGTTGTATATTCTCTTGTGTTCTGCCTCCTTTCATTGTTTCTTCTTTACATTCTTCTAATTCTTCCATTCGACCTGCTGTTTTGTCTGATTCTTTGACCATTTTTTCATTCTGTCTGTTGTTCACTTTGTTTCATCCCTCTCCCTTTTTCCCCCTTCTTTTCTGCTATGCTCTCTGCTGCCCCCTTTAGGCCGGGGGGACCTTCAGCCACAGCTGGACAGTGCAATGCAAGATGTAAATGACATGTACCTGCTGATGGAGGAGACGGAGAAGCAGGCAGTCCGGCGTGCTCTAGTGGAGGAGAGAGGGCGCTTTTGTACCTTCATCAGCTTTCTGCAGCCTGTAGTGGTACAGTCCACTTCATTTAAAGACCTCATTTTTGTTTTATAAAGGGAACCCTAGGTATTAAGACTTGTATTTCTTGTAGAAAACCCATGAAAGATTTACATTATTTTAAAAAATCCACAGTTTATAACATATTTTGGACTATGGGGGCGCCATTATTTTGATGACATCAAATGGTTGCATTCTGTGAGCTACAGGCGTTACCTGTTGCTATTTTTAACGCAACACCAAAAAAAAAAAAAAAAAACCTGATAAAATGCCACACTGTGTTCGTAATTTTCAGTCAAAAGGCAACAAGAGAAGTGATGTAGGTCTTCACTGCTTTTCCTAGCGATAAAAAGAGGAAACAAGATTGGGAGGATGTCTGTGGACAAATAAAACTTGACCCATGTCTTTTTTCTCTCTACTTTAGCCCTGATGACATTGAGGCTTTTAGTAGACCACAGCTACTGAACGAGCTTACAAATGGCAGAGACAAGAAATGCTAGATGCCATCCTGGTCGGATGTAAATATTTTGACGCTTGTCATGACGCCGCAGCCACTGAAGGAGTTTCTAAGTGCGGATTTCACTCGATATCCAGTTGCGTTTAGACTCCCTGTGGGGAAAAAGTGATTTTACTTCATTTGGTTTAAGCCTATCCATTGCCTATCCATTGCCACATGTAAGCTCTTTCAGTAGTAGTTGTCATTGTATCAGTATTTTATTTTCTGAGTTGTGCATTACAAGTTATGTTGTGATAAAAATAGCAAAAGGTAGCGCCAGTAGCTCACAGAGTGCAACCATTTTACAGAACCGAAATAATGGCGGCCCCCGTAGTCTAAAATATGTTTAAAACAATGTGGATTTTTAAATAAAGTAAATCTTACATGGGTTTTCTACTACATATTTCGGTAGCGCTTTGTTACAGTCCTGTTTCTCATGTATATACTATGTACATTAACTACAATAGCTAGCTAATAACTAGGTACCAACCCTGAACCTACCCCTACCCCATGTTACCTATATTACCAGTACTTTCTCAGGTAAGTACACTGTAAGTACACTGAAAGTACATTTAAGTACATGTACTGTAAAATAAAGTGTAACCCATATTTCAGTAAGATACATAATTTATGTTATATTAAAGGAACACGCCACTTTTTTAAAAAATAGGCTAATTTTCCAACTCCCCTTTCATTGAATCATTGAATCTGATTAGACCATTAGCATCTCGTTCAAAAATGACCAAATATTTTCTATACTTTTCCTATTTAAAACTTGACTCTTCTGTAGTTACATTGTGTACTAAGAACAACCGAAAACTAGGAACTATACTCTTATTCTGGCGTAATAATCAGGGAACTTTGCTGCCGTACCATGTGTGCAGCAGGCGCAATGATATTATGCAACGCCTGAGAATAGTTCCCAGCTAGTTAACTTTCAACGTGACCAGCACTTAGCCACTAAGGTAACAGTAAAACAGCTGGGGACTATCATTATAATATCATTGCGCCTGCTGCACCCATGGTACGGCGGCGAAGTTCCTTGATTATTATGCCAGAATGAGAGTATAGTTCCTATCCATATCAGCTTGGAAAATCACAACTTTTCATTTTCTGTCGGACTTTGTACACAATGTAACTACAGAAGAGTCAAGTTTTAAAAAGGAAAAATATCTTTTATATTTTATAAAAGAAAAATCTTTGGTCATTTTTGAACGAGATAATGGTCTAATCTGATTCAGTGATTTATGCTAAGTTATGCTAAAAGTGCTAACGGCAGATCTGGAGATTGGCTAAATGGATTCAAAAACGGTAAAACTCACCTGTTTAACTCCAGGGGAGTTGGAAAATGAACCTATTTTCAAAAAACGTGGAGTGTTCCTTTAATCCATACAAGTCTTAATACCTGGGGTTCCCTTTAATACTGAATACAGCACTGTTTAAAAAGTCTCAACAGGGGTTAGAGTTTCCATGTATATAACTATTTAAAAGTTTAGGGTTGGTAAGATCTTTTTTTATTTTTAAAAATACAGTAAAAACAGCAACAATGTGAAATATTATTAAATTATTAAATAACTGTGTGTATTTCTATTAATATATGTGACCCTGGACCACAAAACCAGTCTTAGGTAGCACAGGTATATTTGTAGCAATAGCCAAAAATACATTGTTATTTTTCTGATTAGTAATATGCATTGCTAAGAACTTCATTTGGACTTTAAAGGCAATTTTCTTAATATTTAGATTTTTTGTTTTTTTTTTCACCCTCAGATTCCAGTTTTTTAAATAGTTGTATCTTGGCCAACTATTTTCCTCTTCTAACATCAATGGAAAGCTTATTGATTTAGCTTTCGGATGATGTATCGATCTCAATTTTAAAAAGTCTACCCTTATGTCCAAGGACACATATTTTATTTAATAATAAAAGTTTTGTCAAACAGCCATTAGTCCAGTCTTTAGTCACATAATCCTTATATTATGCTGATTTGATGCGTAAGAAACATACTGTTATTATATTTTATCATTATTATGATGAAAACAGCTTTGCTTCTTAATATTTTTAATATCTGGAAACTATATTTTTTCAGGATTCTTTGACTTTTGTCATTTAAATAGCATTACATGTTAAATTAAGTTCTGATCTATGAATTTGTTGTTCTGTACTTGTGTGATGTTAGAATGGGGAGATTGCCATGTTGGGAGAGATCACTCATCTCCAGGCCATTATTGATGACCTCACTGTGTTAACCTCAGACCCCCACAAACTGCCCCCAGCCAGCGAGCAGGTGCACATCCCACTTATATTCTCCAGTCACCATGTAGCATGTACACTGCTTTACAGAAACAAACCATAGTAACAGCATTAACACTAAGACTCTCTCTTTCTTTCTTTCTTTCTTTCAGGTAATAAAAGACCTTAAGGGTTCTGATTACTCTTGGTCCTACCAGACTCCCCCCTCTTCTCCCAGCAGCTCCGGCTCCAGGAAAAGCAGCATGTGCAGGTGAGAACAAGAGTGATAAAGAAATAGAGACATTATGCTGCCAGTAATGTTAACACACTTATTAAATCTTTATTTCTGGTTATTAGCCTTTTTGTCTGCTGGATAGATTTGTTGCTTGTGCTGTGTACTATGTGGCTTGGCTTTTCATTGTTGTACAGTAATTGCTTTGAAAATTGCTGTTTGTTGGAAAAAGACAGTACAATTTACTGCAAAATATAAATTGCCAAATGACAGCTTTTATTTGTAACTAACTACCCTGCTGGAAAATCAAGCTTATGCTGTGTCTTGGGAGATGGAAGCTGGTATTTCATTGGTTTAAGCTGGTCTATAAGCTGGTCTAAGCTTGTAGACCATCCTAGATCAGAAAACAAACCAGATGCCAGCTGTTCATAACATGTTGAAGGGATAGTTCACCCAAAGATTAAAATTTCTGTCACCAATTACTGACCGTCATGTCGTTTTAAACCTTTAAGGCTTTTGTTCATCTTCAAAACACAATGAAACCTGAGTGATTTCTGTCCCTCCGTTGAAAGTCCATTTCACCAAAACTATTACTGCTTCAAAATGTTCTTCATAAAAGTAATCTATATGAATCAGCAGCTTTAATCTTTTGTATAGACAAAATCACTTTATATAACAGATTTAATCTAGGCTTTTATTCACATATAAACATTGATCAACGCATATACAGAGAGCACATCAAAAATACAGTCTACAGATGCTCAAATGTGCTTGTGTGACGATCTCTTTATAAACTTTAGTATAGCGCTTTAGTAGAATGGACTTTTGAAAGGGACAAAAATCTTATGTGTTTAGAATGACATGAGTGTGAAAAAATGACAGAATAGAAATTTTTGGGTGAATTCTGCCTTTAAATCACATAAGCTAAATGACTACTAGCTTAAGTTTGTTTTTCCATTCTGGCTATATTTTGTGTGTGTGTACAGTGCCTTGCGAAAGTATTCATACTCCTTAATTTTTTTCACGTTGTGTTATGTTGCAGCCTTATGTTAAACTGCTTTAAATTACTTTTTCCCACATCAGTTTACACTCCATACACCATAATGACAAAGCAAAAAAACAGATTTGTGACAACTTTGCAAATTTATTACAAATAAAACACTGAAATAAGTACATTAACTCAGTACTTAGTTGAGGCGCCTTTACAGTCTCAAGTCTTTTTGGGTATGATGCGACAAGCTTTGCACATCTGCATTTGCCAATTATATGTCATTCTTCGCCTCACTTCTTCACTTCTGAAGTTCTGTCAGCTTGGATGGGAGCTGATAGACATTTTCAGGTTCATCCAGAAATATTTGATTGTGTTCAGGCCAAGGCTGTGGCTGGGCCACTCAAGGACATTCACATTAGTTGTCTATAAGCCACTCTTGCTGTGTGTTTAGGGTCATTGTCCTGTTGGAAGGTGACCCTTCTGCCCAGGTTCTGAATGCTCTGGACTGGGTTTTCATTAAGGCTATGTCAATATTTTGGTGCATTGAGCTTTGCTTCTACTCTAACAAGTCCCTCAGGCCGTGCCGCTGAAAAACAGCACTACAGCATGATGCTGCTACCACCACACTTTACCTTTTGGGATGGTACTCTGCAGGTGATGAGCAGTGCTGGTTTCCTTCAAACATGATGCTTGGAATTGAGGTTCAACAGACCAGAGGATCTTGTTTCTTACAATCTGAGGGTCCTTTAGGTGCTTTTTTTGCAAATCCCAAGTGGGTTTTCATGTGTCTTCACTGAGGAGAGGATTGAGTTTGACCACACTGCCAGACCGGATTGGTGGAATGTTGCAGTGATGTTCAGCTCTAGGAAGAGTCCTAGTTGTTCCAAGTGTCTTCCATTATGGATAATGGTTGCTTATGTGAACTTTCTCTAATCTGTGCCTTGACGCAAGCCTGTTTCTGATCTCTACATGCAGTTATTTTGACCTCAGGGCTCAGAGTTTTGCTCTGATATGCATTTTCAGAAGTTAGACCTTTTCTGAGAGGTGTGTGCCTTTCCAAATCATACCCATTCAAATGAATTTGCCACAGTTGAACTCCACTCAAAGTGTAGTAACATCTACAAGTGATATGAGTACTCCTGAGCTAAATTTCAAGTGTCCCAGAAATATGAATATGAATACTTATGCACTGGAATTTTTTTATTTTTATTTTTATAAATTTGCAAAGTTGTTACAAACCTGTTTTGTGCTTTGTCATTATGGTGTATGGAGTGTAGATTGATGTGGGAAAAAAGTCATTTAAAGCAGTTTAAAATACTTTCGCAAGACACTGTATATTTTGAATGCAAGTGTGTGTGTAAGAAAGAGGGGCTGCTGATGTTACTGCTGCTGCGCTACACAATCTCACTGTATGTTGACATCACATGTAACCCCAAAAACATATTAGAGACAGAGCACTGCGGTCATGAACATATTGCTTTGTATTCCTATACAAGAGCCTTGTTTTCAACAGGCACAGTTAATGCTTATTGATTCATGTTGTTCATCCATTGATTCCTTTTGATGAAGTCAAGGATGAAACATAGCAATTAGCTACAATTACAATTAACACAATCAAGCTAAAGTAGCTTGTTTAATATGATTTTATTACTTCTCTAGCAATTAGTGTGTCTGATGAATGTAACTTCAGTGCTTTGCTCTCTTAAAGGAATATTCCGGGTTAAAACCATTTACAAACCCCATTAACAGAATCTGTCTAATATCCCTGTGCTGTTTTTGACCCGGAATATGAAGTAATTACTTCAAAACAAATTGAAAGCATTTCAAGATCACTTTTACATAATCAGTCCCTGTAGACTTTTTGATTAGACCATTAGTGTTTTGCTTTGGCTCCAGGGCCAATTAAGGCTTCCTTTTTAATAGTGTCATTTAGTACCTGTTTGTGTTTGTGCCGCCTCGCATGGAGTCACGGGGGTTGTTTCAAGTGCGTTGGCCTCGCAAGGCCGACACAACTGAACACAACCTTCAATCTCCATACTAGGCCCCCTGTGTCACACATGTCAAACTTTGTCTTACATATGTTCTCCCTCTGCCCCCTACCCTGACCTCCATCCTTACCCATCAACTCCATCACTGCTTGAGACCTTTGTTTGTCCATCTCCTTTTCACTTACAATTTCATTGCTTTTTTTCCCTCTCAAATATTTGTTAATCATTATCATGTATTTTATTTCATCCTGTAAACCCTCTCCTGCTCATTCTGACCTTATGGGTGTGGTTCACACTTACCCCACCCTTGCACCCCGGTCCTCTGCCCTGTTGCACTTTCCCTTGCCCCCGCAGCAGTGTAAACAGCGCCCATAGTAGCGCCTCTCGATCCTCTGGTGGCTCTCAGACTCACTCACCCAGTTCGTCCTGTCGCTACCGCAGCCTGGCCCAACCGCTAACAACTGCTGCACACCGCCTCAGCAGCGTCTCCTCTCACGACTCCGGCTTCATCTCCCAGGACGCCAACGTCTACTCCAAACCCCCATCACCCATGCCCTCTGATATAACCAGCCAGGTACGTATTTCAAAGTATTTACTTCCTGCTGTCCTAATGGTACTGTAGAAATTTTGGTAACATAAAGGTAAGACCTTAGTTTATCCTCGGAATACAAATGAAGATGTTTTTGATAAAATCCGAGAGCTTTCTGACCCTGCATAGACAGCAACGCAACTACCAAGTTTAAGGCCTTTACTTCTGGCATCGCAATGACTAAAGTTGAAACCACAGTGTTAATGTTAACAATATTCCCCCCGCATCTGAAAGATTATAGTGACCTCTTGTGGACAAAGCTATGAACCACTGTATGTCAAGCAATTTTTTGACCAATGTAAGGCAGATTTTTTACATTCTCTGGAAAAATTGTTATAGGAAGGGGTGCAGAGCTTGAAATGTGCTTGTAAAGCATTGTATATGGAACATAGGCTTTACAATATATACACAGAGGCACTTTCTAATGCACTTTCTTTGGAGTAAAGCAAGAGAAATGCACTTGTCTCGGAGCTCACATGCTACTTTCTCTCTCTGTGGAAAGAAAAGGGGATTTTGCCTGGTTGTGAATCTACCAAACGCATGACTGAGGTGTGACGCACAATGAAGGATAGGCATATTGAGGGTCAGCCTAGCATAGATAATTTGTAAACACGCCAGGCAATGTTGATGATTCATGCATATCATTTTTAGATGGTAGCTTAAGCACAGGAAAGAATGACCCTCATAGAATGACCATGATATTTTTAGTTTCACTTTTAAGTTGGACGTGTTGGAAATAGTGGGAGAATTTCAAACTTTAGCCGTGCATTTATTACGTATAAAGTTTCTAAAAAATCTAAAGAAAGAAAATCTAAGGCAGAATTAAATGTACACTACCAGTCAAAAGTTTTTGAACAATAAGATTTGTAATGTTTTTCGAAGAATTCTCTTCTCACCAAGCCTGCATTTATTTGATCCAAAGTACAGCAAAAATGTATTTGAATATATTTTATAATGAAATTTATTCCTGTGATCAAAGCAATGTTTTCAGCATCATTACTCCAGTCTTCAGTGTCAGGTGATGCTTTTTTTTATTATTATTATTAATGTTTAACATAGATGAGTACATTTTTTCAGGATTCTTTGATCAATAGAAAGATCCAAAGATCAGCATTTATCTGAAATAAAAAGCTTTTGTAACCTTAATTATATACCATTCAAAATATTGGAGTCAGTATTATTTCTGGGGAAAGAAATTAATACTTATTATTTAGCAAGGATGCCATGAATTGACCAAAAGTGATGATAAAGACATTTATAATGTTACAGTGTTACATTTATAATGTTCAATTTCAGATAAATGCTGTTCTTCTGAAATTTCTATTCATCAAAGAAACCTGACAAAAAATCTACTCAGCATAATAATAATAGGAATAAATTATTCCAAATCAGCATATTGGAATAATTTCTGAAGGATCGTGTGACACTGAAGAATGGAGTAATGATGCTAAAAGTTCTTGGTGAAATTAGTTACAGAGGGTCATTACTTAAACCATTAACCACAATATAAAAAAAAAAAGAAAAGAAAGAAAAAGAAAAGAAAAAAATGTAAAAAAAAATAATGTAGTAGACAAGAAAACAACCAGTAGATGGCAACAAAAGAACAAGAAAAGAAAAAACAAAAAAGACTGAAAAAGGTTGAATCCTTTTAGAAATCCTAAAAATCTTTATCGTTTGTGTGTGTTTCACTGTGTTTCAAAGCATCTCAAAGAATCTCTTTATAATAATAATAATTGTAACAATTAAAATACAATACCCTTCAAAAGACTTGTTTTTTTTTTTTTTTAGGTTTTTAAGGTTTCTGTATGCTCACAAAGGCTGGATTTGATTAAAAAATACTTTAAAAACAGTAATAATATGACATATTACAATTTAGACCTTTACCTGTTTTGTATTTAATGTATTTCAAAATATCCAGTTAAAATGTCACATGATCCTTCAGAAATCACTCTAATTTGCTGATTTTGAAAACTGTTAAACTTTTTTCCTGGATATTTTGATGTATCAGTTTAATCATTTTAATGCATCCATGCTGAATAAAAGTACTAATTTCTTTTTAAAACAAACAAACAACAAATAAGAAAAACAATCTTTTAATGACCACAAATTCCTCTGACTTTTTACCTCTCCTATGGTCATTGATTTTTCTATTTATGAAGGGTCCATTTATTGCAAGCAGTACTATAAAATATCCAGAGAATTCAAACTTTGACAGAGACCCTCTAAACGTTTCCCTGCTGATATCCCGTCTTTTTTGGTCTCTCTTTCAGAAGTCATCGAGTTCAGCATCCTCAGAAGCATCTGAGACCTGCCAGTCAGTTAGTGAGTGTAGCTCTCCAACCACAGTAAGTATCAAGTACTCTGTCCATAAGTCATACACATGCTGAAACTGTCAGTGATATTTTGTATTGTCTGTGGAACTCTTGAGGGTTGCGCTGCTGATTGGCAGGTCAGGGTCTTCTCTGTCTCTCTTGCTGGTTTCATCAGATCTGATCTTTCCTGCCACTCTCAGCATATATCTGCAAAGCCACACACACAAAGGTTCCCAAGCCCATGAGTAAAGGGAAGGGGGTCTCTTGCTACGCTGACGGTCTCGATCTTATCTCTCCATTCCGCAGTTTGGCTCGTCCTTCGCTACCTTCCGCCCTGCTCTCTCTCACACTGGCTCCATCAGGCCTTTCTCTGTCATACTTCCTGCGTCCCCACCCTTTAACCGCTCCCCTGGATCCAACACACCCTCTCCCACATCCAAGGTTCCTTGCTGGAAGGTTTGTCTCCATTGGCAATTCTCATTGCAGTTTTGTTTATTTCCTCTTTTTTTTGTGTGCGTTCTTGTGTGTTGAATATGTGCCTGAGTAACACTTACTGACAGTGTTTTTGTTTCGATTTCATTCTGCTTAACTTCATTCATTACTTCATTTTGCTTTTTAACACACCTTTTCTGTTGGCTGTTTGATCCTGGTTTCAAATCTCTGTGAGCTGTGAGATTTGCTAAACCGAGCAGACCACGGAAGGTACCTATCCATTTATTCAACTCAAACAGTAAAGCAAACACTGAGATTGGGCTTTTTCAAAACCACATAAGAATCTGCTGAAAGGACACTCAAACTGCTGGATCGTGGGCCATCGTGGGACCGTTGCATTTGTTGCTGTACACTGACCTGAATTAACCACGTCTACTTCCTCAGGACTGGTCCAAGGTAGGTTCCAGTGAGCAGCCACTGGCCAGCACACTTCAGAGGAGGAAAGAGCCTTTGGATAGACTGAGAGAGGCAGAAACCTCACCTCAGTCACAGGGGTATTCTGGGATGCATTCAGAAGACCCCCAGAGGTCAAGGATGACCCCGGCCACTATAGCTGCCAAGGTAACTTTCAACATATATGAAACATTCATCATTTGCTGTGGCGAAGACAAAATGTACCAGTTTGCTTAAGGCTGTTTCTTCAAATATGGCCTTGAGTACTTAATAATGCAGTGGTTCTCCACCTGGGGCATCAGCACACTTCCTAGTGGGCCACAAGTGGGCTTCAAAATATGTAAAATAACAAAAAACAAGCTTAAAAATAAGCTAAATCAGCTAAAAATTAACTTTTCATTTTTAAAGTAAGAACCAGAGTTCTCATGGGCTTGTAAAACTTGGATATATAAGGATTTTTTTAAAGTGTGATTTCTATATTAGGACAAGCCTTGAATACTAATATATTCTTAAAAAGTTTCCAAAGGAATTTTTTATAATGTTAGTTTTGTCAAGCTCTAAAATATTTTATTTTGTAGAAATTATTCTATTAGCTATTTCTACATAAAAATTCTGTAATCACAAAAAAAATAGAAACATCAAGGAAAGTAATGGAAAAACAAAGTGTAAGCCCTGAACAACACTTACGGAAAGCAATTTAGCTTATTTATATTTAATTAAAGTTTAATTTAAGAATTAAGCTTAATTATTTTAATACATTGCCACTACTATTTTCTTTAATTTAGAAAGTTCTAAAACGAGCAGCTTTGTCAATACAGCTGAATATTATCTTTGACAGTGGGGGACCTTTAAGTCAAAACAGCTGGAAGCACTATAATAATGGTCTCTTAAAATGCACTTGTTTAGTGATAATTGTTTGTGAGTCCCTTGTTTGTCCTGAACAGCTGAACTGCCTGCTGTTCTTTGTAAAAATTCTTCAGGTCCCACAAATTCTTTGGTTTTTCATAGTTTTTGTCTATTTAAACCCTTTCCAACAATGACTGTGTTATTATGAGATCCATCTTTTTGCACTGAGGACAAGTGAGGGACACATATACAACTATTACGGAAGGTTCAAGCGCTCAGTGATGCTCCAGAAGGAAAAAACAATTCATCAAGATCCAGGGGTGTAAACTTTTGTGTACGTTTTTTTTTTCTTATTTAGCCTAAATATCTTTTTTTTCTTTTAGTACTGCCCTTCAGAAGCTACAGAAGATATTTATATGTTTACCAGAAGACAAAATAAGTTAAATTTACCCTGATCTTCAAATTCAAAAAGTTTTCACCCCCCCTTCTGTGAACCTTCTGTAATAGTTGCTGAAAACATGGATCTCAATATCATACAGTCATTGTTGGAAAGGGTTCAAATACACAAAAATGCTGAAAAACCAAAGAATTTGTGGGACCTGAAGGATTTTTCTGAAAAACAGCGGGCAGTATAACTTTTCAGTCAAAAAAGGGACTCATGAACAACTATCACTAATCAGTTAGCAATTTATGTATCATAAATAAATACATTATAATAATATTTTTTTACATAATTAAATGGAATTGTATTTATATTTATAATTTCTTTCTTTTATTACATTTTCATAGTTTAGGATCCAAAGTCTAGGTCCTATACAGTATGCACACACACTGAGCTACATGTGTGTAGTCTGTGCTTGATGTAACTGTCTGTGTTGTATTATGGTGCAGCATGGTGAGGAGGTCTCCCCAGCTGCCAGTGATCTAGCTATGGTCCTGACACGAGGCCTCAGCATGGAGCAGCAGAAGAGCAGCCGAGACTCTCTTCAGTACTCTAGTGGATACAGCACTCAGACAACCACTCCATCCTGCTCTGAGGATACCATCCCCTCACAAGGTAATACACAGTCAAAAATACTCACTTGTTCTCACTAAAGGCCTGTTCACACCAAGAATGATAACTATAACACTAACTATATTAGTGTCCACACCAACACACAATATTACTTGTTTATTAAAAGCACAAGCTGCAGTGTTGGCTGCCACTTTAAATACTCAAGCTCTTTAAAGGGAAAACCCATGAGAGATTTAGGTTATTTTAAAAATCCACATGGTTTTATACATATTTTGGACTATGGGGGGCGCCATTATTATGGTGATGTAAAATGGTTGCTCTCTGCGAACTACTGGCGCTACTTGTTGCTATTTTTACCACGACACAACTCAAAATGCACAATTCGGAAAACAAAATACTGTTACAATGCCACATTGTGTGGCTTTTGGTTGTAATTTTCTGTCGAAGGGTAAGAAGAGAAGCGATGTCTTCACTGCTTTCCTAGCAAAAAGAATAAGAGAAAAGAATTTGAAAATGCCTGTAGACTAATAAAACTTCCTAAAGACCTGCGTCTTTGTTCTCTCCACTTTAGCCCTGATGCCTTTGAGGCTTTTAGTAGACCATAGATACTGAAAGAGCTTACGAACGGCTGAGGCAAGATGCTAGATGCCATCATGGCAGAATGTAAACATGCCAACGCTTGTCATGACGCTGAAGGAGTTTCTCAGCATGGATATCACTCGAATCACTAGAATCCTTATGGGAATTCATAAGTCCAAAAAATGTATAAAACGATTTTTTTTAAATAAAGTAAACCTTTCATGGATTTTCTACTGCATATTTCAGAAAGAGACATCATTTATGTTATATTAAGCCATACAATTCTTAATACCCAGGGTTCTTATTATTCATCAACTAGAAAAAATCATTCTAAAGGTGATTCTAATGATCTTGTTCTACTCTGTCGTTGTTATAGCTGTGGTGTGGACTTCCCTATTCTCTTATTATTACAATTCTGCTGTTTTCATTACCATTATAGTTATCGCCCTTGATGTAAATAGGTCTTAACTCTCAGATATGTATTCATTACTATTTCTATTTAAAACAATTATAAGACTTGACAAGTTACAAGTGGGATTTTTTTTGTCAGGCTCTGATTACGATGGTTACTCAGTGAACGGAGACACTGAGGCCGATGGTCAGGCTGAATTTGATAAATCCTCCACGATTCCCCGTCACAGTAATATTGCTCAGAACTACCGGCGTATGATACAGACTAAGCGTCCCGCTAGCACAGCAGGTCTGCCCAGTGGAGTGGGCGCTCTGGGCGGACCACCCGGCGGAGGGGGCGGCATCCCCGGCACAGCCACCATTCGCCGAACACCGTCTACGAAGCCCGGGGTGCGGCGCACCCTCTCCAATGCTGGCCCTATTCCTATACGCCCACCCATCGTGCCAGTCAAGACCCCCACTGTGCCTGACTCACCCGGCGGGTACACAGGCCCTCCCGCCCGTGTGGGCAGCGAAGAATGTGTCTTTTATGTGCCGGATGACGCCTCCCCGGGAGCGCTGGAGTACGTGAAGGCCTCTCCGAAGCGGCTGAGCCTGCCTAACACAGCCTGGGGCTCAGGGGGCGTAGGCGGCTTAGAGATGAGCGTCTACGGCCAACCGGGCGAAGAAGATCACCTGCTGGCTGCCAATCGCCACAGTCTGGTGGAGAAGATCGGGGAGCTTGTGGCCAGCGCTCACGCCTTAGGCGAGGGCCAGTTCCCTTTCCCCTCGCTTCCAAACCAGCCCCCGCCAGGCCCCGAGTCCCAACCCGATCCCGAAGCGCCCCAGGAGGGTGAGGACATGCTGAGGTCTATTCGTCGAGGGGTGCGACTGCGCAAAACCGTCTCCAACGACCGCTCAGCGCCCCGGATTTTGTGATGCCTCCCGGAGAGACGGGAGACCACGAGCGAAGTAACCCAGAAAAAAACTTCACAATGACTCTTTAGAAAATGAGCTATGAAAAAGAGGATTAAAAAATTAAATGTTTAAAGTCATTATAGAAAATAATGAATAACAGTAATGAAAAAAGTAAATGATATGTAACAGCAGGCTCAGGCCACTATAACTCTTAGCGTGTCCGAACGCATGTTTGTCTTATTAACACGCCCATCACCGCGGGATAGTTGAACTGTAGTGAGACAATTAACTACTGACAGAACAAGGGACCAGGATGTTTGGGGGATTTTTGTGGTCCCCTTCAGATCTCCGCATGGTCCCCGTAGAATAACAGCCCTCCCCAAATTATGGACCCCAGGAATCAGTGCTGGAGAAGCTCACGGGGTACACAGGGGGTCTTCGCAAATCCTCGCCCTACACAACGCTCTCTCTAACCCCGCCCTCACCTCCAGTAAAACTGACATCACATCCTGAAAGTCTTGTGGTATAGCTGTTGTGTGTTGGTCTGCAGTCTGGAGGTGAGCAGGGCTCTGCTGCAGGTCAGCTCGTGGTTGCGTAGAGGGACAGGATTTATCTTTCGTTTGTACACTTCCGTTGTCTTGTTTGTTTTATTTACAAGCAGTTAATCGTAGGAAACATTCATGTCAGGTATGTGGATTTTTGTAGAATTAGGGTGAACAAAACGCCATGATAATGTGGAGCAATAATGCTTTTTTTCTTTTATTTCCTTTGATGGAGGAAGGTTTCGAAGTTCAGCTTTTAATAAAGTTGTGCGTTTTTGATGTTCAGGTCTCTTTGGGGAAGCAGATGCTTTCGAAGACTTCTCGTTGAGTCTAATTATGGCTTATTTAAAAAGAAAAGAAATAGAAAGGATGCAGAGCACTTTTAAGGCGTCGTTTTAACCACTAGTTGTCACTGTGGCCACACTGTGTGTGGTGAATGCTGTGAGACGGCGCGGTCACGTGCCCTGGTACATAGGGAGACGAATGCGTGTTGCAATGATATAGGAACAAAAAGAGAGAGAGATGGGATGTGAAGCAGAGATGGAGGTAAGAATGATTTGGCAACACTTTCAAGTAGGATCAATTTGTTAACAGCAATAGTTTGTATATAAGGTATCATGAACAATGAACAGAATTTATTATTCTAGGTTAATGCTAATTTCTTTTTTTATATTTCAAGTGGGATAAATTGTGACCCTGGACCCTGATTTTTCTTTTATGCCAAAAATTATTAGGATATTAAGTTAAGATCATGTTCCATTAAGATATTTTGTAAATTTCATACCGTAAATATATCAAAATTGTATTTTTGATTAGTAATATGCATTGCTAAGAACTTCATTTGGACAACTTTAAAGGCGATTTTCTCAGTATTTTTTTTTTTTTTTTTTCAGATTCCAGATATTCAAATAGTTGTATCTCGGCCAAATATTGTCCTGTTCTAACAAGCCATACATCAATGGAAAACTTATTTATATTTTTTTTTATTATTATTATTATTTTTTTTATATATATATATATATACCCTTATGACTGGTTTTGTGGTCCAGGGTCACAGTTAGCATCAGCTAATGTGTTATGAACAAACAGTACACCATTCAAAAGGTTGATGTCAATAAAATATTAATACATTTATTCAGCAAGATACATTAAATTTATTAAAAGTAATAGTAAAGACATTTATAATGTTACAAAATATTTCTTTTTCAAAGAACTTTCTGTGTCAAATAATCCCGCAAAAAAACAAATAGATCATGGTTTCCAAAAAGCAGCCCTGATCATCCAAAAAAGAAAAGAGGTTTTAAATTGTAATAATGTTTCACAATATTAATGTTTTTAATGTATTTTTATTTGACTTCTTTCAAAGACAATAAAAATCTTACCACCCCCCAACTTTTGAACAGTATATACAGTCAAACCATAAATTATTCAGACACCAGATATAATTTTTTATATTTTTTTCTAGTGGGTGCAGGACACTATAGTAATGTCAGTGAGGATCGCAAAATAAAGTAAACTATGACATATTATACACAAAAATTCTTCATACAGTGGATTACAGTGGACCAAAAATTTTATTTGACACTTCGACCTGGCCATGTTTTGTTACATACTTTTTTATCAAAGTTATCTGTCATTATCAAGACGAATTTGAGTTCTTGTCTTGTGTTATTACCATTACCAACTATAGCGAATAATCTGTGATAATGTGTGAAATGTCTAAGGTGTCTGGATAAATTTTGGTTTGACTCTATTTATAAATTATTGTATGTCAGTGTTGCTCATTGTTCATGATACCTACTGCATTAACTGTTAACCAACTGAATCTTATTGTAGAGTGTGACCAATGATCTTGAAAGGGAATTGGTTGATGCATTATATTTAATTTCCAATTTGAGCTTCAAAAATAAGTTCTGAAGAGTTTTTCAGGAAATGTTCTTTTACTTGTCAAGCCTCAAACCACAGTCCCCTGATATATCTTTAGGAGGGGTGGAGAGAACGAGCTAAGATGAAGGCACACACACCTGGCTGCCATTTTTTGGGACATAAGAATGAACTTTGGATCTGCAGAGGGAAGAAGGGATGAATAAAGGAGGTGGAGAGAATGAACTCTGGGAAGAAATCTCATCCAGTTGTTTATGATAAAAGCATTCCACTGCCTGTTTTAGATGATATAGGAGTAAATACCTATGACACGGAAGGTCGCCGGGTACCCCGGCTCACCCGACGTGAAGAAAAACAATGCTCTGTGATGATACTGGATGTGGAAGTGATACGTAGAAGGTCAAAACATAGTTTTAGTCATGTAGTGTCTGTTTGTGAGTGACTTTCTGTTCTCCCAAAACTCCCTATAACCCCTGCGGTCATAAATAGTGCTGTTGCGCCAGACACTTGCTCCTTACTCTGACTTTTGAGTTGTTTTTTTGAATTATTTATTTTGCATAGCGCACTCTGTTTTAGGAATGCCTGTAGCGTGTTCAAAAGGAAAAAGTATGTTTGCTTTGGGACAGTATGTACGCCTGTGCCGATCTCTCGCCGAAAATAGTGCCGTTCTAGAGAACAGGCTGGAATGAAAGAACAAGGTTACGGCAATTCAAAGCCCACACTGCCAGCCGATGAGCAGGTCAGAACGTTGTATATATTCATTTATACATACTGTAAGAGAAGGTGATCCGTACAAGTAGCTTCACTAAAAACAAATGTTGTCTTGCGATGGGGATCAAGGGGTGGGTGAATTTAATTTGGCAGCAATATAGTAAAGTTTGTTGGACAAAGAGAAAAAAAATCATATCTGTTACATATCCACATTTCATGTGAAGCTTCATGACCTGCTTAATGTAACAAATCACAAAGATAAAGTTCTCAGAATTTCCATTCATAGCATTAAACACACAGACACTTAAAGGCAGGAGGATACGACAGGAAGGAAGATGGAGAGCTGATGAGAAGTGTAAGAGAAAGGAGAATGGGATGAGCAAGAGTGAGAAAGACAAGGCCAGTGGAGAATAATTGGTGAAAGAAACAGGTGGGAAGCGAAGCGGAGAAGAAGCGAGAGGGGAAAAAAAAGACAAAAGCCTGATTGCAGGTAGTTGGCTTACTGTTGTCTCTTTATTGTAACGTCAGTCTCTGCGGGTTTCTGCTCCCGAGGTCATGAAGCAAGATGACAGTTAAAAGCCCCCTTTGGAGGAAACTTAGGGATAGAAAAACTTCCACCGTTACTTATGAGCTCAGCCTTCAGCATCTCAATACTCACATAGTCTACTCACACACAGCAGATACACTCTTTTGGTTCTCAGGTGATTATACGCACATTTTCTCTTTGTTTTGCAGTGTTTAACATTACTCACATCATGCTCATTTGTCTCCTGCTGAACGTCATGATATGCTTACTAAAGGCAGCCATCACAATTCAGCTGTGAAATTGTGATTTCACTGGCTTGTTATCTTACACTTGACGTTTGTGAATCTCAGGAGTCACAGTTTTTCCAACAAACTCTCATGCTAGTTTGTAGCTGTTTTACGCATTGGTGAATTTATACAGTGTGCATTCTACATTTGCACGTTTTTGTAGGCTATTATCTGTTCAGTGTTTAGGTTTAGGGTTGAGAGTAACGGTGCACCTTCATGTTACGTTTTTTTCTTCTTTGAAAAATGGCACTGTACAAATTTATACAAAATCGCCACCTCGTAAAACAGTTCCGCATTCTCATGAGATCAGGTTGGTTTGTCCCTGGAGCACCCCTAGTTATTTTAGGAATTATCAGGGAAGAAGTGGTTTAGAAATATACGTGCTTTGATGATGTGTAAATGTGATTTTTGAGGGCAATATTTTGATTAATATTCTATCTTAAACTATCTTGACCTTCTCCCACTCTCCCCTAAACATAAATAATTATAAAATTTAAAAGCGTCCCTTATCCACCTTATTATTCAACGTGGAAGTAAGCCTGTGGGTGAGACTTCTGGTTCATTAGCATTAACAACCTGCAGTAAACCATAAAACTGTTTCCACAGGCCAGTGTATTTATAATTAAGATAATACATTAAAATATGGTAAAACACACCAATTTTCAATATCAAGCAGCAAAACAAGCTGTTTTGGAAGCTAGACCTATGAAATGTGCAAATGGCCATGCCCATTCTTAGCTAAAATAAGGTGGATTGAGGACCTGGAGATACATTAGCAAGTAGCACATTGGGGATTTTGGGTGAACGATAATAATAATAAAAAAATAAACAAGTGTCTTCAGTTCTGCCTTTACATACAGTACAATTTGTTGATAAGCCAAACGAATGCCAAAAAAGAAGTGAATTGGCTATCCTTTGTATTTGCATTAAGTAATAATTGACCAAATCCTATAGAGTTAGCGCACAATCAATGAGTATAATGTTAGCCTTATGCAACTTTATGCCTTCTTGATATTCACTCATGCCAGCTGCACTCTATAGTCGTTCCTCTGTCATCCCATTTCCCTTGTCACTGTGTTTCACATCTCTAAAATGGCTACAGACAATAAATGATCATGTGGTGCGGGTGACAAAGAGATGAAATGCTCATTTGGGCAGGAACACGTGCAGCCTCCCTCTTCAGCTACTCACGCGCTGTTCCTCGAAGATGCCCTGAAAGACACCCGTCTCCCACGCTCAGTTCAGCCACGACACCGCGATTTTCCCTCGCTGTCATCTCCACAGAGAGCACTCGTGGAGGGAGGGCTTGGCAACCGGGTGTCATGGAAACTGAGCCGTGTGTCTTACGCCATTAGTCTGAGTTGCGAGTCTTTTATTTGCCGCTCGCATATGCGGAGCATCACGCACATGCCTCACGAAACAGACCCCAAACGGCAGGGGGGTTCTGCAGCTCAAAACTTAACCGGTGTACTTGATTATGTTTCTTAATTCCATTCTTGTGTAAAAGATATAACGTGTGCATTATTATTATTATTATTATTTTGTCCGACACAATCCCCTCCTCTTTCCTCCTCTGACTGAAGTTGAGTAACGCTACAGGTGCTGTTGTCTCTGTCTTTCTTCTTTCTGCTTTTCTCTCTTTTCTGCTTTAATTTATTGTGCTGTTTTCCTAAGGCTGATTTGCCACTGTTGCTGATAACATCGTTTCCTTTTTGGTAATATTTATCCTTCTAATTTTTGTTAAGTTTAGTCACAGCTAATGTAACAAAACACACTGTGATGATTCCAGTATTAATAAAAGTTGTACTTAAACTGTGTGTGAGGTGAAGAATATTCATTATAGTGCTACAGGTTTTCTGAGGGGAAGTCATAATTATGAGAAAAGTCTAAAATGTAGTAAAAGCCTAAATTATATAAGATTAAAAGTCATTCCTAATCAGAATTATTAAAGAACAGGTCATATGGGTTTTCAAAAAACATATTTTTTGCTGTTTCTACCATAGCTATTCTTCAGTGTAAACTGTAGGCAAAAATGTTAATCAAAAAAGTGTTTGATAAATAAAGATACTGCCTCTCAAAAGAAATTTTCGAATCTTCTGCCTGTTAACGATACATTACCATAATCCCACAAACACTTAGGCTAGTTAGTGTTTATCTCAAGTTGAGAAGAGGTGTTCTGTGCTGTGAAAGGAAGTTTGCTTTGTTTTCGTTGCCGATAGATAATAATGTGAAGAATCAGTGGTTTTTTTTTTTTCTCCACAATACCACAGTAATACAATTCAAATTTTTTGTTGTGTGCTCGTCATTTTACGGAAGACATTTTAATTTTGGAGAGTTCAATTTAAGATTCACTAAATGCTTTTCCATTAAAGATATGTCTGTACCTTCTTTATTTGGACAAACAAGTGTCTCCGAACCACAACCTGTAAGTACGAATAATTAGTTATGTGTATGTTTTTCAATTTCAAGTTTTTGTGTGCGAATATGTGATGTATACCTATAGTGCAGCTTTAGGTTTTCAGGTAAACCACCATATTACGGTCTTACTGAAATAGTTCCGATAATTTGCTTTGAACCCACTATTTCTTAAGAATGTGTTGATTACTGTAGACTGTCGTTGTTGTAATTTAATAATAATGTAGACATATTTTGGTTTACAAATACAAACTGTATTGTTTCATCAGTCACATTAGCATAGGTTAACGTATCCATCATTAATATTTGTGTTTACAGTTTAGCAGCTAAACTTTAGCTGTGGGCACAATTTGCTTGCATTGTACACAGAAAGACCAATCAAAACAGACTTGTCCAGCTGACCAATCAGAGCACGGTAGGCTTATGGAAGGGAGGGGTTTACAGGCCTTAAGCTCAGAACTGCTTCGAACACACTGCAAAATGATTCTAATATTAAATGTATATTCTGAGAAAATTACAATGTTCTGACCTTAGATGCATTTAAACCTGTTGGAGGGGACTCCAACACAATATTAGGACACTTTAAAATACCATATGACCTGCTCTTTAAAATAAAAATTGACTTAAGTCATTGTTTTACCTCATAATTTCAAGTTTCGATTTTTATTGACCAAAGCATGACATTTTTGACATGAGCTAATGTCAAGTGTTTGCTCATCTGCAATACATCTATACAGCGTTCCCTATCAGATGTCAAATAGACATTTAGAAAATGATTTTAAGATGTTTATGATTGAGAATGTAGGCAATTTATTGATGTCTATCAGATGTTTGTACATGCTATCTGGTCATTTTTCGTCCTACGAATCTACATATTAAAAGATTAGTATACGTGCAGGTATTTGTTGTCCAGAGAGGTAATTAAAAAATGTGTGATTCAAGTTCATTTGAAAGTGCAAGAAGCCTGACTGAAGGTATATAAACACAGATGAAATCTTATAAACAATCCCATTTAGAGTATGCACGTTTTGTTTTAGACGCCAGGGGGCGCCAAAGTGTTTATAACTAATTCTGTGACTGTAATTCAACATCCAGCTAGAAAAAGTTTGTTCTAATTCTTCAAGCTGTTGAGAGTATGAAGTTGAAACACAAATAAATCTCGTCTTTCACACCGAAAATAAATAACTTGCAAAAGCCTGTAATTAAAATCACAAGTCAGTCTCTAAGCACCAATTTTGCGCTCATCAGCTTTATAACGACTTTCAACAGTGGAGAGAAAGACCGGGATTAGCAATTCAGCCTCCAGCTTTGTGTTATTTGCTCAGAAAGCCCCTGAAGGTGTATAAGACAGTCCCAGCTGCACACTGGACTGCTCAGAGCTCAAGTGTGTATCTTCAATGATAGTCAAGTCGCTTCATCTATATAAAACACTTACCCGACTTAATTAGAACGTCTTTTGAGCCTCGTCATCTCTCTGGTGTGCTCTTAAACCACACGAATGCAACTTTAATTAAAAATAAGTAGGCCACGATTAATTTAAGAAATCTTAACTATGATATTCAACGGGACAATAAAGGAATTAGAGAGTGTAGAACGCGAAAAGACTGTTTATACTATGTGCTCATTCAGTTTACCATCCCACTAATGGCATACTCACAGAATACTTCCCACGCTGGATACTGTTTGGCTGTCTACTGAACCCTGTAGGTGAGTAACATGATCTTGGTTTCCCATTTGAGTTCCATGTGTTGGAGGAACTATGAGCCTGTCTAGCAGTACGCAGTCATAATTTGAAGTACAGTCATGCGTTCTCAAACCACTCGTCCTGTGGAAGGTCTCCGCTAACAAAAATATGTTCGAAGAACATTTTGCTACCTTTGCCATTAAGTTATAAAAATAGAAATGTTCTGAACATTTTGAAATATGTCTTTGGATTGTCGGGGAGAGCAGCCAGAGGAAACCAGCACAAACATACAACAGAGAACTGGCACAATAAACAACGAGGAGTTTAAAATAAATTAACATTTGATTAGGATGACACCTAATCTAATGTTTACACAGTTTACACTAAATAAAAAAGACAAAAACACCCTAACTAACCAGTACAAACAGAGACTTTAGTTGGTGAATGAATGAATGAATAATGTGTTAATCTGCTCATTTACATGAACCATCGGAACAAACCAGTTCTCTTAAAAATAAAGGTGCTTCACAGTAATGGCATAGAAGAACCTTTTTTGTTTAAATGGTTCCATAAAGAACCTTTAAAATCTAAATAAACTTTAGGTTTCACAAAACGTTCATGGCGAAAGAAGGTTCTTCAAATTATAGAAAAATAAGAAAAAGATGGTTCTTTACAAAACTTTTGAATGAATTGTTCTTTGTGGAACCAAAAATGGTTCTTCTATGGCATTACTGTGAAGAACCTTTAAAGCACCCTTATTTTCAGGAATGCAGAATGAATCAGACTTTCTAACACAGAGAGAACATTTACATGCCGTTTATTTATTTTTTTATCTAAGATTGCGCTACTGCTAGCATAGTTATTTTTAAAAATAGAGGGTATATTGGATATACTCGGATGTAAACAACAGCATGGATTGCACAGTAAATGTACTACTGAATATGTTGTTCTGCTAATTTATGCTGTCTGAACCAAGAACAAAAAATGTAGAAGCTGCTAAGAGAAGAGGATAGAGAAGGACTTAGAAAGCAAGAAAGGGCAAAATATTTTGACAAACTAAAGTTAATAGGTGGTAAAGATACATACAAGCAGTATTAATTAAGATACTAACCTAATATTTCACCTATCTGACTGGAAATGATAAGAAACATAAATGTCATCAAGATTCTTGCCTTGGAAATCCTGGTTCAACCACAAATGCCTTTTGTTCCTTTGTTTTTTGCCCTCTTCTCCTTAATTTGTTATAACTTTGGCAGTCTATAGTACTCCAAATGTTTTTTACTGCTCTGACCGATTAGTACAGCCCAAAACATGACAATAATTGATAACTTCCAGCAGAAATAATCAGCCAAACATAAGAGTTTAATTCGGTTTAGTGGCATTGTTTCTGTTCAATGCCGCCAGTATGACTGATTAATGATGCGTTGTGAAAACACTCTATAGCTTGTTAGTAGTTAGGCAGCATTAAAGCTAGTTACTCCCCAGCACTGCTGTTATCAAAGTTTCCTATTGGAATTACTGAAATCTACTTCATTTGAAGAATCCTTCATAGCAAAGCTGGTGATGCGGATCACATGAGAGGGGCCCTTCTACGCTTGACCCGCTCACCTCAGATAACTGAGTGCCTTTGAAAGGTGCGTGTTCACCCACCATGACAAGAGGAGCCACTAATCTGCCCCTCACACCCCCTGACTGCTCTTATTGCCCGTAATAAATTTATATCTATCGCCTTCCACCCTTCTCCCACATGTGTGGATGTGTTCAATAAAATGTGAAATGAAATTCGTGTCCACTCGGTGCCTTATTATCCCGCCACTTATCAAGGAAACACAGAGAGCTGGCACAGGACTCAAGGGGGGATTCTTCACGCCTCTGTTCCACCTACACAATCCAGAACGGTTAGGAAGGAAAGGAGAGGAAGAAGGTGATTTTGAAACTATTGGCTTTGCTTAAAATCTACTAAATAGGTGTTCGACTGCAACATATTTTATATTTTCCTCACATTAATAAAAAAAAAAAAAAATCTATATTTTTCTCTATCTCTAATTGTTCAAAGATTATTAATAGCTGTTTCAGTGTTGTGGTATTTTTCAAACAAAATTCTTACATATGTGACTAGACAGTGCACATTCAATCAAGGATTTAATTTACTTAAATAACTACAGGTTTAAATGCTGAGAAGTGAGAATAAATACAGTGCGTTAAGAATGGTCATAGGTTAAGCGTTTTCTTGATGGTTATGCCTGTTTCGGAAAGTTATGAGGAAAATTCCTTGAAAATGTAAAGAATTTGAAAGAATCTTGACATGTCCAGCTAGATCTGCAGCCCCATATGCTGACCTATTCTTATATTGTTCCCACTGGCCTTGAGCATGGATATTGCAAGACATGATTTTTGTACAGTAAGGGAAATCACATTAAGCAATGGTAAATTCTATGGCCCCTATCACACACACACACACACACACACAAAGTGTGTTGGACTTACAGATTTAATCACATGACTCACATGATTTAATCATGTACATTAGTAATACGAACATAATTTGTTCACATAGGCTAATTAAGTTGTTTTGAAGTGACCAAATTAGTTGTTCAATTATTTCATTCAATTTAATATTTATTTTCTGTCACT
The DNA here is from genome assembly GCA_033026305.1 of Cirrhinus molitorella. Lineage (NCBI taxonomy): Eukaryota > Metazoa > Chordata > Actinopteri > Cypriniformes > Cyprinidae > Cirrhinus > Cirrhinus molitorella. The sequence goes on along the minus strand of CM065118.1, from coordinate 32,615,768 downwards.
GAATTATAAAATAGTACTAGCTAACTGTTAGGAAATGATAGCACATATTAGTGTGCCAAATGCTAAGTCTGCTTCTTATGTAAAGTAACAACACTGGTGCAAATCCCATGCAAAGCATGCTGGGAACTATAGTAATATACATTTGAAGTGGATCAAAAGAGTTAATCGAAGTTGTCCTAAGAGAAGAACGAGTATGGTTTTGGTTAAAGGAAAACTTTGATGAAAGATTTTGATCCACTTCAAACGTTGACTAGTGTACACTTTCATTTATGTCAACATCAAAAATAAATATTGAGATCATTTAAAGGATTAGTTCATTTCAAACATGAATTTTTACTGACAATTTACTCACCTCTCTTTCTTCAGTCAGAAAGAAATTACGTTTTTAGAGGAAAATATTCCAGGATTTTTCTCCATATAGAGGACTTCAGTGGCAGCCAACAGGTTGAAGGTCCAAACTGCAGACTCAATGCAGGTTTAAAGAGCTCTACACTATCCCATCTGAGGATTTTTAAATTTATATACTTTTTAACCACAAATGCTTGTCTTGCACTAACTCTCCAATGATAATGCATGTCTTCACGCACCATGTACTGTAATCACGTTTGAAAAGGTTAGTTCTTTGTATTTTGTTTCAGAAAGGCAGGGTGAAAAACTCCATCTCATTTTCTCCTCCAACTTTCCGACAATCCGACAACGTTGTTTTACATTTTTTTTGTTCACTTTGTAATTACTGGGTGGGTACTTTCACCTACTACCTCATAATTTTAGAAATGTCTGTACATTTATTAAAAAGAAAAACTGAAATATCACATTTACATAAGTATTCAGAGCCTTTACTCAGTACTTAGTTAAAGCACCTCTGGTAGCAATTACAGCCTTGAGTCTTTTTGGGTATGATGCAACAAGCTTTGCACACGTGCATTGGGGGATTTTCTGCCATTCTTCTTTGCAAACCCTCTCAAGCTTGGTCAGCTTTTCTCCTACTCTGATGAGTCCCTGCTGCTAAAAAACTGCCCCACAGCATGAGGCTGCTACCAGCACACTTTACTTTTGGGATGGTACTCTGCAGGTGATGAGCAGTGCCTGGTTTCCTTTAATCATGATGCTTAAAATTGAGGTTCATCAGACCAGAGAATCCTGTTTCTCAGAGTTTAAGGGTCCTCTAGGAGCTGTTTTGCAAATTCCAAGTGTGTTTTCATGTGTCTTCACTGAGGACAGGATTGAGTTTGGCCACACTGCCATAATGCCCAGATCAGTGGAGTGTTGCAGTGATGTTTGTCCTCCTGTAGGTTTCTCCCATCTGTATATATGATCATGGAGCTCAACGAGAGTGACCATCAAGTTCTTGGTCACCAGGCTAGACAAGGCCCTTCTCCATCAATTGCTCAGTTTGGCTGGGCAACCTCTTGGAAGAGCCAGATTTTTCCATTTGAGAATTATGAAAGCCACTGCGGTCTTGGGAACCTTCAGTACAGCAGAAATGTTTTTGTAGCCTTCCCCAGATCTGTGCCTCGATACAATCCTGTCTCTGAGCTCTGCAGACAATTCCTTTGACCTCATGGTTTGGTTTTCACTCTGATACGCATTGTAATTTTTATAGAGATGTGTGTGCCTTTCCAAATCATGTCAAATCAATTAAATTTACCACAGGTGGACTCCAATCAAAGTGTAGAAACATATCAGCATTGATCAAAAGAAATTGGAGGTTGTTGCAAAGGGTCTGAATACTTAAATAAATGTGATATTTCAGTTTTTTTTTTTAAATTCTGTTTTTTTTTACTTTGTCATTATGAGGTACAGATTGTAGATTAATGAGAAAAAAACATGAATTTAAACAATTATAGTATCAGGCTGCAACATAAAATTGAAAAAAGTGAAGGGGATCTGAATACTTTCTGAATGCACTCTACATCACGGGTACATTATTACGTATAATGTGAGATTGAGCTAGTGCAAGATGAGCATTTGTATTCAAAAAGTATATAAGTTGTATTTTTCTTAGAAAATGACTGATCGTTTCACTGGATAAAGCCAGGGACACACTGCACGATTTTCGGCCGTCCCAGACGAAAGATTGCCATCGTGACGATTTCGGTGATCGTGGCACCTAAACGGTGGTCTTGTGTCGTACAGTGAGAGAGGTTCAAAGACAGCCGTTCTCACGGTCTTGCGACCAAAGATAGCCTACGATCATTTTCTGGCAGTGTCAGAAATTCAGTGTGATCGTCTCACAATGTGTTTGTTGCTACGACCTACGTCTACTGACCAGCCAATGAAAATGCAGCATGAAATTACGTATTGATGAACACGACACGTGACATATACAGTGTACGTTAACGGAAGTTATTTACCTCAAGCTCCCTGTGCAAAAGTCGCATCCAAAGTTGGCCTCTTTTGGGTTGGGTCCATATTTCCCTATTCCGCCACCACCTCTTCTTTTTTTCAGCACACGTGAAAACCACAACCGCTAAATCACAATTCATCTTGCTGTATGACGTTGCGCTAATGTGGGTCGCAGCCGACTCAATAGGTGTCATCATCGCACAGTCTACATACATGTCGTACCCAAGATTATTAGAACCACGTCGCACAGTGTGATGTGCAATGATCTTATAAGATGGCTGAAATCGCACAGTGTGTAGCAGGCTTTAGACCTTTATTCCTCGGCTGAAGCTGCATTGAAACTGAAGTTTGGATCTTCAACCCATTTGCAAACATTGCACTGGATGACATAGGGGGTGAGCAAATTATCAGGAAATTTTCATCATAGAAGTGAACTTCTCCTTTAATCTACACTGAAAAAAGCTGAAGAAATTGTTAGTTAAGTACACGAGAAACAAAGAAACAGCTAGTAACACTGAATTAAATGTGAAATTTTGTAGTAGAAAATCTAAAATAGCATTTAAAGCAATTCTTTTGAAAACCGATTAGACTGCACATTTTAGAGAATCCCTGCATCCCAGTGTTCATATTATCCAAATACACTATATTGCCAAAAGTATTAGGACACCCACTTCTAATGAAACGGTTTGACTTCCATGAGTACAAATCTTAATGTTTAAGCATATAATAATATTCTAGGGAATTGTGTAATTTTATAGCAAAAGTTGACCCTTTTTTATTCTAACAAGACACAATGCCTCTGTGTATAAGGCACGGTTCATAGAGAAATGTTTGATTCAGTCAGTGTGGAAGAACTTAACTGGTCTGCATAAAGCCAAATAATCCCAGCTGAACACCTCTGGTGTAATTTTAAATGCAGACCTTGAGCCAAAAACTCAGACCAAACACCAATGACCTGTGCAAATGGGTACATTCATTTTAGACACCAAACAGAGATGGAAATACAATTTTTAAGTACATGAATTATGCTTCCATCTTTGTTGCTACAGTGGGAAGTACCTTTTTCTGTTCTAAAGAAGGGGGTGTCCCAATACTTTTGTCCATATAGTGTATGTCTGCAGACATGGGATTTGTTGCTCTGACAGCCTCCATCATCATCACCTGCATCTTCTGCTCTGAGATCAGCTTTATGACTCAGCGCTTCCTCTCATCCACTATGCAGGACAGCTTTGAGATTCTTACTTTAGGAATATATGACACTGAATGAAGAAATCAGATTGTTAAAAGATATGTGAAGACTATTAAAATTGAGTAGGATCACTGATGGGGGTCCGTTGTATTTAGCATACATTACCATTCTTTTATGTTCTTGAATAAAGTCTTTCATACTCACCAAGGCTTTTTGTCTTTATTTCTTTCTAGAAAGAAAGAAAAAAGGAAGATTGGTGTTTGGTGATACGTTTTTGGCTCAAGGTCTGCATTTAAAGTCACACCAGAGGTGTTCAGCTAGGACTAGAACTTGGCTTTGTCTTGTTAGAATAGAAAAGGGTTCTGCCCAAACTTTTGTTATAAGATTAGAAAGACACAATTCCCTAGAATATCATTATATGCTTAAACATTAAGGTTAGTACTCATGGAAATAACTAAAGTAGTCAAACCTGTTCATTAGAAGTTAGGGTCCCAATACTTTAGTGTAGCATGTGAGATTAGAAGTGTTTGAGAAACTAATAATCAACATTGAACCTGGTTATCTGTGTTATATTTCATCTACACTGCAAAAAATGCTTTTCTTATTTAGATGTTTTCTCTTGTTTCCAGCCAAAATATCTAAACATTCTTAAATCCAGAAGGATTTTCTAGGCAAGTAAAAATTATTGTCTTGTTTTCAGAAAAAAAAGTTAAAATTAAGTGAGTCTTTGCTTGAAACAAGCAAAATAATCTAGTTTTCTGCTTGAAAGAAGATTATTTTGCTTACTCCATTGGCAGATTACTCACTTAATTTTGACTTCTTTTTACTGAAAACAAGACAAAAAAATATACTTGTCTAGAAAATCCTTCTTGACTGAAGAATTGTTAGATATTTTGGCTTGAAACAAGACAAAAAATCTAAGTAAGAAAAGCACTGTTTGCAGTGTACAGCAACATTAACATTTGGGGTTTGGGTTGAGCACCCACCGGCAGAAACATAAATTGGCGCCTATGGTCCGTGTAATATGAGACAGAACAGTCCGTTAAAGACACAATTGTATGACATGATAGTATGTCCCAAAGCTGCCTACCCTTCTACTAGACACTCAAAAGTGTGTAGCCTACTTTTTCTTTACAAAAAAGTACATACCTTAGGGACGTAGTAGAACACTGGGACAGCAAATGACATTAATTTTGATGTGTAGATCCCAAATAATACAGTTGATTAAATTGGACAGTCTGTTTCCTTTTTTCCCCAGTGCAATAAAAAATATTGAATTCTAGTAAAACTTACAAATAAATTTTACATGTCAACTAGTGGGAATGATGCATGACTCGCCATGCTCTTTTATTCTATTAAGCTCTACAAATGTTTTTAACTTATTCTATCACAGTGCACCCTTGCCAGCATTATTTATTCTTTCAAAGCGATTCACCCCTTTGCTGGCATTACAAAGTTATTAAAATAGATAAGAGGTTAAGATGTGCTCCAGATAAAACCCACACACTGAATGTCCCTCTGAGTGTGAAGATAAGAAAGCAAATGAATGCTGTGCAGGAAGGATGTGAAAGAATTAATAAAAGAAGAGAAGTGAAGCTCTTCAGTATGTGCCTCAACTGCATGTCAATGCTCTTTACAAAGAACACAGATCAGTCATGAGTAAACAGACACGTTTTATTACTACATAAGTTATTTTGTGGCCTTTCAGACTGTTGGAATTATTATACTGATCTGGAAATTTTGGTCTGATAACACTGAATTCCAATTACAGGGATGTAGGGGTGTAGACAGCAGGGTCTGATTGTCACTGTGATAGGCTGAGGGTTGACATGCTCAAAAAATACGACAGGAAGACATAAATGTATACATTTTCCACAGAGGCAAATGGAGATGACACCTTTAGTAGGGAAACCTTTGAAAGAATGTCCACATCAGTATGCCAAGCGATTATCTATTTGTTGTGCCGGTAAAATAAAGCCACACCTAAAGTCGTGAAGGCACGTTGTAAAGAGGTATGACGGTGTGTGGAATGACGAGAAAATAACTGCAGGAATGCGAGAGCAGTATGGATGGAAAAGATAAAGAGAAAGGGAGAGAGTGCACATTGGTTGAGACAGACGGCAGAGGAAGCCCTTGGGGTGTGGCTGCCAGTCTGCAGACATGGGATTTGTTGCTCTGACAGCCTCCATCATCGTCACCTGCATCTTGTGCTTTGAGATCGGGCTTCATGACTCAGCGCTTCCTCTCATCCACTTCACACTCTAAAAAATGGGTTAAAAAAATAACCCAGCGTCTTTAAGCTGACTCCAAAAAATGCTGGGTTAAATATAACCCAGCATTGGGTTAAAAAAGGGACGAACCCAGCTATTTGGTTGTTATGCTGGGTTATATTTAACCCAGCATTTTTTTAGAGTCAATTTAAAAACCAGCCACTAACCCAACAGTAGGGTTACACAAAAACTACACAACACTGGAAAAATAACCAACATAATGACCCAACAGACATAACCCAGCATTGGGTTAAAAAGGGACGAACCCATCTATTTGGTTGTTTTGGCCTTTTTTAACCCAATGCTGGGTTATATTTAACCCAGCATTTTTTAGAGTCAACTTAAAAACCAGCCACTATCCCAACAGTAGGGTTACACAAAAACTACACAACACTGGAAAATTACCAACATAATGACCCAACAGACATAACCCAGCATTGGGTTAAAAAGGGACGAACCCAGCTATTTGGTTGTTTTGGCCTATTTTAACCCAATGCTGGGTTATATTTAACCCAGCATTTTTTTAGAGTCAACTTAAAAACCAGCCACTAACCCAACAATAGGGTTACACAAAAACTACACAACACTGGAAAAATAACCAACATAATGACCCAACAGACATAACCCAGCATTGGGTTAAAAAGGGACGAACCCAGCTATTTGGTTGTTTTGGCCTTTTTTAACCCAATGCTGGGTTATATTTAACCCAGCATTTTTTAGAGTCAACTTAAAAACCAGCCACTAACCCAACAGTATGGTTACACAAAAACTACACAACACTGGAAAAATAACCAACATAATGACCCAACAGACATAACCCAGCATTGGGTTAAAAAGGGATGAACCCAGCTATTTGGTTGTTTTGGCCTTTTTTAACCCAGTGCTGGGTTATATTTAACCCAGCATTTTTTAGAGTCAACTTAAAAACCAGCCACTAACCCAACAGTAGGGTTACACAAAAACTACACAACACTGGAAGAATAACCAACATAATGACCCAACAGACATAACCCAGCATTGGGTTAAAAAGGGACGAACCCAGCTATTTGGTTGTTTTGGCCTTTTTTAACCCAATGCTGGGTTATATTTAACCCAGCATTTTTTAGAGTCAACTTAAAAACCAGCCACTAACCCAACAGTAGGGTTACACAAAAACTACACAACACTGGAAAAATAACCAACATAATGACCCAACAGACATAACCCAGCATTGGGTTAAAAAGGGACAAACCCAGCTATTTGGTTGTTTTGGCCTTTTTTAACCCAATGCTGGGTTACATTTAACCCAGCATTTTTTAGAGTCAACTTAAAAACGCTAGGTTATTTTTTTAACCCAACTGCTGGGTTATGTCTCTTGGGTCATTATGTTGGTTATTTTTCCAGTGTTGGGTAGTTTTGTGTAACCCTGCTGTTGGGTTAGTGGCTGAATCAATCTCACTGACCGCTGAAACTATACACTCTTCCCCTCCCTCCGACGAAATAACCCAGCACGGTACTCACTTCAACCCAGCTGTTGGGTTACAGTCAGAGCATGAGCTTTTCATTCTCTTCAGGAGAGAACGCCGCAGGAGAGTCCTTAGTGCCAATTTGTTCGACCTCTTCAGTGAAATTAAGGTTTGTATAAGTTTTATTTATAACGTAAACGTTATTGTATACATTTTCTTTATCTATAAAGTCTTTACTGTGCATCGCAACATACAGGAAGGATATGTCATGTCAGCTTTATTTGTTGTAACATGGGCATCACAAGCAAAATAAATGTGGGTGGGTCCTCCCCCAGATTTTTTTGTCCTCTAGTATATGCCATTTTCTATAGTCTGGTGTCTTTTAAATTAACAGAGTGCCTTTTTACACAAAGTGCAAATAGGCCGCCTTTTGGCAGGAGCTATTTGCATTACCTCTGCCCGCAACTGGTTACTAAAGACGGAAAGACAGTAGCAATTTCAGTGGTGTAAATGATAATACGCCTAAAAAACACATCATTTTTGACGCGAGAGACCCGAGTTCGCGTCTGCCTTTTGCCAAAATCGTCTTCCTTTTCACATCTCATATCACATCGGGAAGGCATTTGTTTTCAATAAAAATGAATGAAATAATTTAAAAGTTTAATAAAGCATTGAGTAGAGTTAGGTGTATCGGAGCAGCAGGTACGCTGCTTTGTTTACTTTGCTGTGTCTTGGGAGTGCAGCAGGCACGAGAAACTAGTGAAAACATGGAATGAGTTGAATTTCTACGGACTCTGAATGAGCCAAGTGGAATGGATTTGAGGAAACACCAGCGTGTAATCATTTAAGGTTGTAGTTAAATGGAGTTTAATTTATAAGGGCATTCACCATACAATGGATTTGACTGACTGCGCACTAAAAAGTGCACAGATATATTAGCTGAATTAGAAACTGTAAAAGTGTGTGAGTCCAATATCATTAGTCTGCAAAAGTGGGTGGGTCCTGTCCCGCCCCAATGGTTCAGACGCCCATGCATTGTAATACTGATTCTAATTCATTTGAATGTTAAAATATGTTCTCAAAACTCTGTACTGTTTATTTATAGACAGATTAGTCAGTCACAGGCGGCATCTTTCAGCTATGAGTGAAACACGAGGCAATGGTCTGAGGTTCGCAGATCCCCCCGGAGTAGAGAATGTGAATCTATGTCATGCCGCGTTGCATGCAGGGGTGGCGCTGCCATACTGGGAGGATCGCCCTCTTCTACAAATGCTGAAATTAATACAGAGACCTGCCTATCATTTGTTTTGTTTTTGCCTTTATGTTAAATATTCACATTTTTATTGTGTCGACTGAAGAGAACAGTAGCTATTTAATCGCTCTGCATGATAATTTTATTGTTCACTTAACCTTTGTAGAATATCGTTTACAATATTGATCTGTGATTACAAGAGAACACTGTCGCCCGCTGGACGCTCGCTGCTGCTTCAGCTGTTATATGGTAGAATATTCAAATAAAAATCAGTGTTCAACAAGCTGACAGAAGTCCATCAATTTGTTGTAAACGTTATAAAATATAAAATATTATCACTGTAAATATTCATGTTTCTATGGCCACGGAGAAGAATCTGAGATTGTAGGTCACATTCAGCAGACAGACACAAACACACTGTATTTTTTAGATTTATTTCAACAAATGACCACCAAAATAAAAACCCTAGGAGCTTGTTAACAGTTTTGTGGCATTTTAAAATGCTGGTTTATGTACTAAGCCAGTGATGCTCAAAGACATGCAGATAAGGCCAGAATATTAACGCGACACATTTACTTACACATGAAACGTTTTCCTCCCTTTAGAAAACCATACATGGGAAAAACATACAGGAAAATGCTTAGCATGGCTTATACAAGGCAGACAATTATATTTAAAGTTCATAATTTGGGCTCATCTGTTTTTTCTGCAGAGTATGTTTTATTATTAAGGTGTGTGCATTATGTGCTCTTTAAATATCACTTTCGTTGCATAGGAGGAGAACGCTTAACGTGTAAATAAACACACTGCTTTCATATTTTGGGGTCACACGAGTTTCTGCCCATAGTAAGCCTTACAATTTTGTCTTTATCACTGTCTTGGTACATTAAGCCACATGAATTGTTTGTGTTCAGCATTTTAGAAAGTCCCTGTTCCAGTTCTGCTCATTCACAGGCCTAGTCATACTCACAAAGGTGTTGTTAATTATTAAACCAGGCAATACCAAAACTTTCAAAAACGCGCAGCAATGTGATCCTTTTATTGAGTGACAGGCTGTGGATTTCATTGGTGACATTTATTAACAGATTTACTATCCGGCGTCTTCTCGTCATCTCCGCGAACTACTGCCCTTGGTGTTTTACATGTAGAAAAGGCGGGAAAACATACTGCATTGTCCAGTTTTCTCTAATAACGATGATCGGAGTTACTATTGTAATTCTTGATGCAGCATGAATGACATACAATGGTGACATTTTTCACAAACACGAGTCCTAAACTCAATAGCAAAACGCCAGCGATCCTCCCAGTATGGCGGATAAACAGAAGTTCCCCAGAACTCTACGTGCCGTGATGTCAGCTTCACATTCTAGCAGCTCATCACCAGTTTAGATTTCAGTGACACACCGGCACAAGAATCAGCACTATTTTGATTAAAATGGAAAACAAGAGATCCGTTTAATACACTTGAATTAAAATATTACTTTTTAATGTTATATTTTTGTTTCTAAAATGCTTGTTACACAAGTTTAAATGTATGCAATGTTGAAAACTATTCTGTATAATTCAGTCTTACATATTTTTTTTGCCCAGGGGCGTTTTCACTTATTAATAAATGTTCACGTTTTGATTATTACTGTTACCTCTAGTAATTCTGTGTCTGCTTTTTTTTATTTCTAATTAATTTTAGGTTAATCTTAAGCCACCACTAGTAATTTTCAATCAACATTTGAGTTAATTAAAACAACCCAGCATGTTGGGTCAAATATTTAACCCAACTGGCTGGGTTAAAATAGCCCAACGCTGGGTTTATCCATATTTGACCCAGTGTTGGGTTACCAAAATATCCTAAATTCGGTTGTTTTAACCCAGCGTATTTTTAGAATGTATACAGGACAGCATTGGGATTCCGACTTTAGGAATATATGGCACTGAATGAAGAAATCAGATTGTTAAAAGATATGCGAGGATTATAGTAAAATTCAGTAGGATCACTGATGAGGGTCCATTGCATTTAGCAAATCTTTCATGCTCACAAAGGTTCTTTCTTTCTTTCTTTCTTTCTTTCTTTCTTTCTTTGTACACTAAAACAGAAATGGTCTGTTTTGTATTTAAAAATATTTTTAAAAAGTAGTTTATTGCTGTAGTGCCAAATCTGAATTTTAAGCAGACTTCAGTGTCATATAATCCTTCAGAAATCATTGTAATATGCTGATTTGCTGCTCAAGATTTAGTTTTTATTTTTTTATTAATATCACATTTGTGCTGCTTGAAATATTTGTGGAAATAATTGTGTTTTCAGGGTTCTCTGATGAATAGAAAAAAAGTCTTTACATTAGCTGCATAAAAGTATTACTTTCTTACAAAAATGAAACTTTCTTTCAATGTGAGACAACTTTAAAAAATATTTACACATTATGAAATTCCTGGAATTGAAAGCAGTTAGAGCACTTTAATTATTGATTGCTATCATAAAAGACTGAAGAGACTTTCAGTATAAAGAAAAAATGTTTCTGAGAAAAAAAGAAGCCTACCCTATAGCTTTAATAAACATGCAATCAAATGAAAACCAGACTACTGAGATTAGCACGATGAGCACTATTTAGCTTGTCGTGTGTTTCATGGCTATTCTATCTCAAGTACGTGCACAATATCCTATGCTTTTTAAAAATACAGTTCTGTTCATTTCATTTTGGGGTAAAACTTGTTTATTGAGGAAAATATTATAAAGTGCACCTTTAAAGGCCACCTCATTCAGCTCACTCTCATCTCGTTCTAAGCCTGCATGACTAATATGCCTTTCTCTGTGAAAGAAGAAAAATAAGATATTTTGAGAAATGTCTCTGTCAGAAATGAGCTAGAGCTGTCAGTTCTTCATGAAATGACTAATTAGAAAATACTTAGAAAAAGTAATTAGAAAAAGTTACAGTCCTTTTCAACACAGAATCTCATGCTTCTGTCCAATATTTACCCAAGTTGGGTTATTTTTAACCCAGCATTTTATGTGCACAGTTTAGCAGTACATTTAAAGAAATATTTGACCACAGAATGTTGCAATTAACCAATTCAAATTCCACAGAACTGTGTAACAAAACTTGTTATATGCTAACAAGTGACAGAAATTTCATTTTAGACTGCACATTCTTGGTACTGTAACTTGACTCTCTAAAGAGTCAAGTTACAGTACCAAGAATGTACATCCTAAACATATACAGTGTCAGTGGATGTAGATCAGTGTCAGTCCAGATTCAGGTGTGAATCGATACACAAGCACCTCATGTAGCCATCTCTTCTTTCTCAGAAAATGAATGCACCAAAATTCATAATGATACACAGCTGAAGACAAAATTATTAGCCCCTTATAAAATATTTCATTATATTTCAAATAACACCCAAGTGTTGTTTAACAGAAAGACAATTTTATCAACACAGCATTTTTAAACATAATACTTTATTCAGGAAGCTTTTAGGGTTTGTAATACAAATAGAAATAAATGTATAACCAAGAATTTTAAAAAGTCTACTGGTCAAAATTATTAGCCCTCTGATGTTAATAGTCAATAGTGTATCCCTTTTGCTTGATAACAGCCTTTAGTCGTTTGCTTTAGTTCTCAACAAGTTTCAAGCATGTCTCCTGAGGAATGACAGCCCATTCTTCCTTAACAAATCTCTCAAGCTCCTCCAAATTTGTTGGTCGTCTGGCACAAACTATGGACTTTTTCATGTTTCCTTCAACCCTGATGAGATTCCCAGTTTCAAACGCACTAAAACATCCCCACAGCATTATACTCCCACCACCGTGTTTCATTCGTGCTTCATTCTAGCTTGGAGGTGTCTCTTCTCCAGAAGAGTCTTTCTTGTCCGGCAACCTCACAGTTCATTCCTGTGCAGGGCTCTAGTGACTGTCTTCATTGAGACATCAATTCCAGACTTGACTAGGTCATTCACTAGTGTCTTGACAGTTGTTCTTGGGTCTTTAGAAACCTCTCTCACTAGTTTTCTTTCCAAAGTTTTTGAAATCTTTCGCTTCCTGCCTCTGCTCGTCTTGTTCTCCACTGTGCTGGTCTCTTTAAACTTCTTGATAATGCATCTCACTGCAGTTCTTGACACTTGAAATGCTTTGATAAACGTGTGTATCCTTCTCAATCTTTATGAGCATTAACAGTTAAAAATAATTTCTTTTGTCTTTGTCATGGTGACAGTGCATATTATTTCACTAGTTGTTTTGCAAGATACTAATCATCAGCTTAAAGAGCAGTTTAAAGGCTTAATTAGGTTAATCAGGCAAATTAGGTTAATTTGGCAAGTCATTGGACAACAGTGGTTTGTTCTATAGCTAATCAAACTGATAATTTCTTAAGGGGGCTAATAATATTGACCTTAGCAGTTTTTTATTTTTTAATTCTTTTATTCAAGCAACTATAAGAAATCAGACTTTCTTCCAGGATGCAGAAATGCACTTGAATTCAAGAATCCAACAAAATATTAAGCTGTGGCATAAAAGAATAACAAATAGTTTATTCCCCTGTCTAGGAAAATTGCTTCCGTTGGGTTGTGGACTAATTTTGTTATGTTTTGGGTTAATTATATTGTGTTGTCAACTTTTGTTTGCTTGGTAAATGATGTTGTGTTGTGCACCGCAGGGCCATGGATCCAATTGTTTGGCACTGAGAAAGAAGAGAATACAAAAGAAAAGGGAAATGTGTCATAAAGGGTTAGTTCACCTAAAAAATAATAATTATGTTATTGTTTACTCCTCCTCATAGTGTTCGAAAACCTGAATAGTTTTTTTTTCTTTTCTTCTGTGGTCCACAAAAGATATTTTGAAAATAACTTTTTCTGTTTTTCCATAAAATGAAAAGTCAAAGAGGGGTCCAACATTATTTATACTCCTACATTCTTCCACAGAAGAAATAAAGTCTTACAGGTTTGGAACAATATGAGAGTGAGTAAATGATGTCACAATTTAGGCTTTAAGTAATTCTAAGAGTCTCTTCAGATATACTGAAATCATAATTGTATTGTCTACAATGTCTAAACTTATTTATACAAAAATGATAGACAAGTCAGAAAGTCAAAACAATTATCTTCCCATTCCTTCTCTTTCTGTATCTTAATGGTGTCATGATGTGACTCCTCATTGAGGTCTGGTATTTTTTTCCCTCTCACATCATCATCTCCTCTGTCATTCAGTCACTCTTTTGTGCATCACGGTGCAGCGCCTCTTATTTCCAGATAAACAGCATGGTTCGCCGGCACACTAACACGGCAGTGCCCAGTCGGCCAGTTCTAATTAATTGCAGCTAATGAGGAGCAACATTAGCATATCAATACTCCCTTCGTGTCTGCTCTATCCAAGCATGGACGACACAGACTCATCTCTAGCAGAAGAAAAAGCATATGGTTGATACCTCACAAAAACACCATTAATTAAATAAGCTCCCCTCATGAAACAACCTCTGCTTCTCTGTCTTTCTTTCCTTCTTTTTTTTTAATAACACTCATTTGGTCCGCTATTCTTTGTAGCATGCCTCACAGACAGGAGAAAGAATGTGCATAGCTGCGTTTTTCTACCCTATTCTCTCTGTCTTTGAATGGGAAATGGAAATCAATGTGGTTTTTGTATTTTAGAATTTCCCCATCAATACTATGCAGCTGAAAATGATACACTGTTTTCCGAAGGAGCACAGGGCCATTTATTCCAGTGCCACAATTTTTAGGAGCACTGCCAAATTTGAGTTTTGTTGACGGCAGTGCTTCTGGAGTTTACTGTAGGTCACTGCCTCTTAGTAAGGTAGAGCTGTTGTGTATTATACAGCATTTAGTTCTAGTATCAGAACTGGGAGCTATTTGTATTATTCTACTTGTCTGTGTTTGTTTTAGACAATCCAGTGGGGATTTTTCAGTGACGCTTTCTGAAAATTACATTGTTACACCAGTAGCAATGTTCATTCATTCAGCTGATTCAATGAAAATACCACCCCATTTAGTAAAAAATGACACTACAATTAAAACAATTACAATTAAACATGTGCATCAGTTGTATATGCTTTAAAACTCCTTCATATGAATGGCTTTACAAAACAGTGGCCATGATGGTTCTCATTTATCCTATTTTGACACAGCACAAGTGTTTTATGAGTGAGTCACTGAATTATTCACTCACCCAATTCAATCAAAAACACTCATTTGTTCAGGAACGAAACATGTGAACATCTTTAAGAGCAAATAATTAAATCATTCACTCAACCACTGAACTATTCAAGACAGAAACAAGTGAAATTTTCCCAAAATATGAAAAAATCTACCTGATCTCATGACGAAAACATACCTGTGTGAACTTTTTCACAAGATTCAAAATACATAACAATAAGTACATATCACTCCAGTTTCCAACAGTGACACTACAGGTGGTAAAACAGTGAGTACTTGTAATTGTTTTCATACACACCCTTGCGAAAAAAGTTTATTCAAGTGTGCTATTAGTATTCGTCTTTTAAACTAAAAAATGGGAAAGTATACTTTCAGTATCCTTTTTTATGTACATCTCAGAATGTGCTTTATATACTTCTCAGAAATATACTTATAATGACACTTAAGTCTTGCTTATCTAAGTATATTTGAGCTATCATTGCTCTGAGAATCTGTGTTTTCATTGTTATATGCTAGGGGCGCTATTGCACATCTTCTGTACAGAATTTCCAAAACACAAATGAAGAAGAAACCAAAACAACAGATGTTTCCACATGTAATCTAACACAATCATCAGACATAAAACAGCATCAAAACCATAGATATGTAAAACTGTATAACGTTATGGAATAAAATGTCTACCCATGAAGAGGTAATAATGACTGTCAAGCTTTTAAGGTGTTGATCAACTCCATTTATTTATTGTTTTTATTTATGAAACTGACCCACATTCCAGTGTTTATAAAAGATTGCATGAAGCTAGAATAAAATGTTTTTGGTACCCCGTTCTTTCTTTTGATGTTTTGTATGTTCAGATATTCATATAACAAAATATATACAAATTAATACCTAAATAGGGACATTGTAGTATCCACAAGTTTGTAAAAAGACTTACTTGGGGATGAATCCTGTGACAAACATGACTCATGATGAAAGAGCTGAAAGATGAGAGATCGAAAAACAAGCTAAAACGGCATGATTGCGATTGCGTTTTTGCATCACATTTGCTTTTGTTCATACTATCGGGTAGGTTTAGGTGTAATGCAGATGGTATGCTATTTTAAAATGTCACAAGCATTACACTCTTAAAAATAAAAGTGCTTTAAGAGGTTCTTCACAGCGATGCCATAGAGGAACCCACAAAGAACCATTCAGTCAAAGATTCTTTAAAGAACCATCTCTTTCTTACCTTTTTAGAATCTGAAGTACCTTTTTTTGCCACAAAGAAACTTTTGTGAAACCGAAAGGTTCTTTAGATGTTAATGTTTTTTTTTAAGCATTTAAACAAACACCACATTCTTCTACACCAGTGGTTTTCAATCCTGGTCCTGGGGACCCACTGCTCTGCTCATTTTGTATGTCTCCCTTATCTGACACACTCAGTTCAGTTCATGGATCTCTCTCCTAACGAGCTGATGATCTGAATCAGGTGTGTTAAATAAAGGAGACACACAAAATGTGCAGAGCAGTGGGTCCCCAGGACCAGGATTGAAAACCACTGTTCCACACCACCGTTTCTATTTTTGTAGAGTTATAGCGCCACTTAATGGACATTTCAAGTCAGAACTGAGGTGACACGCACAAAACCAAAGTCGAAAATTTCACATCGAATATGTCACAAAACGTACATGGGCAGTACGTATTTCGCGTCTTGTGAAAAAGTTCCCACAGGTACGTTTTCATCATGATCAGGTTGAAAAAATATAAAGAGAGATGGATTAAGGCGGTTAAGAATGATGATAAATTCCCATCAAGGCAGTGCTAATTCTTTTTCTTTGTTTGTTTTTTATAATGCCAGGGTATTAATATCATACAAGATTTGTAGTGTTACACATGTACATGTATATTTTCCCCTAAATCACAGGCTGTGAAAAGGGTCCTTTTGAAAAAACTGTATTTTTTGGGTGTTTGCTAAAGAAACTGTTATTTGTACACATTTTACATTTCTATATTATTTTTTTCAAATTCATGCTTTGGCATGCTAATAGCTATAAGAATTTAAGAAATCTTGGATTTCTAAAAAAAGTATAGCTGAATGGAAGATGAAAATCAATAACTTCTGAGATTGGTGTTTCTTTCTCCTGTTCTCAGAGACAGAACTCAGAAGAATGACACCTGCATGCACCTTCCTACAGTATGTTATTCTAAGATGATTGAACAGGGGGAAAAAAGAAGAAAAAAAAAGAGGCAGTGATAGCGGTTGAAACAGGTTAGCAGCAGGAAAAACAAGGGCAAGAAATCTCATGACACTCAAGCGGGCTGCTTGGGTATGACGTGACCTTTTTCTTCATCTGGGTATTTATTCATCAAAGACTCACTCTCACTTTTAAACAAGCTTAGGGTGGCAAGCTAACACAGTGCTTATTAAGTAGCCATCTTGAAAGACTGACTCCCTGTCATGTTTTAATGGATGGCATTTTTGATGCATCTGGCAGGGTGTCTCTTTCAGTTTTTCCACTGCAGTTTAAAGGCGAAGGAATGGGGACAAAAAGCT
Source organism: Cirrhinus molitorella (assembly GCA_033026305.1). Classification (NCBI taxonomy): domain Eukaryota; kingdom Metazoa; phylum Chordata; class Actinopteri; order Cypriniformes; family Cyprinidae; genus Cirrhinus; species Cirrhinus molitorella. Next base: position 32,598,583 of record CM065118.1, on the reverse strand, counting down.
GAATTAATTAGCTTCTTTAATTACATGTTATCCAAAACATATTCTCCATGGGCGTAATTAACAACAATTTATTTGGACACAGTTTCTTCTTGAAGGAGGTAATGTTGCTAATTGGAATTATTTTTAAGTTGTGTGTTCAGCAATTATGTGCACTTTTCCTTCTCCAAGACAAACCGTGAGAAACATACTGTTTCCAATTGCAGATTTAATAGATACATTTTCAAAGTGTTTACTTGTTTTGTAAACGCAATAACACTTGAAAGACCTCTGAAAAGGCAAAATACAGAGATGAGCCCACAGGGTAACCTGACTCAATTGCCTGTTCTTAGTTCAAGGAATTTCATGAATATTCACATTAGTGATAGAAACATTAAAAGACAGAAACAACAAACTGCTGCTTTGTAAGTAGGCTAGAGAATTTGGATTTTGAAAGACACATTTATGATGGTCTCATTTTCATGAGATTGTTTGGCTGTTGGTAGATTGGCTCTGTGCTTCACGCATTTTTGTTTGATTAGAAGCTGTTAGTAACCAATGAAAAGAAGAAAAACAATAAGCCTTTAGTATTTAAGCAGCCAAAATATATCCTGGCATGTCAGGTTGGCAATGTCTTTCACACCATAGCCCTTTGAACAAGCGGTTAACTGCTATTTAGACTGCTTTTTCCTCATAGGCCAGAGTGTTTAATCTGATCTGTTTTGAGTACACTTGAATTCATCATGCTGAACAACCCCTGACCTTCAACGGCAACACAGTTTTAAGACAATTGCTTTGAATATGCTTTACCTCCATCTAAAGCCTACCAGAAGAGCAAAATACTAATTATGTTTAATTAAACACTAACCACTTTTTGTGAGTATAGGGAATTGTCCTTTTGCTGGAATTTGTCATTTGCAATGAAAACTAAATTCATTTATATTCAAAATAGACATTTGGAAAAGCATAAAATATTGTGAGTGACTTATGAAACTCATAAACTCCCTTGAGCCTGAAAATCTCGCTTTGATCAACCTACAGGCCACGACCTGTAGTGTGTAGCCTGTGCGCTGTAGTCAATAATGTATTACCATGGAGAGTAATATAGCTGGAATATGAAATACACTCCAACTAAAGAGCCACCACATCTACATCATGTTTGATATACTGTGCCAGAGACAAACTGTAGCCTATGCTGTCACAGTAATGCTGCACGTTCTCCAAACAGCAGTATAGAAGAAAATGTTATTTCAGACACAGTCTGGCCATCCCAGGTGTGCACATCATGAAATCAAAGACTCTTCCTTTTTGATTCCCATAGATCGCTGCTTCATTCAAGGCTGCATGGGAAAAAGATGCTCACCTGGGGTGAACAAGATGCTCTTTATCCACACAGACTCCATAAACACCTTGGTTATTTTGACTGGGTAAACAACACCAGGAAGTAAATAACACTACATTTTCAGCCTAAAATCAGCAGAAGAGGAAGAAAAAAAAAAAATTAAAGGGATAGTTCATCCAAAAATGAAAATTCTGTTATTAATTACTCACCCTTATGTTGTTCTAAACCTTTAAGACCTTCGCTCATCTTTGGTACACAAATTAAGATATTTTTTAATGAAATCCGAGGGCTTTCTAACCTTGCATAGCCAGCAACACAACTGACATGTTCTAGGCCCAGAAAGGTAGTAAGGACATTGATGAAATAGTCTAAGGCTGTGTTTACACTGCCACAAAAAATCTTTTCTGCTCAAATCTGACACAGATTGAAATTTTTTGCACACATGTAAATAGGGCTACTCGATTATGGCAAAAAATCATAATCACGATTATTTTGGTCTATATTGTAATCACGATTATTTAACATGATTATGAGTGGGTCCGGAACTTTATATGATTGATTAGAGCCTTGCATTTCAGCCCATTTTTTTACGCCCCTAGGACCGGACTTCGGCCAATTTTCACATAATAGTTCAGACGTGGGCCTGGCATCTGGCCTGTTTTAGGCTTCTCCTTTTTTTATTTTAGACATTCGTCAATTATGGTAATTAAAAATAAATCACTTCACTGTCGCTTTCACTTTCGAGACAGCCAGCAGCAGCACCTTGCAGTTTCGTGTTCAAGCAATAGGCTGAAACAAAGCAAACAAATTCTGAGTCAGTGTCGCAAAGATCCTGACTCGTAATTTCCTCTTTGAAGCGCCTTTAGAGAGAAATGCATTATTGTTTTATTTCATTAAGTAATAATTTAAAACATTTTATGTATGCATTTATCATGTCTGTAAGGCTACATTGTGAGGTTTTTTTTTGTTTTGTTTTGTTTTGATGGATAATTTTAAATTGCTTCCACTGGAAAAAAAAATGCAAGTGATTGCGCTGGCGCCTCCATGTCCTGCAAAGCGGCTTTAGCTTCCACTCTCCGCACAAACAATTGGAAATGCGCCTAATAGTGCACATTTATCTAGGTTTAACGCTTAAGCCAACATTGTTTTATACTTGAACTGTCTTATATAGATTTTATTTTAGTCAAGTCGTGATGATTTGAGAAGGCAAATTGATTAAACAGACTGGCCGCTGGCCTCTGTTCATTCCTTAAAAAAAAACAAAAAACATATATTTAACGAACAAAAAAATCCTATCAACAATTTTCCAATTTAACAATAAAAAAGCCGAATCACTTTGCCGTTACATACAGAACTTAACTATTTTAATAGCTGAAACAATAGCTAAACCTTCACTTTAGTTGTCCATGTTCTGTTCCTGAACGCATATACAGAACAGCGCAAATTCTCTTTCGTACTTTTAAAAACACGACATCAAATCTTTAATTAATTTAACATTAATTAATTTAAAACAATAAAACATTAATAAATCAAGCATGTCCCATTTTATGCAAGTCACGTTACATAATTTTACTGATTTGCATGTGAAACTGGGCTATTATGGGAGCAAAAGCGCACCAAAGGTCATTTTATCTCGATTATTGTATTTTCATAATCGCTTGAAGCCGAAATCGAAATCAAAATTGAATTTTGATTAATTGCACAGCCCTACGTGTAAATACAAAAATCTGCACTAGGTCTGATTTTTTCACATCCGATCTGGGCCACTTCCGAATGTGGATTTTAATAAGATACATATCCGATATCTGGACATCCAACCTATGTCTAACCACACATATCCAATTCCTGTTTGCCCATAAAGGTAACATTTAATGCTGGTGTGCTGTATGTGTCATTTTATTGAAATGAAAATTTTATATGGGTAAGAAATTACACATTGAGGAGTTGGTTTTCAACCCCTGCCCCACAAATTTTTAGTAAGCTCCCAGTAGATTCTCTTGTCTGGTTTTCCTGATTTGTTCCTTTCTTTGTGTTTCTGGTGTACCTGTGTTTTATTTGTTTTTTTTGTTTAGTTAATAAGCCTATTACTTTCATTCAACTCATCATTACAGTCAGGTAGCTGGGACATTACGTGAGGTAATAAAATGGCTAACATCTTTCAGTAGAGCTAGAAATGAGAATATCTCAGACTATACTTGATAGTTAGAGCTGCTGATCCTCAATGAATATTGTTTCTATCTCCAAACACATTTTAGAGGCTTTGCCTTCCAGATTATCGTTTGTTCTTTTCTTTTCCATACCACACTTCTTTGAACTGTTATCATCTGATCTGTTACACTGATAAGTTAGAGGCATAGCCGTAATGAAACTTTATGCCTAAATGAAATGCTTTGCTCTGACAAGATAGCTGCTTCAATACGACATTGCCTTACAAACGGCTGTTTATTTCTTTACAAACACAAACAAAAGAAGAAACAGATGGTTTCATAAAATGAGATGAAGCTGAAACAGTAAAGTGCAAAAACTGGATGACAAATATACTCGGAAAGAGCCACAGAGCATATTGTATGTGAGGGATTTCATAAAATTTAACACCAGCTGTTTGACAACACATGATTAATTGTAGTTAATTAGGAATATTTGAAGAGGATTTATTGGATTTTCAAACCATTCCAGGGACCTCCAAATATGAGGATCCCCTGGTGAGGAGCTACATGTTCACGTATACAGAACCATTTATTTTGTGAGTGAAAAATAGTAAACAATATTTTACAAACAAAATGTTTTATAAAAAAAAGTGACTTTTATATTGTCATTAAACAAAAAGCAGACAAAAAACTATCCAACATTTTCAGTAATTATGAAAAGTAAGCCTACTAGTTATAGCCTACTGCTATAAGGAAATAACGAGAAGAATAACAATGTGCAGTAAATGGTAAAACTGTTTGCACAATAATTAGGTGTGCTCATAATTAAGATAATACATCAAAATAATATGGTAAGACACACAAATTTGCAAAATCAAGCAGCTAACAATAGCTACACGTGGATGAGACTATAAGCCAGACCGATAAAATTTACAAATGGCTGTGCCCACTTTATGGGACGAAATAGGTGGAATTTTTATTTTTGTTAACTTGCATAAAACTAGCCATTTTTTAATTAAATCAAATTTATTTGTAAAGCACCTTTCTCAACAAATGTACTGTACATGGTGTGTTTACCTGTTTGATGTTATCGTTAAAGGAATAGTTTACCCAGGTAAATGGGTGCCGATAGAATGAGTCCAAACAGCTGATAAAAGCATCACAATAATTCACATGTAATCCACGCAACTCCAGTCTATCAGTTATTGTATTGTGAAGCAGTGACGAGCGGTGTCTCTTTTAACAGGGTACACTGAGTGCTAAGACACCCACCCCCCTCACCCCCATTTTAGGCTTTTAGGACAAGTTTAACGAGGGAAACACCGTGGCAGGTGTCGTTTTTAAAGTATGCACATTTCCTACCTTATTTGTAAATGAAATTCATCTCCAATCCTTCTATTGTTTCAGGTTTATCCATATTTTTTTCATTCATCTATATATTTCAGAAAAACATATAGCTTTTTCCAAGTAAAAACCGCCAAACAACGTTTACACGTATCACGTTATGATACGTACTTAATATACTTATGATACGTACTTAATAGGGTGGGGAGGTAGGGGATTCCCCCGGTCTATATGTCTCTGCTTAGACTGTATGATTTTATTATTATTATTATTATTATTATTATTATTAATTCCCAGTGAATAGAGAGAAAACTCCCACCCAGGTGATACTACGACAATGCAAAATGCCACAAATAATAATATCTTTAAAATATTGCCAAGTAACGTTACAAGCAACAATAAAATCAGAGAGGAAATCAGATTTTATTATTTCCTATTTTTTTCCGTCATTTTTTTATTTTAATTTACCATTAAACGTATATCTACGTATATCTTCAACACTGTCTATGATATGTTTTCAGTGGAGTTTTAAAATTTGCTTTGCTTATGAAAACATTAAAATATACAGTTACGATGCTTTTTTCATTTGATTTAGTCAAGTTAGTTTTACATCTAATACAATTGATTTTTGGCAAGTGAGATTTTTCCGTTTGGGCGAGTGCTCCGCGGACAGCTTATCTCTCCCATTAAATCACGCGCAGCAAAACACAGCAAATGCGCATCAATCCTGATGAGTCATAGCAATAGAGCTGAGGCGAGAAAGCTACGGAGAATCCGCTTGCCCGGAAGCTAACTGACGTAGATTTACAGAAAATTACCGTTGTTTGTCAAATAAATAATTTGATGTACTCATTCACAACTCATTATTAAGCTTTAAGTTGCATCTCAAATGACAAGGGATCAACTTATAAGCATGTTTATATTAATTAACCCGTGAACTCATTCTCTCAGAAGGCCTGGGTATGCAGAGCATTAGCAGCTTATATGGACGGAACACCACTGTTGTGAAGTAAAATGTTTGTAATAAACAAATCCAGCAATAAGGTTTTCAACATTTCAAACAGTTGCTTCTGGCTAAAATATGAGTCCTCCATCCATTATACTTTCACCAGTGAAAAAGTTGTCTTGTCTAAATCAGGAGTGATTAAAGTACAGATCAAGCACTGTTTAAAAGCAAAAACAGTCTAAACGGTGCAAAATAAATATGTTAGTGGGTTTTGACATGAGAAGACAACAGGGGGTGGATTTCTTTACTGGAAAAAAGCATTATTTCTTGTTTCTTGACAGACTGGAGTTGTGTGAGTTTTTGTGATGTTTTTTATCAGCTGTTGGACTCTCATTCTGACGGCACTTCAGTACAGAGGATCCACTAGTGAGCAAATGAAGTAATGTTTATTTCCTTTAAATCTGCAATGAAAAAACAAACTTATCTACAACTTGTATGAACAGGAGGTGAGTACAATTTCAGCTAATGTTCATTTTTGGGTAAAGTGAAAGTGAAAGTGAAAGTGAATTTGATAAACTATAATCATTTAAGAGAAAATGAATAAAGAAACCTTCTAGAACAGCCTGCGACTTTGTACAGCTTTGTCTTCCCCATAGCTGTTTCCTTGAGCTTTTTGTTTTCTTTATTCATCGCTCTTTTTATTCAGTTCATTTTCATTTTTCCCTTTCAGTGTTCTGCTCCCATCCAATCTCACCTTCTTCCGAATCTCTCTCTTCTCCCACAATCTTTCTTCATGTCTTTCTGATCTTCTCCTACATCATCCCTCCCTCCTCTCGTCATAAGCCCCCTGCTCTGTGTGCACCAGCCCCTGCTCATCTTCTTAATCTTCTTACACAATTTGCATATTTTCTCTGTAATTTTATTCGCTCGCAGTCTTTTTTTCCCCTTCTCCCAGGTTGCATTTAAATAATACAAATCTGTTCTATATTTGTCAACTGTGTGATGATCTTACATTTATGAATATAATTGAATATGTTCCAGCCTTTGGAAGCTGGTGCCAGAGGGCCTGAAAATAACAGAGAGGCATCTGGAGCCCCACTTTATAGATCTAGATTCCAATCATAATGAAAGCCGTTTGCCATGTTCTTTGCCCTGGGGGCTCCCGTCCTCCAGCGGTCTGACCAATAGACATTGTAGTGAAGAAGTATGTCAGCTTTCAAGGGGTAGATGAGCATATATCATCTCAGAATAACACAGTTCAGAGGAGCAAATCATGGATATTCAGATGGCAAAAACATCCATGCAGTGTTCACTGTACACTAATCAAATGGACCACACAAAAAGTGTATGCTACATTTATGCTATTATGTACCATAAGCACTTTTATTTGCAACAGTTTATAACGAGGTTTATGGCTTTTGCTGTTAAAATAGTACTGTCATGATTTACTAAAGATGCGCAGTGAAGAATTAGCGCTGAAAACCTTTTTCTGCGCCTGACCTCATTGAATATGCATTTGTAGGAGTTTCCTTTTCAGATGCAACATTTATGGGAGGAAAGTAATAAAATGTGACCCTGGACCACAAAACCAGTCAAAACCAGTCAATCAGTTTTTCGAATTTGAAATGTATACATTATCTGAAAGCTATTCGTTCATGTATGGTTTGTTAGGAAAGGACAATATTTGGCTGAGATACAACTATTTTAAAATCTGGAATCTGAGGGTTCCAAAATATCTAAATATTGAGAAAATCACCTTTAAAGTTGTCCAAATGATGTTCTTAGCTATGCATATTACTTATCAAAAATTAAGTTTTGATACATTTATGGAAGGAAATGTACAAAATATCTTCATGGAACATGATCTTTACTTAATACCCTAATGATTTTTGGCATAAAAGAAAAATCTAAAATTTTGACCCATACAATGTATTTTTGACTATTGCTACAAATATACCCCAGCGACTTGGTTTTGTGGTCCAGGGACACAAATGAATCACACAATGCGTTTTACTAATGTTAGCACTTGTCAAATTATGACCGGTAATTGAAAGAAGAAACACAAATGTTCTCAAGATTCCTTCCCTGGAAATCCTAATTCAGCTTGGCCAACAATAAATGCCTTTTGTTCCTCAGACAGTTTTTTTGCACTCTTCTCTTTGATTCATTATAACTTTTGGCAGTCTATAGTACTCCAAATGTTTTTCCAGGTCTGACCGATTAGTTACAGCCCAAAACATGAAAATAATTGACCATTATCAGCAGCAATAACTACCAAAATATAGAAATTTTGTTCACTTCAGTGGCATTGTTTATGTTCAGTGCCGCCAATATGGCCAATTAATGACTTGTTGTGAAAACACTCTATAAATTAGTTTCCAGACAGACCACTGATAAGGCTCACAATGCTCTGCTGTGTTACATTTAAAAGTTGTCATTATTCATGTTTAAAGCCAAATGACTTTTAAAGTGGACTTTTATGAGACTTTCAAGGATTCAAGGACCTCTTTTCATGACAAGTGGCCAACGAGGCATTTGCTTGTAAAATGTACCAAAAGTGTCCATAATAGCCCATTTTGTGTTTGATAGATTTTGTACTGTTTTCACTTGTGTAGCCTATAGTTGAAGAGTTCAGATGCAAAAGCCTCTAAATCTGACATCTTTCTTTAAAAAATACATTTTTATCAGGCTCGATGTATAGGTTTCTATGTAAGTAGCGGTACTTCTAATTGGGCTGAGGGTGGGATTTTAGCGAGTTTGAAGTAAAAGTATTTGAGGGACGTATAATATGTGTTGAGAGCATTCACTCAGTATCATTATCTCATTTTTGACCAAGCTTTTAGCTGGTTTTGCGTCGGAACTCTTGAGTTCTATTTAGACCTGTGTAAATTTACTATTCTCACACTATTTTTTGATTAGTTTTACATTATTTTCTTACTGTTTATGACTGATGCACAAATCAGGGAGAGAAAGAGAAATGGATTCATCTATAAAAATTACATAGGCCTACCAGTCTACCTCTATTTATAATCTATCTAAATATTTGAGCCACCAATTCAGAATACCTTGAACTTTTCTAAACAATCTTTCTAGACTACCGATCTAGTTGGACTTAATGACATTACTGCATTTTACCATAATCCAAAGAAACAAACCCTGGTAGCCTTCATGGAAACAGTCTCTAACATTGTCTCTGAAATGGCACCAAGTCCTTGAAAAAGATAGCTGAACAATGGCAAGAAAAAATGCAATGTATGTCTTGCGTCAATTTGCTTGTGTTTACCACGATGGCCTTATATTTTGCTTGTACTTTCATCTTTTCCTTAGATTTTGATGTTTTGCTCTGTTTCACAGACTGCTGGTCTACATTACTCCTGATGGCTTGTTTTCCTCCTTTGATGTTGCAGCGCTCTTAAAAGTCTGTCCGAAGCCGTAAGGAGAACGGAGCACTTCATATCGATATACTGCCGTAGTCCTCATACACTCTGCTTGCGATCCATATTCCATTGATTCTCTATGACTCTTCACACTTGTTAGATGCTCGTGAATTGCAGGCCCTCTGCGGTAAAAGACTCTGTTCTGTTCGCCTCTCCAGTGAATCGAAATTCTCTCTGTGTATAACATGTCTGTATGCTTCACAGGCTTAATATTTCACACTTAGGGAAAGCTGGCATCAAAGAATACACAACTGCTGCATTTTACAACAATGTTGGTCGCTGTTGTGTGCGGTTTATTCCATCGTTAGTTTTTATATAAAGGGTTCAGAGATCTTTTTCGTTATGCTTTACTCCCACTGAGGCTTTGGCTTCCAGCTGCCAAGCTGAATGAATGCTCCTGATGAAGCAATGATTCATCCGCTTATAATAGCAGCAGATCCTGGGAGTTTATACTCTGCCTTTGGGACATGCCTTAAGGAATGAGTACAGGATTCCCGACTGGAACCCATCAGGATTGTGCTGTAATGAACTCTGATCCATGAAGAGGAAGGGCTAATGGTGGAGTGTTGCATTCCAAACACTTTCATAGATCGATGACTGTGGAAGTTTTTTTTCATCAACAGGATTAAAAAAAAAAAAATCAGTCAATGAAAAAGGTAACTGTTTTTTTTTTTAAATATCACAATTCTGACTTTTTTTTCCTCACCGTTCTCAAAATTGCTTCCATAAACAGTTTTGCATTTGCATCTACAAGTTATTGTTACATCATTGCAATCTTTATTGTTATAGGTATGCTGTGGACTTCCCTATTCTCAAAGAATTAGAAAAATTATTAAATAATTATGTTATCACTATAATTATTGTCCTCAGTGGGAATGTTTTTTTTGTTGTTGTTTTTTTTTTTGGTGGCTGATGAATGATAAAAACATTGACAGTGAAACAGAATCCACCAACTTAAAGAGGCTGAGAATAAAAAAAAAAAAAACAGAAAACATAACTCTAACAAATGTTTACAATAAACAGAATGCTATTGTGCTTTTGTGTGAACACTAATATAGTTATTGTTTTAGTTATGTTTATAGTTATCATTCTGAAAGGGCCTGTGGCCTTTTATTGATCTTAATAAAAAGTCATGAGGGTCTGCAGGGATCCTCTCTATGATATTTCCTGTCAGAGTACACTCTTAAAAATAAAGGTTCTTCACGATGCCATAGAAGAACCCTTTTTGTCTAAATGGTTCCATAAAGAACCTTTAACATCTGAAGAACCTTTCTGTTTCACAAAATGTTCTTTGTGGCGAAAGAAGGTTTTCTTACTTAGATTTGTTTGTCTTGTTTCTAGCCAAAATATCTAAAAATTCTTAAATCAAGAAGGATTTTCTAGACAAGTAAAAACAACTGTCTTGTTTTTTTTTTCTGAAAAAAAAAAAAAAAAGTCAAAATTAAGTGTGTTTTTGTGTGAAACAAGCAAAATAATCTTGTTTTCAGTTTGAAGAAATTGGCAGATTATTTTGCTTGTTCTAAGCAAAAACTCACTTAATTTTTGACGTTTTTTTTCTGAAAACAAGAAAATAACTATTTACTTGCTAGAAAATCCTTCTTGATTTAATCATTTATATATATATATATTGGCTGGAAACAAGAAGTAAAAAAGTATTTTTGCAGTGTATGGTTGAATTGGATCAAAACAAAACAAAACAAAAAACAAAGGTCAGCAGCAAAGTCATTGGTTAATAAAATGGGATTAAATACATAAAGGAAACAAAAAGTAACTCAGATATTTTCTTGGAAATTAAAAAGTAATGCGTTACTTTACTAGTTACTTGAACAAAGTAATATTATTACGTAACTTGCGTTACCCCCAACACTGGTAATCAGTTGCTAGGTTTCTTTTTCCTTCATGTTTCTGCATGCTGGTTGGACCATATAACCAGCTCTCTCTCTCTCTCTCTCTCTCTCTCTCTCTAAATAAATAAATAAATAAATAAATAAGAAATAGTAACGTATTTACGCGGTTTCATTCTCATAATGTTTTTTTCTTCATTATAATGTCAAAACAGTTGTATCACCCTGGCATTTCTGACTTTATGCCCCCAAAAATATCAAAATGAATTTTAATGTGGAAATTGCTCAACACAGAGGTGGTGAATTCAAGTGATTATGTGTATAAATTGCATATTTAATGTATTTTTAAAAAAATAAACACATCTGCCATTGTGTCTTTGACCCTGATATCAAAGGTCTCCAAATGCTTCTCTGTGCCAAACCGAAAGCCTTGTGTGTCTCACACTGACTTTAAAAAAGTGAGACAGTATGCGGCAGAGAAAAAGAGAGTGCAGAAGGTTTCTGCAGTAAGTGCAGAGATTGGTTTGAGTCATTGGGCTCGGAGCATGCCTGATTTGGCCTGCTGAAATGTGAGAGCCGTAAGAGGATTGCAGTGGTTTCCTGCTGGCCAGCTTTAATCAGTGCAGAACGGCAAATGTCTACAGCCACAGATTATGCAGGGATAACATGACAAGGACCCAGTCTTGCCAGCCTGACTAGATAACACATGGGGCACTGTACTTACTAATGAGACAGCGAAGAGGAGTCGGGGAGAGAGCAGGAGTCGTGTGTGTGTGTGTGTGTGTGTGTCTATGTCTGTAAGAGGTACACCACTGTGCATTGTTTGTGCCCATGAGGATTGTCTTCATAAGCCCTGCAAAATGCGATATGTGAAGTCGAGCGTGTATGAGCCGTATCTTTGTTTTTCTCTGTTTGCCTTTGAACGCAAATCAACATTTGTTTACTTCTCTTTGTACATGTGTGTGCATGTGTGTGTTTATGTGAATGTGTGCACATCGCCCGGGGCCAGATAATACAAGAGAATGCCAGTGAACCTTGTAAGAGCTACTGTCGTAATCCGGCCAGTGCAGACGCAACCAAGCTGAAACAATACCGATCTATCGGACTGTTCGCGCTGACCTGAAATCAGAGACTGGACTGAACTGGCAAGCGGGCTCTGACTTTTACCTTATGAAACGATACACATGATTCATCGCCTGAATGACTTCATTCCTTCAGCATGACAGGAACCTCGACAATACCGACCGTTTCTGATAAAGACTACCCAACCAAACCAATGAGGAGGCCAGGGTTGGCAAACACAAAAGGACAGACAAATAGCTTCTATTGTATGGGAGTAATAAAGATGATTTCGAGATGCGCCATTAAAGCTTTTTGATATGTTAAAAACCGTGGTGTAAAGTAGAGTTTAGTGTGCTGTCGAAATCAATTACCCACCGTCAATAGAGCGCAATTGGAAAGCAACATGGAAATAGAGACAGAGCGGAAATGCTGGGACAGAAAATGAAATGGCTCGGCCTGACCCTCCTCGTCTGAACATACTGACTAAGCAAACTACATAAGACTGCCTCTTATTGATTTATTATTTAAGTGTCTGTTGTGAAAAATTACAGTGCTGCTGCCTACGAACCAATTCCCATTGTTGCCAAAAAAGAGGGGGAAAAAAATACAATTTGTGCAATTTACCCCTCATTAAAATAAATAAACAATTAAATGAAACGCATTGAACATCGCTTCAGGGGAAAGCAAATTTGGTCCTGGTGCTGTTATCCTCCTATCCAATCAAGGTAATCTGCTGACACGAAACTCTTGTTAAACATGGTAATGCAGACAGATTAATGTGCAGAAAGCTTGATAGCACCCAACAAGGTCTTAATTAAAAGTGGGATGTAGGTATAGATGTGGAATATTTGCTGGAAGTGTTTCGAAGCAAACTAATTGGTGTAATAATTGCTGAGACGCAAATAGTTCAATTAGAAACTGATTGTCTCATTACGGGGGTATACATGTTGACAAGTAGCTGAATTCCCCTAGGCTTAACGGGAAGAGAGTGTGACACTGGGAAGCGTTGGTGTGCAGGCAACAAGGGTGCAGGGTTGCTCAGACTGCGTAACGAAACCAATCAAAATTAGTCCCAAACTAGCCAACTGACACATTTTACAACCCAAAGAAGTATGTTCTATATAGTATAAATATGCCAGGGGTGTTTTTTTTACAAAAGTACAAAAATAAAACAACCAGCCAATATTACAAAATATAACATATGTTTTTCTAAAACCAGCGACACTAGGAGGTAAAGTTACAGCAGGAGTCTGTGCCTCTCTCGCCTCCTTTGGGCCCATTGGTGGGGGGTAATTGAGAATGAATGGGGGAAAATCACATGAGAGGAGGCAATGCCTCTATTGCAATATGATTCATGCGGTAAATCCCACCTCTTGTGTTCGCGAATCAGTCTGAATGAACAAAAACAATAAAAACAATAAAAAGTACAACTCACACACTTATATATAACCACTTTGTTACTTCAAAATAAGGCTTAAAGGGATACTTCACCCAAAAATGAAAATTAGATCATTATTTACTCACCCTCCAGGCATCCTAGGTGTATATGACTTCCCTCTTTCAGACAAATCCATTTGGAGTTATATTAAAAATGATTCTGGCACTTCCAAGCTCTACTATGGCAATGGGCAGGTGTTTCTTGTCAACAGTCCAAAACAAGTCCAATAAAGTGAATCCATCCATAATAATAAGTGCCTCACACGGCTCCAGGGGGGTTGAATAAAGGTTTAATCAATGTGTTTTTGTAAGAATAATATCTATTTAACAGTGGTGTTCCGTCCATATACGCTGCTAATGCTCCGCATACCCAGGCCGTCTGAGAGAATGCGTTCACGGGTTAATTAATATAAACATGGTTATAAGTTGATCCCTTGTCATTTGTGATGTAACTTAAAGCTTAATAAAGAGTTCTGAATAACTACGTCAAATTATTTATTTGCCAAACCACGATAGTTATCCGTAAGTCAGTCAGTTACGGAAGCTTCCGGGCAAGCAGATTCTCTGCAGCTTTCTCGCCTCCGCTCTATTGATATGACTCCTCAGGATCCATGTGCGTTCGCTGAGTTTTGCTGTTATGCGCGTGATTTCATTGGTGAGGTAAGCTGTCTGCGAAGTGCTTGCCCAAGTGGAAAAATATGCTGTTGCTGCCAGATCTCTACTGCTGAAAATCACATTGTGTTTGATGCACTACTGACTCGACTAAATCAAATGAAAAAGCATTGTAACTGTATATTTTCATAAATTCTCAAATAATTCAAAATGTAAAAGTCCACTGAAAACACAGACAGCGTTTGAAGATATCATTGTCAACATGCCTAAGTAGTAAATAAAAATGAAAAAGTATATAAAAATGTGTATATTTATTTTTTTTAATAATAACAAACAGGGTAAAAAGAAGAAATGATAAAATATGATTTCTTCTCTGATGTTATTGTTTGCAACGTTACTTGGCAATATGCTAAAGATTTTATTATTATTTGCATTTTGCATGGTCGTAGTATCACCCAGGTGGGAGTTTTACTAATATTCACTGGGAATTAATAATAATAATAATAATAATAATAAAATTCAGTCGAAGCAGAGATATAAAATGGGGAATCCCCCACCTCCCCACCCTCTGTATATTATGTGTCATTATAACGTAATATGTGTAAACGTTGTTTGGCGGTTTTTATTTGGAAAAGCAGCTATGTTTTTCTAGCATGAAAATAACAATGGATAAACCTGAAACGATGCAAGAATGATTGGAGATGAATTTAATTTACAAATAAGGTAGGACATGTGCATACTTTTAAATCGACACCTGCCACTGTGTTTTCCTCATTAAGTTTGTCCTAAAAGTCGGTTTAGTGTGAGGTGGGGTCTTAGCACTCAACATACCCTGTAAAAAAAAGTCACTGCTCGTCACTGGTATTTAAAATGTAGTAATCACTTTAATCTAGCTTGCGCTAATAGTCGTACATGGAAGCTGTCCCGGGCAGATGACATAGAATGTCAGCATTGCGCATGCACCGCTCAGAAGTGACGAACCCGAACGCACCATGGTAAGAGGTGAACAAACCAACAGTCACGAATTAGAAGTACAAATCCCTCGATATGTAAAGAAAAATGTTAGAGGATTTCAATATAAGGCAAGAGGTAACTGGTTTTCCTTTTACTAAAGTGAGGAAACTTTGCTTCCTTTGCTCCTGTAAACAAACGTTGGTTTTCGCGAGCATGTGCATGTGCAACGCCGACGTCCTATGTCATCCACCAGGAACGGCTTCCGTGTATGACCAGTTGGCACAAGCTGGGTTAAAGTTATTATTGCGTTTTAAATATGGATATTTTTCTTGCACAAACACATCAATTTGCTACAGGAGGCGAGGCACTTTCTATTATGGATAGATGCACTTTATTGGACTTGAAGAAAAAACGCCCACCCATGCCATTAAAAAGCTTGGAAGTGCCAGGATAATTTTTCATATAACTCCGATTGCATTTGTCTGAAATAAGGAAGTCATATACACCTAGGGTGCCTGGAGGGTGAGTAAATAATGGGCTAATTTTCATTTTTGGGTGAACTACTAATCTATGGGCATTTTCCAGCTACTTAACCTGATTTGCTCTAATCCACTGAGGGCTAGATTTAGGGGTGGGTTTAGGGATGGACCCTTTATTATTTTATCCAACTGGGTAAAGCAGTTGATAAATGCCCACTGATTGGGAAATTGCCTTCTTTGTTCTGCTAAGACCACCTTCTCAAAGCGTTAGGTCAGGTATAGGGGCATTGTTTTCACAACATGATTTAGAAACACCTTCCAGTTTGAAAACACCCACTTTTATTCTCCAGAGACTGTTCTTCGGCAGTTTTAAAAGTATCCCGATTCCATGGGAAAACTGCAGACTTGGCAACCCTGCTTGGGTGGTTAAGTTTTGGTGAAGGAGTTTCACTTTATGTTTGTGAATGCATTTTGATGGCTGTCACAGTGTTTGAAATAATTATCTGGTTGGATACCTTGGAGGCTGAGTGTGTGTTTTTGTGCGTAGGGGAAAGTTTGCATATAACTGCTCATGGAGTGTGTTTGCCGTTGTCTTTATGCGCAATCCTTTAAAGAGGCTGTGGGGATTGAGAGTTGGGCCCTGCTTTGATCACACAGGATAGGGACTGCTGGCACAGGCACACTGAGGAGATTGCTTCAAGCCTGCATGTGTAAAAAAAATGTCTCAGCGCATCTCACTCACAGACCTTGGAATGCCAATGTAGATTGTACCCCCTACTTAATGATGAGCAATGTCGCTAATGGTGGCTGAGCACTGAAATTGTTTTTCCGTTGCATGCAAATCACACCTCTTTTTATCCCGTGTAAATTATGTTTATTCCAAGCAGCGAGCAGGGACAAGCTGTGTTGTTTCTCAGTGACGCATCCTTGTACCCGTTTGATCCAACAGACAGGTTTGTCTTTTGAGAAACATATAGAGCTTCATGAAATAAATAGTTCAATCTAGAACAGTTAAATCATACGCTGTTACACAATTTACAGATCAGAAGCAGGCTTTCACAAGCAATCTGCTGAGACAACTCCATGTGAACCTAGGTTGGAAAGAGAAAGAGAATCTATGGAGTTGGTAATGTGAAATTGTTGAAAGGATTTTTGTGTTATTGAGAAACATCTGCAACACTGGGACTTTTCTGGGACTTTTCACTGCTTGTATCACTCAAGTTGAATGTGATTGCATGTTCTAGACAGACAGTGTGTGTATTGTTGATGGGGATTCAGTGCAGGGTGATAAACCAGCCAGCAGCAACAAGTGACCTCATGAGGCTTTATGAGTCAATCACTGGATTCATTCTCTAAACCAGTTTGTTCAAATACAAAGATTCATTCAAGAACAAAAGAACTGTTTATTATTATTATTATTATTATTATTATTATGTGTTTTTTTTTTGTTTTTTTTTGAATAATTCACTCAACATGTAATTTATTCAGCACAGTCAGGATAAATAAATATTAAATAAAATCAGAAGCATAATAATGAATGTTTCTTCAGAACCAAATTAGCGCAGAATAATTTTTTCAAGTATCATGTGATGACTGGAGTATGGCTACTTGAATAATTTATATTTAAATAAATTTTAAAATATATTAAAATAGAAAACAATGCAAGCCCATTTCTGCCACTGAATAAAAAATAAAGAAAGGTAATTGTTTTTTAGAAGTTTAGTACTTTTTACTTTTTCTTTTTTTTTTTTTACTTTTTCTTAGAATTGCATGATATGAACTTGCAATTATGAGTTATAAAGACAGAAAGTCATATATATAGATATAAAGTCAGAACAGCGGGATATAGACTCAATTGCGAGTTTTCTATCTTGTAATTCTGACTTTTTTGTTTTGCAGTTCTGACTTTTTTTTCTCAGAATTGTGAGATATAAACTCAAAATTGCAATATATATAAAGTCCAATTCTGAGGGGAAAAATACTTATATTTAGGCTAATGACTTTACATTTCACAATTCTGACTTAATAACTCACATTTGTGAGATATAAACTTGCAAATCTGTGGAAAAAAGTCTCAGAATTCAGATTTCTCAGAATTGTGACTTTATATCTTGCAATTCTGATGTATATATATATATATATATATATATATATATATATATATATATATATATATTGGATTGGAAACACATAAGAAAGACACAATCTTGGTTGATAATGCTGTAAAAAATTATTCTGGAGGGTGTTAAGTACAACCCATGAAAATCCACACAACCCATGCGTATGCGTCAACATCCAGGCAGGAATCGCGGGAGTCCATTTTCCACGGCACCGCCAGGGCCAGATCTAGTCATGGGCAGGGGTGAGCTTAGCCCACCCAAATGCAGTCTTGCCCACCCAGTTAGAATTTAACAGAATTTATCTATTAGTTTTTACGATTTGTGCTTTGGTAAAGGCGATCTAAGGTGGGCGTGTAGAAGTTTGTGGGATGGCTGTAGACTGCCCCAACCAATCAAAAAATAACACCAGAAAAATGCCGCATTTTCTCTTTTTTTATTGGCTGAAAGCTGGAATACTCTCCACAATCGCGATTTGCCTTCAGTGCGGAGAAGCAGAGAGACAAGAACACAAGCGATAACAAGCAGGAGTATTTGCGTCCAATGCATAGATTTTTGGTGCCTATAAGGAAACGTGTTAGTGGCTCCGGCAGTCGTGATGCTGCTACTGTTGCTACCATCTTCCCCACCTCCCCCTTCAGAAATAAATCCGTCTCCCTCCACATCAGCCACCAAAATTTGCAGCGAAATGCTGGACCTAAATTTAAACATACCATCCCACCCAGTATTAAATAGCTACCCCAAACGTACATTTGGGTCCATATCACGGTCATTTAATGCTGGGTGGTACCATTCGCGTCCATGGCTTGAATATGGTGTTTTGCGGGACGCATGATTCTGTTTCCCTTGTCGTAAGTTCAGTGTTGCTAACGAGAGAGATCGTTTTTACCTCGCATGGTTATACCAATTGGAAAGTCATTGAATCATTCAGTCAAAATGATTAAAATAAAATAATTTATTTTTAAATAGACTCAAGCAATTAAAATTGGTCAGAACCTCTAGTAAATTACACATTCTGTTTATTCAGAATCATGGAAGCATTGTAATGTGTGTTAATTAAATAAATAAATTAATTATTAATTATTCTGAATTTTATCCTAATAATTGCTCACCCAGGAAATCTGCCAGCCCACCCTTCCACAGCTGGCAAGAACCGGCCCTGGGCACCACGATTTGTTGAGCTACAGGTAAGTTTTATTTAACTTGTTGATATCATCATGAATGCAAATGTCAAGTTGTTTAAGTGTAAAATATACCCTAAGATTAGTAATTTGCGAGCTTCTCTGTCTCTGTTGTCGGCACCACAGTCTGTTGACAGATTGATAGGTTAGAATTTATGGTCAGTCAAGTTAGCATTGAAAGCGGAATACATTGTCCGGTACTTGCACCTGCGAATGCGAGTAAACATCTGCATTTATGATTGAAATATATTAGCTTCCATTATTATGTACAAATTCATGAACAGCAAAGCTGCTACACGTGAGTGGTTGAACTTGAGCGATGAGAGAGAGCAACAGTTGATGTAAACAGACAGAGGAAGGTGTTCGTGCAGAAAAATATCAGTAAAGCTGTCGATGTGGTATACTAGATAATTATTGTTAAAGTATCCTTGCATTTATCTGTTGATATACTGAGCACATGGTTAACATTAATGTACATCGATAAGCTTGTGCTAAAAGCAAAAAATAGAAAACATGTAATGTTTTGTTCTCACAGGGTCACTGTATTGTCACTAAAATGCATTTGTAGTTCCATAGTATTGAGAAAAAAGGGATGCATGTCTCCGTTCCCAGGCAGCAAAAATCATGTGGTCCAGATCTGGCCCATACTTCTGCAAATCCGCAAAACGGACTTGGGTTGGTGTCTTTTGGCACAACGGGCCAATACCGGCACACATCTGGTTTTCCCTCATTTGGACCAGCACTGGGCCAGCTCTGTACCAGTCTCGGCCCAGATCCGCTCTGCGGCCCGGACCGGATCCGTCTAAGACGGTGATACAGCACTGAAACGGATGTGACTGTAACGCGGATTTGCCGGTTTGAAAACGAATCCGGCATAGAGTCAGCTGCTGTCTGGGTTGCCTCATTGGGGAAAATTAAGAAGAGTTGTTCCAGGACTGTCAGGTATGTTTTTACAAGATTCATTCAAATGGATACACATTTCCCTTATCAATCACTGTGATTTAGCCAATGGTATGGTTTAATCCAAGTCTTCTGAAGAGATGTGATAACTTTATGTCACAAATATGGCCTCTGTGGTTCCCTCCGATTGCCACCAGAGGGAACAATCTCCTGAGTACTGACTTCTAATTCGGACTCCATTTCCCATGATCCCGTGCCTAAGGCTGATCACCTGCCAGGTTTATAGGTTTTTGCCTATAAAAGCCATGCTCACGTGCAGTCATTTGTGAAGTCTTGTTTTGCTATGCAGACATTTCTGAGCGTTTTTCCCTGGTTTGCGTTTCTGGTTTTGACTCAGACTGTTATAACATTTACTGATTGCCTGCTGCCTGCCTTATTGATATTGTTTGTCATTTGGATCCTGCCTGTATTCCAATTATGATTTCATCTTGCCTATGTTGTGTATGTCACTGTTGATGACCCACTGCCTGTACGACCTGCCTAACATTCTAATAAAGCTGCAAATGGATCTGTAGGGTAGGGACCAATCAGACAATGGTTCATTAGATTTAACCAAATCAGTGGTTTATTCAGTTAACAAAGAAGCAGACTTCCCCTCACCTCAACCCAACAGTGGGTGACAAAGTCTCAACCAGGACGCTTCTAGCAACCACTGATAATGTCAGTTTACGACGTAAAACTATGCAGGAGAATCTGCAACTATGCAGGCAGACTGTTTTTCTTCACTCACCTCCCCCCATAGGAAAGACACAATGCTCATAGAAATGGACTCTTCCCTATTTCATTCACAGACAAACGTTTCTGTGAACGAAGACACATAGCCCATATATCAGTGTGTGTATATTACGACTGTCCATGTCCTTTGTATTCCTTACTTTAAATGTCTTTCTTTATAACCATTTTATGCTTGTGTCTTGATAGAATGCTAATGTAACCACATACAGTATATGCCATGTTTGGTCTCTTTTGACTCGTATGTAGATTTCCTGAAAGATGCTGTGTATTAGAGACTGATACCGGTGCAACATATTAACGTTCTAATAATCTTTAGTATTTCTGGCCTGAACCCCTATTGATTTAAATATGCAAACTGACATGTCTCTGAAACAAAGGGCCATAAAACGAAGACCCAGTTTCAAACCTCTCACTGAGAAAGCCAGCCTTCTCATTGGTCGGAACTACTTGGGAAGGTGTGACTCTGTCCAGACTTTAAAGGGGCTCACACCCCGTTCCGGCCCTCTCTCTTCTCTTCTCCTCTTCTTCTGAAAGATCTTCAGAGTTATCGTGGAGGTCCTCCACAGAAAGGCCGTGGGGCAAACCCGTGGCCCAGCCACATGCGGTTTCCCCCCAACATGAGGCCGGACTCTCTCTTTCTATCCTGGCATCTACACCTCAGCCCCTTGGTAACCATCCGATCAGCCGATCAATGGAACAACGAAGGCTCCATCTCCATTACATCATCAGGACTACCTTTGAGCTGGCATCTGGACCCTTGCGTAAGCACCACACAAAAGGAAACCATTATGCAAGTAACCATTTAACTATTAGATGCAATAAGGAAGCTGTGCCCCTTGTAGGTCAAGGAGATTCAGGTTTTCCTGATGATTTGGTTGTGCTGATGAAAAAGATGGCCAGTCTTCTCTCTCTCTCCTCCTCACTCTCTCTCTCTCCCTCTCTCTTGCTTTGTTTTATGTGTTGTCTGTTTAGTGTTCGTTTATTTGCTAGCTAGTGTTTATTTTCCCCTTTTACGTATTCAATAAACCCGCATTTTGTATTCACAAATGAATTTCTTACTGTGTTCCTTGCTCACAAACATCACGTCACTTAAACTGCTTTGATTTCGTTACAAAACTGATCCAGTCCTGTAACTTAGCCAATTACAGTGGGAAAGATTAATTTTCAAGGCTAGGAAGTTGATTTTTCTTAGAGTTAGAATAAAAGCGGCTAATACTCGTTGGACGAGGGCATTAGTTCGGTTTATTTTTGACTCGGCTGTTTCAGAGAAGTGTATAAAGTATGTGTAATTAATAACCATTAATTATACATAGTTTATTGTGCTTAAATTAAATAACTTTTGTTACATTATTTGGTGGAGGATGCGCGAGCAGTTTTAAACGTGTTTGTGAGCAAACCCAGTATATGTTCATTTTGTGTGTACATCTGTGTGTAATGCGCGCCTTTTGTTTTGTTTTATATTGGTGCAGTTAATCTGTGCTGAGACAGACTGAGTCTTTCTATCCAGAAAATCAGTCACTGTTAATGACGGCTAAAATTAACTGTAATTTATGTGAACCTATGAGATAAAAAAATTCCTTATAGTGAGTTTCACCAGCATTACGGCGCTGAGACAGTACCTGAGTTTTTCTATTCAGAAACCTGTTGATGAAGTTAAGTAACTGCAATCTACATGACCCCGCAAGATGAAAAAATTCCTTGCAGCGAGCGTCATGAGAATTACGGTGCTGAGACAGACCCACTGTTAATGACAGCTAAGTAATTTTAATTTGATACCGCCATAATGCGAAGAAGGTAACGTTAGACTGAACGACCTTATATCGGCCGAATAAAAAGAAAATGTATAGCCCAATATGTTGATGCATTGCACGCCCAATGTTTTCGCTGGCTATACCCATTTCCCAAGTTAAAACATTAGCTTTGCTACCTAATGTATAACTTTCTCGTTCCCCGTCTGTCGTTCACGTTCGACGTTGTGTCGAAGTGACGACTAGGGGTCGCTCTTGAGAGCCCGAACACCTCTGACAGCTTTGAGAAAAGGCCAATGAAATTGGTACGCAGTATTTGCATAGCCCGCTCCGCCCCGGAGATCCGGGCATAAGAGGGGGGGGCTAGGCAACACTCATTGTTCTGTTTCTTCGGAGCCGAATGCAGTATTCTCTTAGGGGAAAACAGCATTACTCACCTCTTCGTCGTTGGATCTATGGCACGAGCAGCGGTTTCTCCCTTTAACCCTTCTCTTGGTAAGCGAGAATACCCCTGGGTGCTTCGACGACGATCTCTAAAGAGCTTTTCCTCCTGAAAAGGAGTAATTTCTCTGAAAGAGCCGACACGGATGGATTGTGTTTACATTTGCCTTTCCGTCCGTGTCTTCCTGGTTGCGGTTTCCTCGTAAACAATAACAATCGGCACGATCGTTGTGCTCAGGGTTGAGCTAGTCTCACGCTGATACATCGCTTCGTTGATAGTTTGTGTTCTGCTTGCGGAAGGGAACATAACTATGGGTTGCTGCTCACGAGCCGCGAAGCCGCGGCTCACCGCGACCGCTTCCGTTCGGCCCTTCTACTTCCGGGTACGAGGGCCGCTGCGATGTGCGTCGATGGCGAGCAATAGGAAATGAGTTAGTTCCGCCGGGTTTCCCCCTGCGGATCGCTCGTTCCTCGCGACCCCCGTTTAGGTTTTTGGACAGATTATTAGTTCTTTTTACAACTTTACTCTGTTCAAAACCTTAAAAGCTGGTTGAGAGGTTGGCTGCAGCATCGGAGGGAGGACTTAAACCATGGGAAGCTGATGCTTCGACTGAGCAAGCTGGGGAGCGAGTCTCAGTTTGAGCAGACGCTGAAGTGGTGGGCGTGCTTGAACAAGATAACCGAAACACATCAGGTTTGAGTGAGAAAAAACCCTCCGCCTCATCCTGTGTGTTCATGGCTTCGGTAACGTACGAGATTGACTATATCGTGATAGGCCTTTTTTTTCGGCTGAAACACGATATATCAGATCCTCCTCCCTCATTTCCCTCGATGGCGGTCCAGCGCGAGAGGCTTCGTGGATTCTCCAGGTGGGTGGGCGCTTCAGTACAGCACCTGCATATCTGATGCCCTGCCCCCTGGTGGGACCACATAGGCTCTCGTCCAGAGCGTGAAGGGGTTCACGTCTTCTGGACAGGCTGTGTCCACCATGCACACTTTTGCCATCCTGCTGGCTGCCAGGCAAAGTGTTATAAGATCTGCACGAGGGAGATCTCGCCTCAGAGTGTCGCAGGAACTGCGTTCAGTTCTGTGTATGCTTCCGAGCATCAAATGTCGCAACGCAGGCTCTGGGTAGAGCGATGTCCACTACGGTGGTCCAGGAGCGCCACCTTTGGCTAAATCTGGCGGAAATGAAGGACACTGAGAAAGTTCGCTTCTTGACGCCCCCATTTCTCCAGACTGGTTCAGGGCCCGCCTCAGGCTGGTCCTGCACCCAAACCAGCCTTGCCGTCGAGTTCTCGCAAGAAGGTGGCGCCGTTAGCTCATTTTCAGGCCGCTAGGAACCCTCATCAGGCTTCGAAGCGCTCCTGAAGTGAGCCGCCCAGGGGAGAGAGATCTGCTGACCTGTCTAGATCCACACTCGGCGAGGGGACGAGTGTGGGCTTCGGCTCCATCCTGGCTGTCTGCCTCACGGCGGACAGCCACCACATGGTCAATTTAAGAGCAATTTCTTTCTTCTCTGGGCGTAAAAACCAGTGCAACTGCGTCCCTCCGGGGTACCCAGCCACTGAAGCACGTCAAAGCATGCTCGACCGCATCTCAGGCGCTTCTGCATGCTTTGACAAACCAAGTGCATCCTTCAGTCGACCCCCTGAACTCAGGCGGTCCTCCGTTGGATCCTTGTCGGTTACGATGATCGGTACACCCACCATGGTTGGGTCCCTCCGGGGTACCCAGCCACCAGAACACATCAAAGCATGCTCAACCGCAGGGCCTGCGCTTTGGCATGCTTTGACGAATCAAGTGCATCCATCAGTCGATCCCCTGAGCTCAGGCGATCTTCTGATGGATCCTTGTCTGTCGGTTCCGATGGTCGATCCTTCCATGGCTGGGTCCCTCCGGGGTACCCAGCCACCAAAACACACCAAAGCATGCTCAACCGCAAAACTTGCGCTTCTGCATACTTTGACAGAGAAACAAGCGCATCCGTCAGTCGATCCCCTGAGCTCAGGCGATCTTCTCACGGATCCTTGTATGTCGGTTATGGCGATCAAAGCACCTTGTGTCCTCCGGGACAGCACGCCCCCGAACAAAGGGCTTTCACCACAACTCAGTCACACCGTACCCACCCGAGGTACGTCGGTGGTCCCCCTGAGACCGTTGGCAGAGAGTTTTACAGCTTGGCTCGAGATACCCAACCTCTCTCGCTGGCTTCTCAGAACCATCCGACTCGGCTATGCTATCCAATTCGCACGCAATCCGCCCAAGTTCAGCAGCATCTTCTCTACCGAGGTTCGGGACGAGAATGCTGCGGTTCTTCGGGCGGAGATCGCGACCCTTCTGGCGAAGGACGCGATAGAGCCGGTCCCCTCGGCCGACATGAAGAAAGGGTTCTACAGCCCCTACTTCATTGTACCCAAGAAAGGTGGCGGTTTAAGACCAATCCTGGATCTGAGGATTCTGAATCGGGCCCTTCACAAGCTCCCCTTCAGAATGCTAACGCTCAAACGCATTCTCACGTGCATCAGATTCCAGGATTGGTTTGTGGCGATAGACCTGAAAGACGCGTACTTTCATGTCTCGATTCTTCCAAGACTCAGGCCCTTCCTGCGGTTTGCTTTCGAAGGTCGAGCATTTCAGTACAAAGTCCTTCCATTTGGGCTCTCCCTGTCTCCCCGCGTCTTTACGAAAGTCGCAGAGGCAGCCCTTGCCCCTCTCCGGGAGAGGGGCATCCGCATTCTCAATTACCTCGACGACTGGCTGGTCATAGCACACTCTCAGGAGTTGGTATGCAAACACAGGGATGTGGTTCTCAACCATCTGGCCCATCTGGGGTTTCGGGTCAACTGGGAAAAGAGCAAGCTCGCCCCGGTACGGAGCATCTCTTTTCTCGGTATACAACTAGACTCGGTTGCCATGAGTGCACGGCTCTCCCCGGAGCGTGCAGAGTCAGTGCTGAGCTGCGTCCAGAAGCTCTCACGCAGCCCGACGGTCCCCCTCAAACAATCTCAGAGGCTCCTGGGTCACATGGCATCCGCAGCCGCCGTCACGCCGCTGGGCCTGATGCACATGAGACCGTTACAACACTGGCTGCGTTCCCGAGTCCCGAGATGGCCATGGCGCCAGGGTTCATACCGGGTGCACGTCACACCCGTATGTCTAAAAACCCTCGGTCCTTGGAAAGACATTTCGTTCCTACGGGCCGGGGTGCCCTTAGGACAAGTGTCCAGGCGCATTTTGGTTACGACAGATGCATCCAACACAAGCTGGGGCGCCGTATGCAATGGGCAAGCAGCTGCAGGGCTCTGGTCGGGCCCTCGGCTGCATTGGCATATCAATTGCCTCGAACTGCTGACAGTGTTTTTGGCCCTGAAGAGGTTCCGACCTTTGGTTCAGGGCAAACACGTGCTGGTCCGCACAGACAGCACTGCGACTGTAGCCTACATCAATCACCAGGGCGGTGTACGCTCCTTTCGCATGTCACAGCTAGCCCGCCATCTCCTCCTTTGGTGTCGAAACAATGTCAAGTCTCTACGAGCCACCCACATACCGGGCGAACTCAATTGGGTAGCGGACGCGCTCTCCCGACAGACTTCGCTTCGGGGCGAGTGGAGACTTCACCCTCAGACGGTTCAGCTGATCTGGAGTCTTTTCGGTCAGGCCCAGGTCGACCTGTTTGCCTCGATAGAGAACACTCACTGCCAGTTGTGGTACGGTCTGTCCGAGGCGCCCCTCGGCACAGATGCACTGGCACACAGCTGGCCTCAGGGCCTCCTTAAGTATGCGTTTCCACCAGTGAGCCTAATTGCACAGACCCTGTGCAAAGTCAGGGAGGACAGAGAACAGATCCTGCTGGTGGCCCCCTACTGGCCCAACAGGGTTTGGTTCTCAGAGCTGGTGCTCCTCTCCCCCGTTCCTCCCTGGCGCATTCCCCTGAGGAAGGACCTCCTTTCACAGGGGAAGGGCACGATATGGCACCCGCGCCCAGATCTCTGGAACCTCCACGTATGGTCCCTGGACGCGACCAGGAGGATTTCAGAGATCTCCCACTGGCAGTGGTAAACACTCTGTTGCAGTCGAGAGCTCCTTCCACGAGGCGGCTGTACGACCTCAGATGGCGCAAATTCACAAACTGGTGTTCCTCCCGGGGGGAGAACCCACGGAGATGTGGCATCCGAACGGTGCTTTCCTTCCTCCAAGGAGGACTGGATAGACACCTTTCTGCTTCAACACTTAAGGTCCAGGTAGCCGCTATTGCCGCTAACCACGACCTGGTGGAAGGTAGATCGGTTGGGAAGCACAATTTGGTTATACGATTCCTTAAAGGTGCACGCAGGCTGAACCCCGTCAGACCGCGCCTTGTCCCCTCTTGGGATCTGTCTGTGGTCCTCCGGGGCCTACAGTCAGATCCCTTTGAGCCGCTCCAGTCAGTCGAACTCAGTGCTCTCTCCCAAAAGACGGCTCTCCTGACTGCGCTCACATCGATCAAAAGAGTGGGAGACCTCCAAGCCCTCTCCGTCAGTGACTCGTGCCTCGAATTCGGGCCGGCTAACTCTCACGTTATCCTGAGACCCCGGCCCGGTTATGTGCCCAAAGTGCCCACCACTCCCTTCAGGGACCAGGTGGTCACTCTGCAAGCTATCCCTTCTCAGGAAGGCGACCCCAACCTCTCCTTGTTATGCCCAGTCCGTGCCCTGAGCATTTACTTGGAACGTACTGAAAGCTTCAGACGGTCGAGTCAGCTCTTTGTCTGTTTTGGAGGACAGCAGAAGGGGAAAGCTGTCTCCAAACAAAGAATTTCCCACTGGATTGTGGATGCGATTCGTTTGGCCTACCAGGCCACAGGGGTGCCCTGCCCGCTGGGGGTGCACGCCCACTCCACCAGGGGCGTCGCAGCGTCGGTTGCGCTGGCGAACGGGATCTCTTTAACAGACATTTGCAGAGCTGCAGGTTGGGCTACACCTAACACGTTTGCCAGGTTCTACAATCTGCGTGTAGAACCAGTCTCTTCGGGAGTCCTGAACGCAAGCCCAGTAACTCCTGAAGCTGACACGGTGTAGAAGCTTGCTGAAGCGTCGTTCCCCACGGGTGATGACGCTTCCCCAGTTCAGTAAGTTTCCTGGCGTGAACCCTGAACGACAATTTCCATCATGTTGCACCCGCAACGTAGCTATGTTCAGCGGAGGAACTAGCTATCAGAATCTAATATGAGGTTAGGTTGCCTCTTGTGAACTCTCATATTAGGTTGGTGCCCCACATGTAGTGGCTCCTAATGCGGCCCCATGTGTGTATCTCCACCTATACTCCCAGAGATGCGGTGTTTCCCTTAAGACAAAACTTGTCTCCGACCCTGAGCTCAGCAGTCTCTCCTCATGCGGAGCCTGCCTCAGGATCGTCCCCTTGTTGTGCTCCCCTAGTGCGAGCCCTCAAGTGTATTCTCCACACAAATACCTCCCTCCGGGCAGGGTGTGGTCTCCGTAGTGCCCATCCCCCCCCCGGGGAGGACGGACACTGGCCCAATGTTCTCCAAGATGTTCAACCAAAGGTGAGGAAAGGCTGGCTGAAGCTCTTGGGCATTGGAAGGTCACGTAGAGGTGAGTGACATTTATCTAACACGCAAGACCTGTTAATATTTGCACTCCATGCACTCGTGACGCGGTCCGCTGGTTGTGGCGTTTTCAACTGGGACCCCTAGTCGTCACTTCGACACAACGTCGAACGTGAACGACAGACGGGGAACGTCTTGGTTACGTATGGTAACCCTCGTTCCCTGATGGAGGGAACGGAGACGTTGTGTCCCCCTTGCCACAACCTCGGACCGCCTCTGAGTGTAGCCGGGTGCTTCGGCTCCTCAGATCAGAACAATGAGTGTTGCCTAGCCCCCCCCTCTTATGCCCGGATCTCCGGGGCGGAGCGGGCTATGCAAATACTGCGTACCAATTTCATTGGCCTTTTCTCAAAGCTGTCAGAGGTGTTCGGGCTCTCAAGAGCGACCCCTAGTCGTCACTTCGACACAACGTCTCCGTTCCCTCCATCAGGGAACGAGGGTTACCATACGTAACCAAGACGTTTCCTCCGTGAGCAGGAAGGATGTTGTTCTTGCTTTATTAACTTTAATAGGCTAGCACACAATAGATGACAAACTGTTCTGAGTGATACGAGGCTGAGGATGTTGTTTCTGGTTTTGTGTACTTTAATGTAAAATTAATCAGACGACAGATGACGATGTAAATGGAAATGTGATATCAAATCTTGATCAAGTTAAAGGTATGACGGTGAAACCCCGTCGTGTGTTTGTTTTATGTATTATAGTATGTAACTCTGTGTCCGCGCAGAAAATTAATCCGACCGCACGCCGCGCAAGGCAAAACTCGCGTGCTGCTTGTGAGATCTACTGAGATCAATAGTTTTGCCACCCGCAATGTGATTAGAACTGGTATCAAATTGACGTCAAATGTTGTAAACATCAGGTTCTGGTGAATCCAAGTGAATTACCATATTCGATTTGGGCATTGACGTCACTTTGGATATCAATTATTGTCAACAGTGATTATTTAAGTCTTTGTTAAAGCGAGAGCGCTCTCACGATAAACTTAAGCCTTAATCACAGTGTGTTGTGAGGCATGGAAGTACATGCCTGAGATTGGGCGAGGAAACTCCAATCTTCACGTTCTATACATTGCATAAGACCGTTGTAATCAGAACAGCGTTTTAAAAATGTATTTCGCTGACAAAGAATTCCCAGCGCAAAAACTGTGTTTGAAAAATGAGCGTGCTCATTTTTCCAGTAAGATATTTCGTTTACAAATGTGTCTCATTGTAGTCAAAGTCATTGACTTGATGAACATGAACATTGCTTGGCTGGTGGAACACTAGTTCAACAGAACTAGCCTTCCACCACGGTCTGTGACGTGAGCCTGCTGTTGAAGTTTTGGAATTAAGTTGTGTGTGACGCGTCAGGACTGACTGCTGACAAAATTCTAGAAATGTGCTCGCACCCTTCACCCACAAGCTTTGTGCACACTGGGGGGTGAGATTACATCTGTCCCCTTAGCAACATGGGAAACCATTGTTTTTTTTTTTTTTTTTTTGTTTTTGTTTTTTTCCCCAGTCAAACTCACATCAGCGCCCACATCACAGACCTGCATGTAAACAGATCCATGCGTGTAGCATAGGCTAACTCGTTAGCACATCCACACGCCGATAAGCTAAAGCCTTTTACCTCAACTGATAGCTATTAGCACCCGGCTAATTTAGACCCAGTGTGAGCGTAAGATGTAACCAGTCTTCTCTAGCCACACCTCCGTTCTCAGTTTCATCCTCTGTCTGTTCTCAACACTGTTGTTCCACTCCTGGTCTATCCGTGTTATTCTATTTTTATTTGTTTCTTTATTTTTACTCCCTCATTATTTTATTTAGTTCAATTTATGCATGTATTTCACTTTTGGATTTTTGTTTTTCCTATTTTTATTGGTTTAGCCTGAATAATCATTTGGCACAATGGATTTCATTTAGAAAAAATCGAATTCAAACCCATTTGTTTATTGTCCATTTCCCTTTGTGTTCCCTAAGCGATTAGGACATTTCCATTTACTTTTACCTCTATTCATTTTGATTTACCCCTCATGAAGTTAATTTTAAAGTCAACTTTAATTTTACTTCCCTCTCAGTTCCCATTTCTAGGATGTAGGATTACAGTAGCTCAAATAATGTTGCTCCTCAAAGTAGCTAGTTCACTAGTGGCCTTTGAATGAAATCTCTTACCCCCTCAAAACTTAGCATCAAGTTACTTATCTTATCATTTAACCCTTGTTCCTTCTCTCAATTGTGTCCTATTAGGAAGCACTTTGTGCCTAGGTGGTGAAGTGTCGGCTGGTGAAACCCGGGGACCGTAGTCATCTGCCGGACGCACCCGATGCCCTCTGGGGGGTGCCCTAGATACCTCCTGCCCCTGCACTCCGGATAGCGACCCGCAGCCGACATCAGCAATGCGGTACCTCAAGTGTTGTATCAACCATATCAACTGACACACTAGGGCAACTTTGGTTAATTACCCTGTGGTGGTTCCATGCATCATGTGCCCATCTTAGTGGGGAGCGCGCCCCCACTCTGCTGGCCTATGCAATTCCAGATCCCCCAGGCAAAACCCAACGTTGGCTGTGTCAGCTGGTCGTTGACCTTCCCTCACTTGAGTGCTGCCCATTGTGCAAAAGGTCAAGGCTGTTTGAGCGATCGCTGCCGAGTGCTGTGAGCGGGAGTGATCTGAGGTCCCTGCAGTTGTGTGTCGGGGGGGGTCTGGGGAATGGCCTGGTCGCAGGATTTCACCAGGTTGACCTCAAATCACCACCTTGTCAGGACATAGCACCTAAGCCCTATTTACTCAATCTAAGCTCCCAAAGAGTACTAGAGAGCCTCTATGCTTCAGATGTGTCCGATAGGCCCTGCTATCTCCCTTTCCACATCCCTAGGCACTATACCTCAACAGCGCCCCCTCTCCGAAGGCCCTGACAAAACCATGGTAGAAAGTCTAGCCCTGCTTTTCCTAAACTTTCCCTCTATGTTAACCTCGGTTCGACCTTTGCGGCCTCTCCTGGTTGAATTTTTATTTTGTTTTCATTTATTTTATTTACATTCTATTTTATTTTTACTTCTTTTGGTTGCTTTGTTCTTTTGTTTTCTTCTGTTTGTTTTCCCTATGCATAGATACCAAACCAGTGAGAATCATCAGAGAAACTGAATAATAGACTTGCAAACGGTGCAGCCATAGAGTCAGGAAGTGACCCCCTCGGCTACCACACCCGCCACAATCATTATTCAGTTTACCTTCCTGCAGTACACTGCCACCTGCACACTGTAGACAAGATGACGCATGTCTACCCCACGCATCCTCCCTTACTGACTGCATCAGTTAAGCAAATTGCACAGCCAATTAAACCTTATGGTAGCGTAGCTTGTTAAATACATCTATACTTGCATTGGTGTCCTTTTGTGTTGTGCTGTTTTTTCTCTCGCCACCAGTGAGACAGTATGCCCAAGCATCCAGCCCTGCAGACCACTGGGACCACCTGGATGCCTGGCCGAGCACCATGACCAATGCGATCCACAGTACCTCAGCCAGCACAGCGGGATGATCAACAGAATCGGCCGATAGCCTCAACCTGATCCAGAGCTACAGCTACAAGGAGCTGGCCATGATCACCAGGGAACTGGTCTACAACGTCATCATCCAAGCAAGGTTGAGTGGAAAAGACATCGCTAATCTGGAGCAAGCAGCAGCAGAGCTAAAGCTCCAAGCCAAGGTGGCTCGGCGGAGCCAGACAAGCTCTAAGCCAGCTACACCAGCCCACAACACAGGAGACCAAGGACCAGCACAAGACCAAAAGAGCTACAGGAGGATGCATAGGACTTCAAGTTCACGGACATCCACGTAAACAGTGAGCAGAGAACGACTGAAAAGAAACCTGAGATGTGTCGGCGCCGGTAGCCTAGTGGGCAGTGCGTCGACATACAGTGCAGTTGCGCTTCGGGCGTCGCGAGTTCGAGTCCCGGCTTGCAGACCCTTCCCGATCCCATCCCCCCTCTCTCTCCCGCTTCACTTCCTGTCAGACTTGATCTATCCTATCTGATTAAAGGCAAAAACGCCAAAAATAAATCTTAAAAAAAAAAAAAAAAAAAAAAAAAGAAACCTGAGATGGACCGTACGATAAGCTGCAACAAGCTTAAATGAGAGCATAGACTGAAAAGGCTCTTCAAAGGAAACAGAGGTGAGAGCCCTCTGCTAAGGACTGCACCAGCCAGCACCCCAATAGCCCCCATCAGCAACAAGGGAGGGGGGAGCCCATTCAAAGGACCCTGGCCACCAGCCATGGCATGACTCAAAGACTTTGATAAGCTGGCTAGAAACATCTCCACACTCACTGCAAACCCCACGGGGGGGCCACAATGTAGTGATTACCCGCAACACATCTGCAGCTGAAGCAACCACACAAGACTGGCTGTACCTGCTTACGACCACCCTCAGCGATGATGCCAACCAACAGTCTGACAATGTTAAAGCAGCACTCTAGTTCCATCCAAACTACCTCACAACTTCAACAGGAGATAGTTAGGAACAAAATACAGCCATGTGTACGCAGATAGAAGGGATTGTGGAGCTCAACACAAGAACTTATAGTGGAGGAAAATATTCAATAGCACTCTGACTACACTTCACGCGGTGCCCCACACATGGCTTGGCCGAGGAAGGAGCTGAACACGCAGCAGCCACGACCAACCAGAGTGTGGGAACGCCACCGTGATCACTAGTGCTATTGATTTTTCCCACTTTCAGATTCCCCTGATGTAACCACAGCCTAAAGCAGCTGGACTACAGGGGAAACGATCTCCTGACACATGATTCAGACCAGAGTCACAGACACTTGTCAGCCTATAGAGATCACCTTCGACTGGGCCCACAACATCACGGGCCCTACACAAGTGAAATCCCATCTAAAACTAGAACACAGTCTCAACTTCCATCAGGACTCAAGGTCACCACTGATCAGCCAAAGACTGTTGCTGTCATGCTCTCACGTCAGACACCTAAGGCCTGAGTGGCATAAATGGACTGTAAGCCTCTAACACCAGACTAAGGTTTCAAAACAAACCACCTCTCAAACCCCTCCAGCCACCCGATCCTAACTTTCAACCTCACTTATGCTCCATGCCTTACAATGCCAAAGGACTTCACATACATGCTAATGTGGGACTCATCATGCTTCAATATGTCCCTGAAGGCACCACAGCGCCACAGCTTGTGTTGCCCCCACTGACAAGGGGGGTGAAAGCATAGCATGCCCACAACACACCATGACACCCAAGCCACCTAAACAGGCGGCATCCATGGCCAGCATGCAGCATGACATGATGTGAGAAGGTAGAAGGTGTCTGGACTACCAACACATGGAGCCCATCTCCAACCTGCCACACATTGACCCGGGCACGATACAACCAGTCAAACGAACACTCCCTCACACTTGGTTTCACCCTCCGCAGAAAACCATATACCCTTTTCCTTTTGGGAGGAGTGTTGTCTAAAATTAGATTTTTGGTCATTCCTTATTTCATCTAGATGTGTTTCATTTAGCCAGGACAAAGTTAATTAAATTTTAAAAATTTAATTGAATTAGCGGGCTTATAAACACTCTCCTTTAGGTTCCTATAGCTATAAGGACACCCTACTTTTACTTTTATTTGGACTTTATTCCTCTATTTTTAGTCATTGATTTAACTTTGTTTCCGACTAAATTTTCCTATTCAGCTACCCTGAATTGAATTACATTAGAAATGTAATTAAATCAGGCTGCCTATTTAACTTTCCTTCAGTCTTCTGGAGCTATAAGGACATTTCTAACCTCGACTTTCACCTTACTTTAGTTATGTTTACCATCACTTATTTCCCTCCTTGCGTGGGATTACAGCAGTGTAGCCGCTGTTGTTCCCCTAAAGAGTATGCAGGATATTAGCAGCCCTAAATCTGTGTTACCTCTCTGCCCCTTCGCAATCTTCAAGGCCAGGCCTTGTATGCTGAAAAGGCATTGATTGCCGAACGCAATGGAGGTGCCAGACAGAACGGGAAACGCTTCCCCTTGTTTCTTTTGTCTTTCTGACCTCGGAGTATTTAGTGTGTGTTAGTTTAGCTAATAATCTAACCCTAGGTTTATGAGCCTAATGCAGCCTCACCCACAAGTGACAACTGCTTTAATCATATTTCCTAGCTCAAACTAAATAAGGAAAGCCTTTCTTTCTCTTTCTTTCTCTTCCTGCCTTTATTTCATTTTATTTTTGATACTCTCATAATGACCAACACTAAGAACCATCAGTGCACTGAGTAATAACGTACCACACGTACAGCACAGTCATTAGCTGACCCATGCAAAATTACTCAAACCACTATCCTCTGTGCGCACCTGCACAAATCTCAAGACTAGCTGTCCCTCACCGGCTATTCACACACTGTGAATATGTATTCACATTCACATCTGGCTTACAGAACCCTTATTCAAATGGATAGCTTACCACCTCTGTCTGTACTTGCATTTGCCCTCTGCCTCTCTCTCCTGTGTCTCCACCAGTGACCCAGTGTGTCAGACGGCTAACACTGCCATCTGCCAGTACCACCTTGTAGACCTGGCAGAGCACTGCAATGGACATCCCTCAGCCTACAGCAGCCAAAGTCCTGCAACAGTCAAGAAAGGAACAGCAGAACGGCGACACAAATGGACACTTCACGCCCAGCCGGGACAACCAGGAACTGACACCTGCCCAGCACGAGAAGGAACAGAACAGATTCACCAGACAAGATGGAGAAACAGGAAGAAATCGCCAGTCTTCAGGAGGCTCTAACAGCTACCGGACACAGGAAACAGTTTGAAAAGGTCACCGGAAAAGACTTGGAAAGAGAACAGTTCCACACGAATCGGTGTCAAAATAGCACATATGTATATATATATCTACATTTTAATGTGAGAGACATTAGAGCTACGGCCATAGAAACCCTCTGCATGCAGCCAGAGCTGAAGTCCAAACCTGGTCTCAGCAATTCTGCAACCTTCGGAAGGAGCTCAACATGGTCCAGAGAGAACTGAAACAGTCTTACAGACTGTGCATGGACTCAAGTAAAAGACACCCTGCTGCCGTCACAGATCCAGCAGTGCAGTCCAACTCACCCCCGTACAAGACACAAAAGGGGGGGGTCAAACCCTTCTACCTGACACCCAAGACAAGTCAACTTCCTGAAAACTTCAGCAGTGACATGAAGTAAAAGGATTCATTCAGATGAGCCCGGAAACAGCACATGAAGTGACACTCAAAGATCTCAACCAAATGAGACATCCCTGCATTCACAACAAAACCTGCAGGAGACATTGTTGTCCATGCCTACTGGTGAGACATTTGAGACATTGCAGTCCTGAACTACCAAGATAGACTGTCTGCTCTGGGTCACTTCTCGCCTAGAGGTGCAACACTTCCTGGGTTGACAGCCAGGACACATCCAGTAGGACTGCCAGCTGCTAAGACAAGCCAGCACGAAGGAAACTGCAGACCTACAGTCTGAACTTTAGAACTTTTTGCTACCCTAGCCACCAAACAGGGCCGGCATGAAACTTCCCCATCACAGACCTCAACAAGCTTACTTCAGAGCTCATAAAGAACCTGCGAAGGAGGAGGACACCGGCTTTGCAAGCTTTTCCTCCAAACAGCCTTCCGTCTGTAAGTCACCGGTTTAGGCATTCTGGCCTGCCCCACTCAATGCCTGTGCAACAACTGTGTGACCTGACACCGAGAGCCTTTCGCGACCACAAGGCCACCTCAGAAAGGGGTTCATAAGATCTCAATGACACTGATCTACCAAACTCAAAGGATCAAGTTAGCACCTGAAGGCCCCGGTAGGGCCTCAGCGCAAGTCAGCACAGGACTCACATTTTAAGTAGGTGGAAACACATGCTGGAAAGAAGCAAGTGTGTGACAGTGAATTTATGATTTGGCCACTTGAATTGAAATCTTAAACAGAAGACTCAATTGCTAACAGACTAGCCTTCCAAAGCCTACAGACATTTGCTACACTCTGTTCAAATTGACATTAATGTGCATTGTTTCCCATGACAAAGACTTGTCAAAGGACACAAAAACTCCAGAGAATGCACACGTCATGACACCAGATTGTAAGCACACCACCTGAGCCGGTCAAGCTAACAGGGACCAGTTTTAGCTTAGGCTGAGTTAACCAATAGCGTCAACAGCTAGCAGTTATCATCATTCACTTGAAGCTTTAACTACAGCTTCTAGGCATGCAGTGCAAAGTGTTCTATATGTATATATAAATATATTTTGGAATATATTTATATATATACTGTTCCTGAACCCTTACTACTTAGTCCCTCACTTTAAGTCGTCTCAGCTAAGTCACCTTCACTATTTTAGTTGTATCCCCTCGTGCTTCAACTAAATCTGCAGTTACTTAATTAAATCTAAATTTAATCACATGTAAACTGCTTAAGGAGAGAAGAATTTTATAGATATAGGGAACCGTTAATAGCATTTTGTCTAAACTTTATGGAAGGACACACCCATAGAATGGTCTTGAACATGCACCCTAACATCCACAGTTAATGCATTAATCATAGGAGACATTTCACTAGCAAACCATGCCTGAAACAACAAGCTGTATGTTATATCGCTAGCTGAACCATTAAGCCTATAACTCCGGACTCTTCAGGGTGGTGCATTAGTCTCTTACTTCTACCCTCACTGTGAAAATGGCAACACTTCACAGAGGCTCAGCCTATCCTCCCAGATGGGCGACCTGAACACTGAATAGCCAGTGCGAGGAACACTGTCCCCCCCCACAGCACCTGAGGAAAATGCCACCGAACAAGGAGAGAAGGGGACCAATGACACCTGACCCAGAGTTACAGCTACCTTGGGCCGAACAAGGCTATCACCACCTTAGCCACCTTATGGGTCTCAACCAGAGGGTAAAACAACTTCACTTCACTGGTCACCAAACAAAATCCCGCAAGGAGCAGACACATGCTCAATGCCCCACAGATCGGCTAGAGATTGAGACACTGTTGCCCTTGCGACAGCCCAGGTACAAAACACCACTCATCCTATGTACCCCATGGTATGTCCTACAGCAGTCCACCACAACATCCTCCCCCCACAACCTTCACACAGGTGCCAAATGGAGGCTGCATGTGGACAGCTGGACACACCTAGTTACAGGAGCTGCTAACACTAGCAAAGGACCTCCTTGAACAAACTCAAGTGAGAAATATTGAAAGGGACAAACTGCTGACTCCTTGCACAATGCAACACAGCATCAGACTCCTCCAAGGGAGGAGCATCCTGCAAAGCAGTCGACACCCCAGGAGCAGCCAGACAATGTTGGACCGAGCAACAGCTCACATGCCCAGCAACAAAACTCCTACCAACACAAATCAGGCAAACTCAAGTCAGTGACGCTACAAGACAGAAGTGACACTGTTAACATCAGATTTGTGGTGAAGTTCGAGCAGAACAGAGGGCTAACAAACACCTGCTGCCCTCCTACCACCTTCACTAGCGCAGCCTGAACTCTCTTCACACTACAAATCTCCCTAAAAATTCCCTGCGACCCCAGGAACCGCCTGCCCTCTCACAAGTGAGAGTCCAACCAGCTATTCCAAACCGCAGGCACTACAGACAGCCTACTAGATAACAGCACCTGAACCAACCACCTGACCTAGACCCACAACAGGATGACAGGTGACACGGCCCCGACAACTGCTGCACCCGCTCAAGGACCCACACCTTGCTACAACTTACATCACCACGATGCCTGACGTTCTCTTCCAGCCATGAATGGCAGGTGCATGTCTGATCGCTCTACCCCTTTAACGTCGATCGCTGTTGTCTATTGGATGGACAACAACGTTCGACGGGGGGGGATATGTAGGGTAGGGACCAATCAGACAATGGTTCATTAGATTTAACCAAATCAGTGGTTTATTCAGTTAACAAAGAAGCAGACTTCCCCTCACCTCAACCCAACAGTGGGTGACAAAGTCTCAACCAGGACGCTTCTAGCAACCACTGATAATGTCAGTTTACGACGTAAAACTATGCAGGAGAATCTGCAACTATGCAGGCAGACTGTTTTTCTTCACTCACCTCCCCCCATAGGAAAGACACAATGCTCATAGAAATGGACTCTTCCCTATTTCATTCACAGACAAACGTTTCTGTGAACGAAGACACATAGCCCATATATCAGTGTGTGTATATTACGACTGTCCATGTCCTTTGTATTCCTTACTTTAAATGTCTTTCTTTATAACCATTTTATGCTTGTGTCTTGATAGAATGCTAATGTAACCACATACAGTATATGCCATGTTTGGTCTCTTTTGACTCGTATGTAGATTTCCTGAAAGATGCTGTGTATTAGAGACTGATACCGGTGCAACATATTAACGTTCTAATAATCTTTAGTATTTCTGGCCTGAACCCCTATTGATTTAAATATGCAAACTGACATGTCTCTGAAACAAAGGGCCATAAAACGAAGACCCAGTTTCAAACCTCCCACTGAGAAAGCCAGCCTTCTCATTGGTCGGAACTACTTGGGAAGGTGTGACTCTGTCCAGACTTTAAAGGGGCTCACACCCCGTTCCGGCCCTCTCTCTTCTCTTCTCCTCTTCTTCTGAAAGATCTTCAGAGTTATCGTGGAGGTCCTCCACGGAAAGGCCGTGGGGCAAACCCGTGGCCCAGCCACATGCGGTTTCCCCCCAACATGAGGCCGGACTCTCTCTTTCTATCCTGGCATCTACACCTCAGCCCCTTGGTAACCATCCGATCAGCCGATCAATGGAACAACGAAGGCTCCATCTCCATTACATCATCAGGACTACCTTTGAGCTGGCATCTGGACCCTTGCGTAAGCACCACACAAAAGGAAACCATTATGCAAGTAACCATTTAACTATTAGATGCAATAAGGAAGCTGTGCCCCTTGTAGGTCAAGGAGATTCAGGTTTTCCTGATGATTTGGTTTTGCTGATGAAAAAGATGGCCAGTCTTCTCTCTCTCTCCTCCTCACTCTCTCTCTCTCCCTCTCTCTTGCTTTGTTTTATGTGTTGTCTGTTTAGTGTTCGTTTATTTGCTAGCTAGTGTTTATTTTCCCCTTTTACGTATTCAATAAACCCGCATTTTGTATTCACAAATGAATTTCTTACTGTGTTCCTTGCTCACAAACATCACGTCACTTAAACTGCTTTGATTTCGTTACAAAACTGATCCAGTCCTGTAACTTAGCCAATTACAGTGGGAAAGATTAATTTTCAAGGCTAGGAAGTTGATTTTTCTTAGAGTTAGAATAAAAGCGGCTAATACTCGTTGGACGAGGGCATTAGTTCGGTTTATTTTTGACTCGGCTGTTTCAGAGAAGTGTATAAAGTATGTGTAATTAATAACCATTAATTATACATAGTTTATTGTGCTTAAATTAAATAACTTTTGTTACAGATCCTAATTCCGTTGACTCTTCGTTACAGAAGACTTCGCCACCCAACGATCCAGTGGCTTTCTATCAGCTTTCAATTGAGCTCTCCGATAAAGCCTCCGTCCTGGCTACCCACCAGCAGCAGCTGACTCGGATAACCTCGCTCACCGAGGAGCCAGTAAAGACACTGCAGGCTCTCCATCTACCGGCCCCCGAGGCTAGTGTCTCACAACCCAATCCGCCTCAACCTACCACCGCTGCAACAGCTTCAACTGCTTCAACCGCCAACCCACGTTTGGCGTTCCCAGAAAAGTTTGATGGATCTCCTAAATGTAAGGGCTTCCTACTACAATGTTCTCTGTTTCTTAATCAGCAACCCTCTCTATAGGAAGAGCGCTGGATTGGGCAACTGCTGTTTGGGACAATGATCGCACAGTGTTTCCAACATATTCCAACTTCATACAGCGCTTCAGGGAGGTCTTCGGACATCCTTACAGGGGCAAGGATGTGGGTGAGCAACTGATTTCTCTGAGACAGGGGAGAAGTTTGATTATGCTCTCTCATTTCGCACACTAGCAGCCCAGACAGGATGGCCAGATGACCCCCCTCACACTGTTTTTCCGTAAAGGTCTAAAGGCAGAACTTCAATCAGAGATGCCGTGCCGCGATGAAGGACGTTCTTTGGAGCAGCTGATTGATCTAGCCATCTGCATCAACAATCTCATCTGTGCTCATCAACCTACTCAAACTCACGCTCCTTCAGCCAAGATCCCACTTCCCTCATCTGAGTCAGAATCCATGCAAGTTGGCTTCACCCACCTCAGTTCAAAGGAGAGAGATCATCCTCTTGTCCCCTGTGAATCCCATTTGGCAGTGGCAGCACTAGATGGACACCCGCTGGGGAGCGGTCAAGTCAAATTCACCACTGAAACATCAGGATTTACGTCTATTTGTCTTCCAGCCACCACAGAACCCTATCATCTTGGGCTTCCTCTGGCTCGAACAGCACAATCCTTGCATCTCCTGCATGGATCGTGAGATTACACAGTGGTCAGAATTCTGCCAGGAGAACTGTCTGCAACTCACTTTGATAAGAGCCGGTAACGAAAAGGTTAACCATGACTCGACTGCAGTTCCCAACCTCCCCAGCGAATATCAAGATCTATCAGAGGCATTTAGCAAGACCAAGGCTTCCCAATTGCCGCTGCATCATTCTAGTGACTGTGCCATTGACCTTCTGCCAGGTTCTCACCCTCCTAAAGGCCTTGTCTTCCCCCTTTCTCACCAGTTATACACCAAAGCTGAGAAGTGTGAGTTCCATCAAAGTTCAGTTTCATTTCTGAGTTACATCATCAGTCCGGGCAGGGTTGCTATGGACGAGAAGAAAGTGCAAGTGGTTGTCAACTGGCCTCAGCCTACCACACTGAACGAGCTCCAACATTTCCTGGGCTTTGCGAACTTCTACAGATGATTCATCTGTAACTTCAGCACCGGTGCCGCTCCGCTGACATCTATGGTTAATAAGGCTAACTACCGTTTGAAATGGACTGAACCCGCCATAGCTGCCTTTCAATAAAGCCTAAATTAAATCTGTCCATCACATCAAGTTTTTTTTTTTTTTTCTTCGAAAGATTTGGATTAAACCACTTGAGTTTTGGGTGAATAGATTTTCAGTGGAGGGACAG
The DNA here is from genome assembly GCA_033026305.1 of Cirrhinus molitorella. NCBI lineage: Eukaryota > Metazoa > Chordata > Actinopteri > Cypriniformes > Cyprinidae > Cirrhinus > Cirrhinus molitorella. Next base: position 32,557,113 of record CM065118.1, on the reverse strand, counting down.
AAATCTGTCAGGTACCATTAAAATTATCTTAATTTGTGTTTTGATGATTAAGTCTTATGAGTTTGGAACAACACGAAGGTGAAAAAATGATGACAGAATTGTCATTTTAGGTGAACTAACCTTGAATTAAATGCATTAATTGTGCTTTATATTACATTTTGAGGGTTTAGTTAAATTTTTATTATATTATGTATATCATGGGACACCTTTTATAAAAAAGAGGTCTTCAGAATTTTAGAATGCCATGCTAGCAAAATAGAATTTTGTTACTGCTACCAACAGTGAAGAGACCTGTTAAAGCATAAAAATCTACTTCGGGGTTAAATTGATAATAGTTTCATTATACTATTATATATACTGGGGTGAAGAATTTAGGTTTTCATTTTTATTTGTTACCTGTTTATATTATATTATATTATATAACCAAGAAAACAACTGTAATCGAACGGCATGCTACTTTGCTTGAACTAACACAAAAATGTATTTGCTTTTTTTTTTTTCACAAAAATGATATGATAAAGTTGGTGGTGATTCACAATCCTCCAGTTGAGGAAGACCCAGCAGATGTGTGTGTTGTTAAAAACTGCACTGAAGAAGGTCCAAAGCCTCAAGCATAAACTAATGGAATGAGCTTTCTGTACTGTAAGTTCAGGCTCAACATGTTTGCTTCATCCATTGAAGATATTGTTTTATTTTTGAATAGTGAATGTAATAGTTAATGTAAGCAGCACGTTCTTACCTAATTATTTTTTAATGTTTTATTTTCAAATAGTAAATGTTCAAGAAGTTACATGTAATGTGAGTTATGTGTAATATGAAGTTGTATGTCACTTAACATTTAATGTAAAAGCATATTTATTTATTTATTTATTTATTTTTCATTTAATTCGTTTTAATTTAAGCTGAAGTTGAAATGGTTGTTTCTATCCATATAGCTTGCCAGTCTATTGAGGTAAATGAGATCAGATTCTCCTCTCATTTCAGTGTCTCCTTTCATTTTCTAGTGTTACAAGTAGCCACACATTAAATCTAAACATATTGTTTGAAATGATAACGTGAAGAAACCGTTTTTAGGAATCTTGCTTCTAATGTATATTTTGACATCTGATGAAGACAGGTTTATTTTTGAATGGAAAGTTCAAGAAGCTTTATGTAACGTTGTATTTCACTTCATTTTATTGTAAGGGATTATTTTGTACTTTAATTACTTTTAAATGTTTTAATAAATAAAATGTTTAATAAAAAAAAGGACAATCATGCAATCTCCTGCATCTGGCTATTTTAAAAGTGAGTTTAAACTTCCCTAAATACTGTATGCAATGTGTTATTTTTCCTATTGGTAATCATTATTCATAATAACTTAGCAGATAAACTGTTGCGTATTAACAATAGAGTTAATGTTACTCAATTTCACTCAAGTAATTAGTTATGTAATGTAATGAGAAATATTAGGTAGACCTTACCTAATTTTTAGTTTGTCATAGCTGGTAAATTTACTGAAATATATAGGATAGAATCTACTCAAAGTGCGTGCAAATTGTTACCTCAATTCTGAGTAGATTTTATAGGTTGTTTTTTACATTGTTATGGGGTCACTGACTGACAGCAAGTTCTCATGGAGATGAAGTAGAGGAACCCTAGTATTCAGAATGGAGCAGCCTGGTTATGATAACATGGAGCACTGTGGGGGAGCGGAAATTGCAGCACCTCAAACAGGCTTGTCAGTGGCTGCTTTGGGGTGGCATGGGTAATGATGGCCTCAGGCTCTGGTTGAGGCTCGGAACAGCAGCAGGGTGGCAGCGAGGAGAGGCTGAGGCAGCTTGGAAATCTGACAGGGGTGAGAACTCCTGAATGCTAATGCCTTTACTGTTTGGCTAATTGGCTAATAATTCACAATACATATTCACCAGAGAAAGTCACCCTCAGATTCTGTGTCCAAAACCAGATGAAGCTAAACATTTTATGTCCTGTCCTAATGCCCCTGTTTTATAAACTTTAATTTCGCCCCAAATGAGTAGCTGACATGTGCTGTAAGGGACTTTCGCTGCACCCCATCATGGTTCAATGTCATTTATGGAATAAATGGGAGCTATCCAGTCAGCCATCTACTGTTTATCAATTAATTCATTAAAGCTTCATTTGTATCCTCTTCCACCTCCACTCATGTCCCACAGCTCGGCTCTGACCCATACAGATCCCTATGAATAGAAATGACCTGCAATGTCCTCATGTTCTTAGATAATTGGTAAGATTTACATCCAAGCTGGTAGGGAAAAATTTAATGAGTGTAACCACACTATTAAAAATAAAGCTTTCAAAGGGGGGTTTTCACAGCAATAACATAAAGGAACCATTTTGGGTTCTCCAAAGAACCTTTTTTAACGAAAGAACATTTTCCATATATATATACATATACAGCAATTCTTGCTGGGCCTCAAATCTGATTAGCTGAGAGCCTTTTTCAGGTGCAATATTCCAGTGATAACAGAGCTCCAACCATTTCATTTATTGTGGACTCCCAAATTCACAATAATTTTATAAATGATACTGTTTTTTGTGGCACGGAATGTAGTTTTAAGAGTCTTTTTTAGGCGAAAATGTTGTTTAGACTTCAAATATGTGGTTTGTTAATAAATAACGTCTATTTGAAAATTTGCTCTGACGTTTTCGAAGATGTGAACTCCAGGGCGTCAGTGGCCATTTAGCGCTCATGAACCCACCAAGAGCAGCCTTAGCTCGGCCAGTTCTTTTGAAATTTGCCCCTGGCTCTGATATCTCTAAAGTGGTTAAACATGAGATATAATTTGTTTGGGGTAAATCTAACGGACAATTTTTGGTGTCATTAATCTATTATTTGTTTCAGCAATACCTTGTTGTCACACCCCTGTGAACTGTCTGTGTTGGTTTTTCCCTTGTGTGCCCATATTTGGTGTTCCTGTCCTCATTAAGTGTAATCACCTGCACCTGTCTATATGTCATTCATTAGTTTTCTTTATAAGTTGTATGCTGTTTCATATCTAGTTATCTGGTATTAATGTTACTTTAATGTGTACGTGTGTTCCTGCCTTCCTGTCTTGTGGATTACCTGTGTTGGGCATTCATCGTTGTGTTGCGCCTTCCTTGCATATACCCGTGACAGAATACCAGACCACAAACAACAGTTAAGTGGCGTACTTTTCCCCGCGTTTATTTTCCCGTTTTTCCCTCAGTGTTTTCTTTTGGTGTTTATTTATGATCCCTTCGATTGTTTGTGTTTAATTTACCAGGAGTACATTAATAAATTCCTCCCCTGCTCTGAGCTAACCACCCTCGACCAGTGGACGCTTTTGGACTGTTTTAGGGGTGGACTGTATGAGGGGATTGCTGAGCAGATGCCCCTGGCTGGGTCCGGGTGGACCCTGCCTGATTACATCCACCTTGCTTGGCTCCTGTCTTCTCAGCGGCAGCCCTGAAACACCGGCCTTCCCCAAACCAAACCCGCTGAGGATCACCTCAGAGCCTGAACCGGCACCATCAGACTAGGTGTGTAAGCCAGCTACAGAGCTTGTCACGGTGGACAATAATGTGGGAAGCTCATTCCACCAGCTCCACCGGGTTCCCTCGTCCCTCCAGCTCTGCCTTGGTCTGTTGGTCTCCACTCCTCCTGCAACGCCTCGTCCCTCCACCCCACCTGCGTTGTCAGGCTCCTCCATTCCTCCGGCTTCTCCTCAGTCCTCTGTCACTCTGACTTCACCGTGGCCTTCCGGATCCCCACCTTCACCTCGGTCACGGCACCATCTGCTCTGCCTTAGCCCTCCGGATCCTCTGTGTCGCCCGGGCTCATCGGCTCTCCGCCTCTGCTTTGGGCTCCACCTCCACTTGCTTCGCCCCTGTCAATCGGCCCCCTGGAGTTGTTAGCCCTTCCTCCACCATGGCTTCTCCCTCCATGCCTCTACCATGGGCCACCATCATGGCTGCGGCCTGGGTCTCACCTGGCTCCTCTTGCTCCAGATCCCTTTTGTCTCCTCCTTGGCTCCTCCCTCCGTCTGATCCGCCCTGGACCCTTCTGTTTCCACCATGGCTCCTTCCTCCGTCGTCTCCACCCTGGATTCTTATGATTGTCCTCCTCCCGGGTGTACGTCCTCCGCCAAAGCCTCCTCCTATAGAGACTTCCTCTTGTCCATCCCACATTCACACCTTTGCACACCACCTAAGTCCCCTCCATCCATCCATCCTTCTACAGCGCCTTCCGGGAGGGGGGAGTAACGTCACACCCCTGTGATCTGTCTGTGTTGGTTTTGGAAACACTTTATAATAACGTTCAGCTGTAAGTCATTTATATGTGATTAGTTAATGATGAAATAATCTTTTACAAAACATTCACAAATGATTAATAACTGATATGCTAACAATTTGTGTATGTTTTGTTAATTCATTTGCAAGTCAATTACAAGTTCATTTACAAATAATTACTTAATGATAAACTAATCGTTTACAAAACATGACTATGTGTTTATCAATGATTAATAAGTGCTATGTTAAAAAGTGCAAAAATGCAATTATTCTAAAACTATTTTCTTTTTTAAATAATAATAAATTATTTGCTGTCAAGTGAATAAACATTTCTCTATTCAGCACAGACTTTCTGTGTGGAGTGTGTTGGATCTAGTGATAATGTAAACCAGTTTACCTCCCAATGAAGATCACACGAGGTGCACAGTGCTAAATGTGTGTCACAGAAGACATCTTTACTTTCACCAGTCAGCCCTTACATTGCATTACACACTACACATTATTCAAAACCTGTTGTGTAAATGCATGAGTAAATAATTTACAAATCTTTCTGCATCCCCTAATCTAAAGTGTAAACAATTCATCACTTGTAACTGTGTTACACATCATTTGTAGACCTTTCTTACATGTTAAAAAATGATCTGGTGGATACAAGGCATTTACAACACTTTCTGCATCCCCTAATCTAAAGTGTAAACTACTCATTAGTCGTAAATGTTTTATAAACCTGCTGGTTACAGGTTGTGCGGGTATACACACTGGGGGGAAAGATCTACAAATGATGAGTAAAACATTTACAACTGACATTTCAATGACTGACATTTCAATAATTTATGATTGTTTAATAATATATTGACTAGTAACTTATTAACCATTTACTAAGGATCTGTTTGATTATTTCATGATATGTTATTTTTTAAGATAACATGACTGATTTGTAAATTGTTAGCATATAATTTATTAATCATTTATGAATGCATAGTCATGTTTTGTAAATAATTGGTTCATCATTAATTACTTACTTGTAAATGAATTAACAAAACATACATACATTGTTAGTATATCACTTATTAATGGTTTCTAAATGTTTTGTAAATGATTGTTTCATCATTAACTAATCACTTATAAATGACTTACAACTGAACGTTATTATAAAGTGTTACCCACATGGCCCGTATTTGTTGTTCTTGTCCTCATTTAGTGTTATCACCTGCACCTGTCTATATGTCATTTGTGTCCTTTATAAATTGTATGCTGTTCAATGTCTAGTCATCCGGTATTATGTTTACTTTGATGTGTACGTGTGTTCCTGCCTTCCTGTCATTAAGTAAAAGTAAGCTTTTAATACAGTAATACAATAAGCTTTTAATGAAGCAACTCTCAACATTTCTCCGTTAGTTCTAAATTGGGCTTTTCAAATTAGTAATCGAGACTTGGGCTCAGCTGTTAAACTGCCAGAGATTTGAATCTATGACGGAGGAAAGTAGTTCTGCATAAAAGAGTTTTAAAAGACACTCATCGTTGTCTATTTTTTATTTACACACTTGTGCCATCGAACTAGTGTATAAATGCAATATCACACGTGTAGCAGTGCGATATGGCTGTATACAGTCATTAATGATTTCAAACGTCAAATTAATAACTGATGGTGTGCCGGTGATGTTATTTCCAAATTGTTGCATAGAAGCTACAATTTGGTCTGTCGGTCTGACTTGAGACCTGTGTCACTAGATATCTGAAAGACAAACTGTGTTTGTTTTGGCACAGAATCAGCTGTTTTATGTTAACATTATAAAAGTTTAATCTAAAGAACCTTAAGTTGAGTGGAATGGATGTTAAATCTTCTTCATATAATTATATATGCCAATAAATAACCTTTTTTAAGTGTACTGTACAGTCTCTCTCCATTGCGGTTAAATGTATGGCACATTTGGAAAAATATGATACATAATTAGTTTTCCACTGTGTTTTTTTCATTTCCACCAATGACTTAAAACAAGAATTGCTTGCTTTTTAAATTTTTAATAAATCATCTTACCCTTACTTAAGGAAAAAAAAAAAAAACCTGTGGACATTCTCCCTATCCTCCCTCCAATAGAATTATAGGTAAATTATTAATGTTATCCTTTCTCCTGAATTACAATCAAATGAAAACTATAGCTTTGTCTTATTGGCCTGTCATGTCAGGTTTATCATTCTTATCCATTCCAAACACATTGGCCAAGTCTCTCTGTCCTTTTACAGCCACAGTAGCTCAGATGAAAATCTAGACAAGAACAGCGAAGTGTTTCCCTTGACTTTGGTTATTAGTGGAAGTTAAGGAGCTGCTGTTTGAGCATGTGACAGCATTCGCTGCGGGCGATACCCTTGCTGTCCTCAAGATGCTTGTGGAGAGAGTGAAGAGAAACAGGGATAATAGGCCTCTCTGTGCTGCCTTTATTGCCTGATGTGTGTTTAACTCTCTAGTCTTCATCTGTCTGCAATGTGCGATTGACTGACTGGCCATGGCAGCTGCTCTAAAAATGATCGCTTTGAAACAGTATAATTAAAATGTGTTTAATTAACAGAGCTGAGCAACAGAGAATGGTTGGAACACTGTGAAATCTGTCTTCACACAGGCAAAATAAAAAAACGAGGTGAAAATATAGGAAAATAGGATGTTTGAAAATAGTATTTTTGCCTATTGGGCTTCAAATCAAACTGCAAATGAATAACCGATGGAGTGCAGGTGGTGTCATTTCCAAATTGTTGCCTAGAAGCTACAATTTGGTTTGTCAGTCAAACTTGAGATTCATGTTGTTAGTGTTGTCGGTGTGAAAATCAAATGATGCTTGTTTTGGCGTAGAACAGTTTCATAATGACAGCATTAAGGTTTAATCTTCTATAAGAGATGCTATCATTATAATTCTTTTGTTTTCAAATAGTTTAATTACTAAAAACTAACACTAAAGGTCAAAATGTGTCACATTTTAAAAAATAGCATTTTTGTATGTTGTTCCATGTTCACAGTCCACGTTCATAACCAATAATTCTCAGTATTTTTTTTTCAAAGTGAATCTGTCTGCACAGACTTCGTGTCTGTCAGTCTTACAAACCTTCAAAGATGTGTCTGTGAGATGACGTCTTTCCAAGTTTCTTCTTTAGGATGTTTACTCATGCACTGTGGAAATGACTCTCTTCAGCTTCTTATTTATTTATCAGTCTTTAATTTTAATCGGTGGATCTGGCTTTGGGAAGAGCACAGACTTCAAACTCTAAGCTGATTGATGTGCATATTCACAATCTCAGAACAAATTGGAAGAACATTTGAGAGAAGGCGAGACTCAGCAGTAGGCTACATGGTAGATGTTGACTAATGCATAAAGAGATGTGGAACCACAGTGCGATGAGGTTAAACACAATGATGCTGGCTGTGAGACACCATCTTATTATCCCTGACACATGGCATATGAAGTATTAAACTCAATATGAAATCAAAATGAACCAAATTTACTTGCTTATTGAAGTACATACAACATACAATCAAATTTCTAAACAAATAATGCACAATAAAGCCAGTAATGTGAATTAAGAAAATAGGACTGGCTATGATTTCATGCTTCATGCAAGATTTTCTTTTTTATCCTAAAGCATCTATACACCATCACTTCATGCAGATCTGCGTGTTTGTATAATGTGGTGCCGATGACAACACCTGTTCTTCCTAGAAGGAGACAGCTAGTTCATTACTACCAATCATTCAGTCATCACTTATTGCATCTAATTAAATTACTAACGAATGTTGCACTGAACACTGTATTGTCTAAACTGCACCTGTGTTTTTCAGCAGTTTGCTGTCACTGGTTTATGAGCCAGGAATATATTCTAATGTGATCATATTCACTGAGCAGGTCATTTATTATGTGCTAGCTGATACACTATCTACCTTGAGCTGTAAATAGCTTTCTCAGTTTTCAAGAGCCGAGGCCACATTGCTCTCTCTGTGTTTTGAATAAGAGATTACTGTGCCTGGCGCTACAGGCTACAGATACCGTCATTATCAACTGTGGCAGGAGACTCTCCCCAGCTCTCCTTGCAAACATATCATAAATCAATCTCCACCGAGCCCACTGGAGGTTGATAATGTGCCGATTGAAGAGTGAGTTACCTATAGATGAATCCTGATGAAATCATCCTGAGAAATGAATGCAAGTGTCTTCTCAATGATAAGATTTGGACATCACACAGTGGTTAAAATGGGTTTTACTTTAAATGGGTGAGTTTTAGAACTCAGAGTATAATTTCTACTGCGGTTAGCAGCAGAATCACTTCACACATAAAATAAAACAACCCTGATAGCACATTTATATCACACAGACATATATTTGATGTCTGCATTTACATCTGCAATACGTCTATAGGACGTTTTCTATCAGATGTCAAATAGACATTTCGAAAATGTCTTTGAGATGTTTTTGATTTATGATCATTTAACATTGCTAGCTACTACAGCTAGCATAATATCCAACTTTTTCTTCCCGTAAGAGTGGGCGCGGACATTTGTTAATTTTATGGCGCTGCCTTCCAGTCTCATCCGCATCCAGCTATTTTTAGCTGTTTTAGCTGTTCTCTTATTTTCCTACAGCGGCTAATGAACCGGAAGTCTCAACCATAGACTTACTTCTGCGCTAAAGTATAAGGAATGATCTATTTATCCAATATCTGATTCCTAAACAGAGGTCAATGTTCTTTTGAATCGGATCAATCTTTTTATGAAACAAATAGCCTAACTGATTTGTTCGCTCATTATTTCTTACTTTCTTTTTTTTTTTTTTTATTAAACAGTACAAAGCTTTAAACATTAAGAAAGTTAAAAATGCAAAACACACAGAAAAGAGAAAAGCAATACATTTACACCTTAAGAAGACAGGACGAACATTTTTATTGCTTTAGGATTAACAGAACTTTAATGTCTAGATCAACTTTGAATAAAGAAAAGAAAAGATTTAGACCCAGTAAATGACATAATATATTCGTTGGTCAATTGATCTGAATCTGTTCGTATTGGTGGTGGGAGGCAGGAAGCAAATAACTCACTCAACTCATTCAGTGAACCAAAAACCGTCTCTTTTGAATATATCCCAGTGTTTCATACCTAGAGAATATCGGTTTAATGAGTTAGACTAAAAAGTAAACAAAAAGTGTCTTATCATTTATGTAGCGCACTTACTCGCAGATTATGGCATAATCTGCACACGAGTCCCGCATTTCGAAATGGCAAAGAATAGGATTCGATTCATTTTTAAACGAACTGTTCTAAAGAACCGATTCGCGGCCAACCGCCGTAAAATTAGAAGAAGAAGAAGAAGAAGAAGAACCGATTCGCGAAGTGAGATCGCACCAGTCGTAGGAGGTCAGTCGTGTGTTATAATATAGCCGTTGTGAACTCACTTGACGAAGGGAGTTTTGAAAGAATAGCAGGGCTTCGCTTTCAAAGTTGTTGGAAACTTTTGTGAGGCTTCACAGATCGAGTGTGATCACAGATCAATGTGCTAAGAATGAGAACGCGGTGTGAAAGTAGGTCTAAAAGTCTTCGTAAAGTTCTCCCCAGGTATATATATTGTTTTTCATCTGTTTGTTCTTTTGTTTTCCTTTCACAGACATAGTTCCCCATTTTTCATAATGAGGTAATTTAAATGTTTGTTGAATATTAACCGTTTTGTTTTTCCTAATTAACTTAGTTATCAAAACTGATGTGTGTCCATTGTTTACTTTCAGTATTGACAAATGTATTATTAAACATACAGGGACTTGATAAGCTAATTACATTTATTTGCAGTAGAATGTTTTCACACCTCCTTTGAATTGTAAACAGAATGCTATTTTGAGTTGCTAAAAGTGCATCATTATCATGGTAGTTCATAACTGTGCAGTCAATCAGTTTTCGTCTAGCAGCTAACTAAAAGTTGATGCATTTTCATATTTCTGAATGTAACACTGAATGAATACTTTTATTTTTTATCTGCTTTACAACTACAGGTGTAGCGTTAGGTTTGTTGTGGATATAGTTTGCTTCTGTATGTCAATACTGGACATGATAATAGAGGGTTTGCATTATGTCACGTTCTGGTCACTTATCCCGATGCATGGCCATATTGTGGATTCTCGGCTGTAAACAACAGTATGCATTGCATGGTTAATGTATTACTGAAAAAGTTGTTCTGCTAATTTATGCTGTCTAAACCATGGGATATTGAGACCATAGGTCATGTTGAGAAGGACTTAGTAAGCAGGAAAGGGTGCAGTATTTTGACAAACAAAAGTTAATAGATGGTAAAGATATGCACAAGCAGTAGGTATGATGACAACATTTTCAAACACCCCTAAGCTTAAAATGGATCACATGACTAGACAGAGATGAAAATTCCCTTTACAACGACACCTGGATTGTGAAAATCAGTTAAGGTTTGCGAAAGTTATGATATTTATAATAATGGGAAATGTGTTAAAAAACTATACATTGATTACAATAGAAGTCCTGTGACCGAAAATGCTTATTATTCACACATTTTTGCTTATAACTTCCTCATTTTATCAGATATTTGCATGAAATTTGTATAGAATGTAGAATTTTGTTAGTTCTTTCAAATGAAATCATGAAAATGTATTGTTTTAACTGGAATGGGCATCAGACCCATGGTAACTCACTGAAAACAATTATAATTAATAAGCGTTCATTTATATTCATAAGCATTTATTTTCAGAATACAAGAGAAAACAACAACAATGCATATACAAAACATCACTATTAATTGTTAATTCATATTCATACAAGTACAAAACAAATATTAATTGTCATTCACAAAAGTACAACTGACAGACTTTTTTTTTTTAGAACGACGCCTGCAGTACATCTGACAATGCGCTAATCTAACTGCCACAAATGTGACTACCCAATTTCCGCGATTTAGTAAAGTACGTTCTCCTCTATGGATTTCGATGAAATTTCATTAGTACCAAGATAAAAGCTATGTATTTATGTCCAACTATCTTTCATTAGTGTCCAAAGCTTAGATGAAGCTCGCCGACCGGTTGAAAGCCACGCAAATCTTCTGAAAGTCGCGGTGACCTGAAAATACCTCAGGGCTGAAATCCCGAAGTGTCCAAAGCTAGAGGGGTTTGCACTCGACGTAGTTATCGTAGTATTTAGGAAAAACATACTCCCGCCAGGCGGCCAGGAGTAGATATTGAATGACACGCACACTTACATTACCGCGCAGTCTGAAACACAGAATTGAGGCAGAATGTTCGCCGCGAGTGGCTGCTATGTCATCATATCTACAAGCAGTATTAAGATATTTCACCTACCTGCCCAGAAATAAGAACAAACTAGAATGTTGTCAAGATTGTTGCCCTGGAAATCCTGGTTCAGTTTGGCCAACCAGAAACACCTTCTTTCCTCAGACAGTCCTTTGCACACTTCACCTTCATTTGTTACAACTTTTGGCAGTCTATAGTACTCCAAATATTTTTCAGCAGCAATAATCAGCAAAATTTGTGAGTTCAGTTCGGTTTAGTGGCATTGTTTACACTGTGTTGCCAATATGGCCGTTTGATAAAATGTCATGAAAAACTTAGCCTAGACCAATATTACCAGGTTTACAACATTATTATTTTTTTTAAATGCAGGTCAGGTCTTATAGATGACCCTTTTTGAGAAATTCAAGTCCTCAGAAGAGACACTGGACTGATGGTGGCCCACCCAGTTCATTCTAGAGCCAAGAAGAAATGGACAGAACTGAATCTTGAAATGACCGTTTCTGCTGTGTGGTAAGACTGTGTTGCTCATCCACAGCGAAGAAAAATAATTTCAGTATTCTGACCTCCCCGACTTCTGGTTTTTACCACTTGACTTTTTACCACTTTCCCCTTTTTGCAACCTGTACTGTTTTCATGCACATTACATTTTTAGGTTCATTTCACGGTCAACAAAAATCTCTGTACAGTTATTTGTGTAGCATTGTCTAGGTCGGAACTCCTACAAGCCCGTCAGCTATGTACTGCTCTTTTAAATGGGTTCCAATTTACCTTTTGCATGGTTTATGCACTTAAGTTGTGGACAGTGATTGATGGCAAACAAATCAAATATCATATTGCCTTTATTGATTGTCTGCTTCTGAAGAAACTTCCTTTGGAGAACTCCAGTGAGAATGATGAGTTGCACACCCATACCATTATGCTGGCAGGGCGACACTACATGATTTCCCTTGCTTTCTCTGTCAAAGGATTTTTTTTCTTTCTGTCTATCCCCACATTTCTTGGCCTTTCATCTTTGAGCATTTGATGGCCCTTGATTATTCCCTCTACTGAGATCCTGCCAGTCTCACAGTCTCCTGCTCTCTCTCTTGCTGAGATGAAGAACTATATAGAGTTACAGAAAGTGGATAAAAGTTTGTATGGATGTATATAATTTGACTAGTCCTCATCTAACCATGGCATTACTTTAGATTCATAAATTCAGTTGCTCAGTTTTTAAAATGCTCATATTTCCAGCTTTTGTTTTGCACTGTTAAAGTTTAGCGAGGTGAAAAAACGCATATGTGATGATTACAAGTCCCCTTTGCAAAATGATGGCAATTATATATCAATTGCCTGGCTTCCATTGTGAATTTTTATAGTTGCTCTGAAGGCCAAGTGTAAATGGTAAGTAAGAGCAAATTTTGAGAGCATTTACTTTATGATGAATCCACTAGTGCTGAACGGCAAAGTCATTTAGAATACCTGGGTGTATGTAGTTATTTGCATATGCGACACCAATTATTTTGTGTTCACACGTCACTTAATTAAGGCATGTGTGCGTCTTCACAGCATGAAAACATCCAAAAGACTAGTACAATAAATGAAATCCTTATTTTCAAGTAAATTGGAAGGAGTTCCGTTTATTTGCAGCTTTTAAATTATATTTGTCTTCTGCACTTTATGGAATAACACTTAGCAAAAACTGCGAATGAAGTTTTTATTTTTCATAAATGTCCCTAGCTTTCAATTCACAATGCTGGAGCATGGAGAACCAGAGCATCTTGAACATATTCTGTGATTCCTGCTGTTTCTGACCAGTCTTTAGAAATTAGGACAATGTGTTGACGACACATTTATTGAAATAATCTCACGTTAAAGCATTTACACTAACAGTCTTGGAGCACGAATTTCGAATTTCACGAATTCAACTTTGGCTTGTAGAACAGCTTATTGCAGAATAGGTTATCTAGGGCCAAGTTTGACATTAGACAGTTTTTGTTCTGTGTTTTTTCTGTGTTACAGCTGTTTGGCTGTCGTCTACTATTCTGCTGTGATCACTGGATGGCAGATCAGCTGAAAACTGTGTTGTGTAATCTGTCTCTTGTTTGTTGATTAGGGCCACCTATTGTATGGGTGTGCTTTTTCCAGATGAATATTAATTTCGGTTTTGGTGTAAACAGACCTGTCATTTTTTAGAGTAAAATGCATTTTATTCGAACGAGAGATGCTATTTTTTTAAAAGTTAGTATGAAGGTTCACTCCTAACCCCACCTATAAACATAACCAACACTAGATATGTTTACATGAACTAAAAGGAGAGGAAGCCTATTCTGAAGCTGGCTCACAAGAAAGCCCACAAACAGTTTGCTGAAGACAACCTGTCTAAGAGCATGAATTACTGGAACCATGTCCTGTGGTCTGAGGAGACTAAGATAAACTTGTTTGGCTCAGATGGAACGCCCTGGTGAGGAGTACCAAGAAAACTGTGTCTTGCCTACAGTTGAGCATGGTGGTGGTGGTAGCATGATGGTCTAAGGCTGCATGAGTTCTGCTGGTACTGTGGAGCTGCAGTTCATTGAGGAAACAAGAACAAGGCCGAACGGCAGTTTTCCAACATGATAACGACCCCAAGCACACCACCAAGATGACAACTGCCTTGCTGAGGAAGCTGAAGGTGATGGGGTGGCCAAGTATGTCTCCAGTCCTGAACCCCATTAAACACCTGTGGGGCATCCTCAAGCTGAAAGTGGAGAAGCACCATGTGTCTAACATCCAGCATCTCCGTGATGTCATTATAGAGGAGTGGAAGAGGATCCCAGCAACAACCTGTGCAGTTCTGGTCAATTCCATCCCCAGAATGGTTAAGGCAGTGCTAGATAATAATGGTGCTAACACAAAATACTGACACTTTGGACACAGTTTTGACAAGTTCACTTCGGGTGTACTCACTTTTGTTGCCAGCTATTTTGACAATAATGGCTGTATGTTGAGTTATTTTCAGAGGACAGTAAATATATACTGCTATACAAGCTGCACATTGACTAATCTAAAATATATCCAAGTTTTATTTCTATTGTATTGTCCCTTGAGAAGATATACTAAAATGGTTGCTGAAATGTGAGGGGTGTACTCACTTTTGTGAGATACTTTTGTGAGATACAAAGAGGAAACTGACAACACACTGACAGACAAGACAGAGCAGGTTACTTCTGGTATGAAACAAGGTCTCAGCTTTAAAATCTTGTCTTTTTTTTAAGAAATTCAAACAATAAATACTGTTTTGTGGCTCTTTAATGTGTCATGACAGATCGTTGTATTGCCTTATTAGATCAATGTACATGTGAACAGATCGTCTTTTCTTATTTACTTAAAACACCAAAAAACGTATGAAGAGCAGGATGTATTTTATTAAAAAAATGAAGACAGAAAGACGTCAAGTTTAAGTCCACCAAATTTATCTCCTGTCTGATTTGTTTGTTGGACAAAATGGCGGATCAGGCATTATGATTGGTCATATCGTCTGTCAGTCAATTACTGCAAATATAACTGTATATTTGCCTTGATGACATACCTCAAAACAAACATGAACTGTGTAAAAAGTGGTCTTTTAGCAAACATAGTAAATATTCAGACTCAACCACTGAGCAGTTCGTAAGACATGAGATGTAAATAAACATGTCTGTTTGTATGACATAAAACATTAAAAATATATACAAATTGATGCAGTTTTATACAAATTAGACTTCAATTCACCAAAATGTAAAGTAATTAGGAATTGCCATGAGATTGCAAAACCAGGTAAAATGGAAACAGGACTTGTTTCTTTGGTAAAGCACTCTGTTGTTATCAAACTTACATCAAAGTCCATTAGATCATTATATTCCCACAGTACAAAGTAATACTAGGTCTCAGGATAGAGATTTAGTTAGAGATATTTACCTTCCTTGTGGTTTTGGTGATACGTTTGATTGGGTTTTCATGGGTTTTACTGGGTGACACTGCAGTAAGGAAAGTAGACAATTCTGTTTCAACATCCTTGAACATTGTTCTTTTGGGGAATATGAGGATGTATTATTAAATTATTAAAAATGTGTTTTGTGGCTGGGTGGCAATAACAAACAAGGATGTAGTGAAACAACTGGGATTTACTAAATGCAAAGAAGCAATACACTGACAACAGTACATTTGAGTGAGAAAAAAATATGTGCAGTATTTATATATTTGCATATTCTGCACGTTATGCAGTGTATTTTGTTATTCATATCAGGTTCTTACCTACTCACTTCTACCTAGCTTCTGAATAGTTAAAGACACAAATGATGGAAACAGTATTGAAAACAAATGACTAATAAAAACCAGGAACAGGCGGTAGTTTGTGTACAATAATGAGCAAACCAAAATACTGGGGTTTGAATTACAGCAAATATTAAAAGGCATTCAATTCAGCTGTGTGTGTGTGTGTGTTTTTTTTTTCTTCAGTATTTTAACATTGTGGACTCAAGAGTGTCAGTGACAGAATAGATGGGATGGCCAATGACCAATGAGTGTGAATCTGTACAGATGAAAGTAAACCATGAAAAATGAATGAAGTCCTGCTGCAGAGGTTCTGGTTGAGTTCAGTCTAAAAATCCAGCAGATCTTTTACAGTCTGGATAATGTCTACTGTAAAATCACAACATTTTGCCAATTATATGCTTGCAGAAAATGAAATACCTCAGAATACAGTACTCTTTTGAAAGGCTGTCAATGGAGAAAGCTGCTTTTCGGATCCAGATGGTGTAGATGCGGCATCTACCAGTGGCCTAACCTTGACCCCTTGTTTGGCACGCCCTTCTTCCTTTACATGGAACTCATTTGCATAGTTAGTAAGTGGCTTTTAGAGTTGTAGGCCTGCATTATTTGCTTTTTACGTCCAGTATAACGTAGGCATTATGCCGAATACAGTCCAAACATGACACCAGATGGTTGAACTATCACCCTTGCATTCATTTGTATCCTAATAAGAGAGCTTCTATGGAATGTTGTTAAACAGACATCCTTTCACCATTCTCTGAATGAATGTGGAGCGGATGTGCTGCAGTTGTGTTTAGTTTGAGGAGTATATTATATGTAGTATTTTTTTATTTATTTATTTTTTCTTGTGGAATGGCCAGGCAAGTTCCACTAGCCTAACTTTTTGGTCACAACCTCATTCTTTTCTGTCCTCCTTACTGATTAAAAATGGGCTAAACTACTGCCTCTGACATTTCTCTCCACTTTCCTGCCACATATTGACTGAGAAGTATTCCTCTCTGCAGGGCCTGGTGTTGGTGTTCCCCATTTACACCCCCAACGAGGTAGCTGGCAGTTGCCCTATCCGTCTTATCTGATGGCACCCGGCATTTGTTTGTGTTAGTCCACCGAAAACCGATCACACTGAAACAAATTTTCCCATTTCAGTGGTTGAAAAGCGAATTTGGACTGCCGTCTTGCATGTCGGTAGTTTAGCAGAAAAATTCTTCTGTAGAAACATCTATCCAAGCTCTAGCTGACTATGAAGACTGTCACAAACAACGGTTGTTATTCATTTTCTAGACAACGTTATGGTGCAATGTTTTCTCTTCTTTATAGCTTTTAAGTGTTTTTGACACGTAATTCAGCACACTCTGTGCTTGGAGTGATTTAGTTGGCTCAAATAAGACGGTGGTGATTTTGATTCCCTTTCAACTTTCCAAAGAAATAAGGAGTTTTGAAGCTTCTCCTCACCTCATCAAATACTTGTTGCTTTTATGATCGCAGGTACATATCAAAGAGAAACCTTGCAACAGTCTATGTGTAACAGCTCAATGTTTCAGTCGATACATGGGGCCAATCAATGAAACAACAGACTTTGAAGAGGAAAATCTGTGAAATAAAGAGCTTTACATCATTCCACATATATGTCATTGCTCTGCATCACACCCTTTATCTCTGATATGATCTTTTTTTTGTCTCACTGTCCATGTCTTTCTCTCTTTCTCTGTTCTCCTGTCTTGCTTCTCTCTGTGAACTCTATAGAAATGCTTTATTCATTTTATATATTCAGCCAAGGTCAGCCGAGTCACTGCAAAAGTAGCTTTTCATTTTTCTGTAAAGCTTCACTGCAGTTTGATATTGTCATAGCAGTATAGAGGTCAATGACAAGCTATTTTTTTTTTATTTGAAAATACATTAAACATGCAATTTATACTGTGCTTTCAATACACCTTTTTAATTTTTTAATTAGTTCTTTTTTGAACCTCATTAAAAGCCTAATTTAAAGCTTCATTAATGTTGGCATGAAATTAAAATTCTGTTTTCTAAATGCATGTTATAGGTCTTATTTGAACTTTTTTTTTTTTTAATTACTATTTAATTTGTTAATTTGTCTTCTTAACTTGATTTTCCAGTGAACCGACAGACAAGCTAGCATTCAGATCTGCCTCCATCCAGTCAACAACTGACAGCCAGAACCAAGTCCCCATACTCCTTTTTTATTTTAACTTAAAAATTATTATTTTTTTTATTATTTTCTTAACTTTAAAAGAATTAAACATTATTTGGTGTCGTCTTTTAATATATATTTTTTTCTCTTTGGAACTGGTCATTACTATTTTAAAAACCTTGTGTGTTTGAGTTCATGCGGTGCTGCGCAGACCGATTGGTGAGAGTTGCTGCTTGCAGTTCAAGGATTGAAAGCAGCGACGTGAATTGGACACTTTCTGTTTCTCATAGTGGTGCTCACGCAGTGTTTGCATACTTTATCACATATGAAGTGAATGGACCATTTTTACAAGACTGCGATGATGCATTTAATGGTCATCGGCAGCGTAAATCCTCTAAGTTTTTAATAGTTTTATTTTGAAAAAAAGGAAAATAACACTATAATTTGTATTATATTACCTTTGAATCAAAATACAAAAAACGAGTTAATGCTAAAGTGAGGTATTTCTAATGCCGCGTCTACATTGTAAAAAAATAAAGCACACAATTTGCTGAGTCAACTTAAGTCAAGTCACCTTTATTTAAATAGCGCTTTTTACAATACAGATTGTGTCAAAGCAACTTTACATTATCAAATAGGAAGGTAATAAACAATTTTAGTTGAAGGAAATTATTAATTGCAAATTAATAACAAATGAATTGTCCCCAACTGAGCAAGCCATAGGCGACAGTGGCAAGGAATCAAAACTCCATCTGTGAGATAGATGGAGAAAAAAAAAAACCTTGGGAGAAACCAGGCTCAGTCGGAGGGGTCAGTTCTCCTCTGACCAACCTGCAAGCAGTTTATACCTGTAGAGGTGGTCTATATGTGCTGACCCACCATCTGAATACGGACTGGATCAGGGAACTCCAGTGACCATCCGATCAGGATACAGACTGGATCTGACCTCGGAATAAGCAGGAGATAGACTAATATTAGCGTAGATGCCATACTTCTTATAATGCAACGAGTGCATCAGGTGTTTTGGGAAGTGTTCCCGGTTCCGGTTGACCTAATTAATGCAGCCTAATAATCCTTTAACGGATTTGAATTTAGAAATGTTTAAATGTGTTATGTGTAAGCCAGGTTAAAGAGATGGGTCTTTAGTCTAGATTTAAACTGACAAAGTGTGTCTGCCTCCCGAACAGAATTAGGTAGACTCTTCCAGAGTTTTGGCGCTAAGAAAGAAAAATATCTGCCGCCCGCAGTTCAAGTCAAGTCAAGTTTATTTGTATAGCGCTTTTCACGAAACAAATCGTTTCAAAGCAGCTTTACAGCAAATTAAAGTTTGTACAATAATTCAAGTTTGTTAAATTAAAGTTTGTACAATAATGAAAGTTTGTACAATAACGTTTGTTAAATTAAAGTTTGTACAATAATTCAAGTTTGTTAAATTAAAGTTTGTACAATAATGAAAGTTTGTACAATAACGTTTGTTAAATTAAAGTTTGTACAATAATTAAAGTTCGTTAAATTAAAGTTTGTACAAAGTTTGTAGTTGATTTTGATATTCTGGGTATTATCAGGTTGCCAGAGTATTGAGAACACAGCGGACGTGAACTTAAAATAATTTGTTACCTGGCTGCCTTAAAATTTTAATTCAAATCAAATATCTAAGTTGTCACTTAGTACAACTTAATATTTCAAGTTGACTAAATTTCTTTGAGTTGCCTGAACTTAAAATTTTAAGGCAGCCAGGTAACAAATTATTTTAATTTGACTCATCAAATTGTTTTGTACAGTGTATGGGAGGGACGGTAAATTTGGCATCGTTTTCTCTTCTGACTGCCGTTGTCAGCCTCTCTCAATTTTTTTCCTTTTATTAAAAGTCATGAAAACACTTTTGTGGAGTTTTTCTTTTGCTATTTGAGCAAATGGGAATGAAAAAAATATATTTGTGGTACTCTTCCATTCCCTGTTTTTCAAGTTAACCCAACTATGACAACTTCCGCTGCTGAGAAACCCAGAAATATGAAAAAGGTCCATTAAATGCAATATTTGTCAGACGCTTCAGAGACATTTTCATGAAGCAACAGAAACACTTTTCATGGACTGTTTAATATAGCACCATCTGTACAAGAATAAAGTGCCAACATAGTCCCATGCTATTTAAATACCAATAAAGTGGGTCAATATATAATTTTACCAGCCATAAACATGGCTTAATATAACATTGTGACTGCAGTAAAAGAGCTTTATAAGAACAAAAAACAAAAACTTGTGAGTATTAGCAGAACTGAAGGTGTCAGAATAAACATGAAACACGTCATTGTTGTTATGTGGTGAATTTGGCCAATCGTATAACAGCTGTTTCGTCATCAGAGCTCCTGCAGAAGCTGTGCCGGCTGAGTCAGCCAACTGCTCTCAAATCGCTTTCTCGCTATTTTGATGCCATATATCACACTGACGCAGCATTGTTGCTGTCTCAAATCTGACAGAATTTCTAACCGGCATGCACTGCTTAAAGGGGATCCCCAGAATATGTCTATGAAGTTTCAGCTCAAAATACTGCACAGATCATTTATTAAATCATTTTGAGTGGAAGCAGAAACACGCAGTTTTCGTGCATGTCTCTTTAAATGCAAATGAGCTGCTGCTCCCAGCCCCCTTTTCTAGAATAGGGCTGTGCCTTTACAGCTCGTAGCTTAGAATGATTTTGATTGTCATGTCTATTGTGCTGAAGTCATGCATTTTAAACCATGTTTTAAACTTGAAACTTCCGGTTTTCTGAGGGCACACATTCGAAGCACACAGTATGCGAGTGCTAAAATAAGTTTAACTCTTTCATGACTTATTGCTTAAACTGTCAAATACACACACGTTTATGTTAAAAACACACAGGAGTTACAAAAACAGTCAGTTATGGTTAGGTAAACAGCTGGAAAAGAATTTGCATGTTTATATTAGATCTGTGGCAGCAGCGTAAAATACAGTTAATACCTCATTACATGCGCTGCTTTCTTGTCTCTGAGGCTGGGACTCTAAATGGTGTTCTGTGCTCATCTGTGCAGTCATAAACAGAACAGTTAGCATGCTTTGCTTAAACTTTTGCCATGACATTAGAACTATCTGATTTAAGTCATGATATTAGTGAAAAACTCTCACTTGGGTAACACTTTATAATAAGTATACACTAATAACATTTTTAACAAACTGTTAGTTTAGTTATTTCATAGTTTATAAGCTGTAGTTAATACATTAATAGACTATACAAATAGTGAGTTCTTCATTCATTAACAATGTCATTAACACAATTATTATTGTTTAATTAGCTCAAAGTAAAGAAATTGTTAACTGGTAATAAGTAAGAACTATTCACTATTAGGTGAAATGGGAAAATCAACCTTTATTAAACATCAACTGCACTCATATTCACTGTCCCTTAAAATGTTTACAAATACATTAAGGACACACACACACTGGATATGTGGTTTATTGGCATATGTGGACTCTTCCAGTCAAAATTACATCTGCATTGATGCAGACGATTAATTTTTCCAGTTTAATGGTGTTAAAAATATTTAACACAGTTAACACAGGGGCAGGGCTAGGGTTGGCCACCCCACTCACAATTGCTGCTTGTGTTTCTTTTTTTCTTGACAAGAATGTCTTTTCAGACGCTCACTCCATCTTTATTTCAGCGCCAGGTGCTAGTCAAATGAACGTGGGAAAGGTACAGGTGATGAGGGAGCTTCAGTAGAACAACAGTGAATTGCAGTCAGATTGGATGTTGTCAGGCCATATGTCAGTAAATGCAAATTTACCTGTCCTGTCAGCCGTTATATTGCACTTATATCATGCACGCTTCAATTGCATGCACAAATACGGCGCAAGCTGTAGCCTGTATCATTTTATATGAAAGCATGAATGAAACTACGAGCATGTGTATCAGATCTTTGTCATATTCAGCAGTGGCAGCTCTTAAAATAATAGCAGACTAGCAGACAAACCTAACCTAATAACGTCTCGGTTACGAAGGTAACCCTCGTTCCCCGAAGGAGGGAACGGAGACGTTACGTCAATGACGTAATATTGGGGATCGGCTACGAGACCCTATCACCTCTGAGCTAAAGAGAAAAAGCCAATGACAATTGGCGAGTGGAATTTGCATGCCGCGCCACTCCCCCGGACATACGGGTATATAAGATGGCGGCGTGCATCCACTCATTCAGATTTGCTGAGGAGCCGAGCCGCAACCCGGCTTCAGCGCAGTCCAGGATTGTGGCAGGAGGACGTAACGTCTCCGTTCCCTCCTTCGGGGAACGAGGGTTACCTTCGTAACCGAGACGTTCCCCCTCAGTCGTTCTCTACGACGTTACGTCAATGACGTAATATTGGGGACCTCTGGAAAACGCCACAATCCTGAACTGCGTTACGCAGCCGAGACCCAATGCCGGCAGGCAAGCGTGTCGGAACAAAGGGCTCAATGCGTAACCGTCCCAACACCCTGTAGACCACGTGGTGGCCCACCAGGGGTGCCAAGTTTTGAAGCAGCCGTTGGGG
Organism: Cirrhinus molitorella; assembly: GCA_033026305.1. Classification (NCBI taxonomy): domain Eukaryota; kingdom Metazoa; phylum Chordata; class Actinopteri; order Cypriniformes; family Cyprinidae; genus Cirrhinus; species Cirrhinus molitorella. The sequence goes on along the minus strand of CM065118.1, from coordinate 32,534,579 downwards.
GGCGGAGCACAATAACGGTTAAGTCATGTGGAAGCTTTGGAAGTAAGTCTAACTAGACTGGGGAAACACGGAAGGTTCCGTGGAGATACTGAGACATGATGCCACAACCGGAGGGGGGTGAAGGAGGCCCCGCTCCGGAGCACAGTATGGACTACTCCGTCTAGTCCAGTACTGCGGGGCAAGGAGGACCCAGAGTTCAGCCGTGGGAACAACTGGGAGAATAGCGCACGGATCCGAGAGGAGTGGCGCAGCAAGCCGACACCTGAGCCGTCCTCCCGCAAATTACCTGATGTTACCCAACACACGGGAGGACACTGGCTCAACGCGGAGGTTGTAGAACCGCGCAAAGGTATTGGGTGTCGCCCAGCCCGCAGCTCTACAGATGTCTGCTAGAGAGGCACTGTGCGCCAGCGCATAGGAGGAGGCCACACTCCGGGTGGAGTGGGCTCTCACTCCCAGGGGGCACGGCTCACCTTGGACTTCATACGCCAAGGTGATGGCATCAGCTACCCAGTGAGCCAACCTCTGTTTGGAGACAGCATTCCCCTTCTGCTGTCCCCCGAAGCAGACAAAGAGCTGCTCGGAGCGTCTGAAGCTCCGGGTGCGGTCCACGTAGACGTGCAGGGCACGGACGGGACACAGCAACTCCAAGGCCGAGTCTGCCTCCTCCTGGGGCAGAGCTTGCAGGTTCACCACCTGATCTCGGAAGGGAGTGGTGGGAACCTTGGGCACGTAGCCGGGCCGGGGTCTCAGGATGACGCGAGAGTAACCTGGCCCGAACTATAAGCACGCTTCGTTGACCGAAAATGCATGCATGTCCCCTACCCTCTTGATGGAGGCCAGCGCAGTCAGGAGTGAAGTCTTGAGTGACAGGAACTTCAGCTCGACTGAACTGAGCGGCTCGAAGGGAGCTCCCCGAAGGCCCTGAAGGACCACGGAGAGATCCCAAGAGGGTACGAGGTGCGGTCTAGGAGGGTTAATCCTTCTCGCACCTCGAAGGAACCTGATGATCAGGTGATGCTTTCCCAGAGATGACCCATCTACTGCATCGTGGTATGCCGCAATGGCTGCGACATACACTTTCAAAGTGGAAGGGGACAGTCTCCCTTCCAACTTCTCTTGCAGGAAGGAAAGCACCACTCCGACCGAGCACTTCCGTGGGTCCTCTCGGCGAGAGGAACACCAATCAACGAAGAGACCCCACCTCAGGGCGTAGGCCTGCCTGGTAGAGGGGGCTCTAGCCTGAGTGATAGTGTCTATCACGGCCTGGGGGAGACCGGCGAGGTCTTCCGTGTCCCGTCCAGAAGCCACACGTGCAGGTTCCATAGATCGGGACGCGGGTGCCAAATCGTGCCGTCCCCCTGAGAAAGAAGGTCCTTCCTCAGGGGAATCTTCCAGGGAGGGACTGTCGCGAGGAGCATGAGGTCGGCGAACCAGGTCCGGGTGGGCCAGAACGGCGCAACCAGCAGGACCTGCTCCTCGTCCTCCCTGATCTTGCACAGGGTCTGTGCAAGGAGGCTCACTGGGGGAAAGGCGTACTTGAGGAGGCCCCGCGGCCAGCTGTGTGCCAGGGCGTCCCTGCCGAGGGGGGCCTGAGTCAGGGAGAAAAAGAGCTGGCAGTGGGAGGATTCTGGTGAGGCGAACAGGTCTACCTGAGCTTCCCCGAATCGACTCCAGATGAGCTGGAGATGGAGTCGCCATTCTCCAGGGAGAGTAAGCTGTCGTGAGAGCACATCGGCTGCACGATTCAGTTCTCCTGGAATGTGAACGGCCCGCAGCGATTTAAGCCGCGTGTGACTCCAGAGGAGGAGATGGCGGGCGAGCTGCGACAGGCGACGGGAGCGCAGACCACCCTGACGGTTGATGTACGCTACGGTCGCTGTATTGTCCGTGCGGACAAGCACGTGCTTGTGGCGCAGCAGCGGCAGAAACCGCCGGAGCGCCAGAAACACGGCTAGCAGCTTGAGGCAATTGATGTGCCACTGCAGTCGAGGTCCTGTCCAGGAGCCCGAGGTTGTCTGCCCGTTGCACACGGCACCCCAGCCCGTCGAGGAGGCATCTGTGTTGACTACAACATGCCTCGACACCTGTCCCAAGGGCACGCCGGCCCGTAGGAAAGCAGGGTCTGACCAAGGGCTGAAGAGGCGGCGACACTCCGGGGTAACGCCGACCCGGAACGTGCCGCGGTGCCATGTCCATCTCGGGACTCGGTCGTGTAGCCAGCGCTGAAGCGGTCTCATATGAAGCAGCCCGAGCGGCGTAACTGCGGCTGCGGCTGTCATATGCCCCAGGAGCCTCTGGAAAGTTTTGAGAGGGACCGCCGTCTTGTGCCTGAAGAGTTTCAGACAATTCAGCACCGACTGGACGCGCTCGTTGGTGAGGCGTGCTGTCATGGAGACCGAGTCCAACTCTATACCGAGAAAAGAGATGCTCTGCACGGGGGAGAGCTTGCTCTTCTCCCAGTTGACCCGAAGCCCCAAATGGCTGAGGTGCTGTAACACCAGGTCCCTGTGTTCGCACAACAGATCTCGCGAGTGAGCCAGAATGAGCCAGTCGTCGAGATAGTTGAGGATTCGGATGCCCTTCCGCCATAGGGGAGATAGGGCACCTTCCGCGACCTTGGTAAAGACGCGGGGGGACAGGGACAGGCCAAAGGGGAGGACTTTGTACTGATACGCCCGACCCTCGAAAGCAAACCGAAGAAACGGTCTGTGTCGAGGTAAAATCGAGACATGAAAGTACGCGTCCTTCAGGTCGATGGCTGCAAACCAATCCTGGTGTCGTACGCATGACAGTATGCGCTTCGAGGTAAGCATCTTGAACGGTAGCCTGTGAAGGGACCGGTTCAGCACTCGAAGGTCCAGGATCGGTCGCAACCCACCTCCTTTCTTGGGCACGATGAAATAAGGGCTGTAGAACCCCGATTTCATCTCGGCTGGAGGGACAGGCTCGATCGCGTCCTTCGCCAGGAGGACCGCAATCTCCGCCCGAAGAACAGAGGCATGGGTGTCCGAGTGGACAGAGGTGGAACGGATGCCTCTGAACTTGGGCGGTCGCCTCACGAACTGAATCGCGTAGCCGAGCCGTACTGTTCGGATCAACCAAGGGGACGGGCTGGGGAGCGCTAACCAGGCTCCCAGCCTGCTTGCCAGTGGGACCAGGGGAACAGTAACTGGCGTGCCAGAGGTGGGGCAGCCGGGGGGGGAAGGGGAAGGGGACTCAACCCAGAAGGCGGGGCGTTCTGGAGGAGAGTGGTGCTGCACGGGGCAGCTCTTACCTTCCCGGGTTCCCGCGCTGGCGAATTCAGGCTCCGAGTCCGAGGAGGCAGGGCGTCGCTCAGGAACGAGACTCGGGGCACTGGGCCCAGAGATGAAGGAAATTGCTCTTTTTGTGAATATGTGGGTACCACTGACCCAGGGGTCAGTGGCAGCAGCGATGGCTTCCAGCCCCGGCCCTCCCCCGGGGCTGGGGGGACTGATGTCGTTGTCCCCCGAAGAGCAAACGTCCTCATCTCTGGGTTGCCCGTGTCAGGGCCGCTTCGCGGTCTTGCGGGTGGTTTTGGCGGGCCGCTGAGGGACGGGCTGAGCCGCCTTCCTGCGGGTGGCTCTACGCCCAGGCTGAGGCGATCTCACCTCAGCCGATGGTGCAGGGGGCGGAGCAGAAGCCGCAGCCGCAGGGGGGCGCCCTTGGCGACAAACAGCCGGAGGCTTGGCACTCGACGGCTTGGTGGAACCCCGTCGAGGCAAGATGTGGCTTATGGCCTCCGACTGCTTCTGGACTGCCGAGAACTGCTGGGCGAAGTCCTCGACAGTGTCGCCGAAGAGGCCGACCTGGGAGACGGGTGCGTCGAGAAAGCGAGCTTTGTCGACGTCAGCCATCTGCGCCAGGTTCAGCCAGAGATGGCGCTCCTGGACTACCATGGTAGACATCACCTGACCGAGGGACCGCGCTGTTACCTTGGTCGCCCGTAGGGCGAAGTCGGTAGCCGAGCGCAGCTCCTGCATCAACCTGCGGTCAGAACTACCCTCGTGCAGTTCTTTCAGTGCTTTGGCCTGATATACTTGCAGGGTGGCCATCGCATGCAAGGCAGAGGCAGCCTGGCCCGCGGCATTGTAAGCCTTCGCGACGAGAGCCGACGAAAGCTTACACGCCTTGGACGGGAGACGCGGACGATCCCGCCAGGTGGCGGCGTTTTGCGGGCACAGGTGCACCGCAACCGCACGCTCCACCTGGGGGACATCCACGTACCCCCTGGCTGCCCCGCCATCAAGGGTAGTGAGGAGGGAGGAGCCCTGACGTGTACGAGCCGAATAAGGGGCCTTCCACGTCTTAGCGAGCTCCTCATGCACCTCGGGAAAGAAAGGTACTGGGGCGGAGCGAGGTTGAACGTCACTACGCGCACCCAGATACCAATCGTCAAGCCGCGAGCGCTCGGGTGAAGGTGCCTTCGACACCTCCAGGCCGATGCTCACGGCTGCCCGATGGAGCATGGCTGCCAGTTCGGCGTCCGCCTCCGATTGAGCAGCCACCGCGGCGGGGGGCTGCTCAGTGGAAGTTTCCGCCTCAGCCGGCATAAGCCCCCCCTCTGATGCTGTGATCGACATTCTATCCTCCTCGGGAGCGCCAAAAGTAACACTAGGCTCGTTTTCAGACGAGCGAGTGCTGAGTTTTGGCATCTCCACGGAACCACGCTTTGAGGGACCGGACTTCCGCGGGGGTTTTAAACCCGACGGAAGATTCGGCACTGTCACCCTCAGATCACCCTCACCTCTAACCAATGCAGCCGAGGAGCCAGGACGGCCCGCCGAACTGGAAGGGGTAGAGGATGAGGGGCGCCATCTCGCGAACGAGAGGCGCGATCTCAGCGTGGCCATGGTCATGCGCTCGCAATGAGCGCATGAACCATCCACAAACGCCGCCTCAGCGTGTTCTCGGCCCAGGCACGAGAGGCAGCGTTCGTGGCCGTCATTGGAGGACAAAAAGCCACCACATCCAGAAGCACACGGTCGGACAGTCATCTCGGAAGATGCTATCAACGACCGTGTAAGAAATTTGCTCTTTTAGATCGGCGTGCCCCAGGGAAGGCAACAGCCAGAAATCGCTGGGATGGCACAGATGCCGGCAGCGCCGGTAACACGATCGAGCACAGGAAAACAGGAGCAGGAACAGTTGAGTCGTTCTCTCCGTGTCGTATTCTCTTCTCAGCAGCTCACACAGGCGAGGCTCCGAAGCAGAAATCTGAATGAGTGGATGCACGCCGCCATCTTATATACCCGTATGTCCGGGGGAGTGGCGCGGCATGCAAATTCCACTCGCCAATTGTCATTGGCTTTTTCTCTTTAGCTCAGAGGTGATAGGGTCTCGTAGCCGATCCCCAATATTACGTCATTGACGTAACGTCGTAGAGAACGACTGAGGGGGAACCCAGCTACTGTGATGTCTGATTGTCAAAGAACAAAAGAAAAAAAAGAGGAAATCAGTAACTTTTGTAGCTTTAAAGATTTATCTGTATTTCATTTGGTATTTAGTGTTTGATAACTTTATTCAATTTTTGTATATTTTCTACTTGCTGAAACCTACCTCACACAAAACTTGTATAGCTTTTTACATATGTGACCCTGGAGCACAAAATCAGTCATAAGTCGCACTGGTTATATTTGTGGCAATAGCCAACAATACATTTGTATTGGTCAAAATTATCGATTTTTCCTTTATGCCAAAAATCATTAGGATATTAATTAAAGTGTTTAAATATTAAATGTTCCATGAAGATATTTTGTAAATGTCCTACCGTAAATATATCAAAACTTAATTTTTGATTAGTAATATGCATTGCTAAGAACTTTTAGACAACTTTAAAGGTGATTTTCTTCATATTTCGATTTTTTTGCACAATCAGGGCCCTATCATACACCCGGCGCAATGTGGCGCAAGGCGCAGCGCAAGTGTGTTTTCTAGTTTAAGTCCGACGCAGTTCGCATTTTCCCGTCCAGCGCCGCGTCGTTTAATTAGCAAATGCATTTGCGCCCGTTTGTGCGCTCATGGGCGTGCTGGTCTAAAAAAGAGGTGTGTTCGGGCGCATTCTTGGCGCGTTGCTATTTTGAGGACCTGAAAATAGACTGCGCCATAGACCAACTCAAACCTGGTCTAAAGTCTAAAGTCAATGGCACAATATTTTTTTTTGTTATGTAAAGAGCGCATTGGTAGATAATGCGCCTCTGGGCAGGTCCACAACGTGCGTTCACTTTGCTTAAACAATAGTAAAACAATATTATTGTGTAGGCTACATAAATATAATAATGATGGATAGCCACTGCGTGTAATAGAATTAGGCTACCTATTTGCAGTTCAGCCTATTAGTACTTATAATGATGAATGAAACTGGATAATTAATTAACAATCGTGCCAATACACACACATATATATTAACTGACTCCTCGCACGGAGCTATTTGAAAGCCTGCATCCAACGCAGACGAATGAAATATTGACTGGCCACTTTACAGGTAATTTCAGCAAAACATCACTCGTTAAACTCGTCAGTTTAATCAGTGTATTTAATAAGTCAGTGTGTTTTATAATGTTACATATTTTCGAATTGTTCAGCCAAATGGACTACCTGCTCGGCCAAAGTATTAAAAGATGGAGGAGGCATAGGATCTACCGGCCTATGTCCACATATCTGTCCCTGTCCCTGTAAATAGCGATCCGCCATGGCGCAAACGCAACTCGCTCTTAAAGGGAATGGGAGATGAGACTCTGATTGGTTTATTGTACGTTACGCCCAAAAAACACCCCTTACTTATTAAGAGAATAGGGACAACCCATTTCAACTATTGTGCCCGGGCGCACGGACCGTTTTCCCGTCGTTAAATTTGCAAAAGTGGATCTGGACATGCCCTGAGCACACCTGCGCCGTGCGCTTTACACTTTGCGTTTAGATCATTAAAATAGGGCCCTCAGATTCCAGATTTTCAAATAGTTGTATCTCGGCCAAATATTGTTCTATTGTCCTTATTCAGCTTTCAGATGTAAAAAATAAAAAAATTGACCCTTTTGACTGGTTTTGTGGTCCAGGGTCACATATGACACTAATTAAACAATAATAACTGTGTTAATTACAATAACAATGAATTAAGAACACTGTATTTGTGTAGAGCCTATTTATGTATTTTTATTTACAGTTTATAAACTATGATTTAACTATAAACTAATAGTTTGCAAATTATTTGTAAGTACTACAAATATTACTGTATATTTATTATAAAGTGTTACCCTTACTTGTCATTGACCTGTTATAACAGTATTGAGGCCCAAATGACTATGAAAGTGTGTTTGATTTTGTACTTTATGTATCTTATGGCTTTCCAGAACATCTTTGAGGTTTTGACCAGCAGCATTTTCTTTCTTCTCTAGTTTGCTGTGAGATTGGTAAGTGGCAAAAACCTCTCTGTAAACTCCCTTATGGACCTACGTGATTGGCAAATTAAAACAAACTATCAAAATATTGGTTTCTGTGCCGAGTGTCCCTCGACAGCCATCTGCTTTGCCATTTGATGGCTTCCTCTCTGCTTTAATCCCCACAGATGTTTAGGAAGTCACTTTGAGCGGGCAGGTAATCGCCTGCCACTAGCAGCGAAACCCTACAGCACTTCATTGCGCCCGCTGCTAATTACAAACAAAACATGGTTAAGCCATGTTAATTCACTGCCGGCGGCAAGGCACACACAAATAAAAGAAAAAGACGCAATTACAGGGTCTGGTCGGGAAGACTCTTGTTCCCCTGATATGGGCAGATGGAGGAGGAATTATACTAAAACTAAATAAATACAGCACTGGTAAATGGCGGAAAGAGGTTTTGTATAGTAGCTGGTACTTCTTTCCCAGAACTCACAGAAGAGACAAAAAAAATGGCACTTTTGAAATTTAAACCTTTTAATAAATTGGGCCTTTCACTAATACCCTTGAAGTTTCTTCTCTCTCTCCTTCTTTCTCCCTTACTTACACTCTCCTGATGCTTCTTTGTAATACATACCAGTATGCAGTGAGCACCTGCAATGAAGAGCAAAGATATGCTCACTCTTGAAAGTCAAGGTTCTTTATTGGCAGCAATGATTTCATAAAGAACTTTTAACATCCATGCATTCTTTCATTTGCACAGAACGTTCTTTAGATTATTAGAATATTCTTCACATGAAGTTTTAAGAACTGTTCACTGAAAGGTTCTTTCATCAGGGGATGCTTTCTTCTATGGCTTCACTGCAAAAAACACCTTTTATTGTAAGTCCAGCGATGTCTTCTCAAACCTTCAGAAAGCTTCTGATTATTGATCTGCTTAGCTATTATTAATTAACTTAAGATGAAGTGTTAAGAGGACTGGATCTGGCACTAACCTTGTCAATTACTAATCCTTGAAAATTGATCAGCGAGAGTGTCTGTTTGCCCTTTTCTCGGATGGATTCTCTGAAGAGTGATCACCGAAAAGCACGTGATCACAACTAAGCCTGCAAAATCTCCCTTGGGTTTGAGTTCTTAAATCATGACGGGAGATCACAAGTGATCGAGGGGGAGTCTCAGAATAGTTCATGTCCATATGGTGATGGAAATGTGGACATGTGTTCTGATTACGACTGAGATTGCTAGATTAAGTGCATAATCTTTGCTTGGAGACAAGTGTCTGAGAGAACGCAAAAGGATGGTCCCGCTGATTGTAGGTCAGGACTTCTGAAATCCCCTTTTAGGGGATCATATGAAGTAAGCCTCTCTTAGGGTAGAGTACACAGCTTCCTGTGTTTATTTGCGGTTTCTAGATATGTCTAAAAACTGATTGACCTTACTTTGAATTTAACTACACTGAAATTATTTGCCTTTATTATTTACATGAAGCACTTTCCTTTCCTTTCCTTTCCTTTCCTTTCCTTTCCTTTCCTTTCCTTTCCTTTCCTTTCCTTTCCGTGTATGAACTTTTGGTTAGCCACAAAAAAAACAAAAAAAAAACACATGGTATCACCTTTTGACCATTTTATAAAGAATTTGTATGTTGTTGTTTTTTTTAAATTTAAAAATATTGATACCAAATCTGTGGTCGAAGCCAGTAAGGATCCAAAATAGTCTTACGCCTCTGTGATGCCCTCTGTTGTTTATTACTTACAGAAATTATTATTTTTTGTAATGCAGTCTTTTAGATGTTAGTACATTTTTGTATCTATATTTGTTTAATATGTTGGGAATAAGTACAAGTAAGCTATTCATAGATTATATCCCCTTAAAATGGTAAATGTTGTGACTGTATGAGAGAACATTATTTTCAATATTTTGTAATTCTGTTTGGTGACACCAAAGGGTGCAGTAATGACACTGCTGGCTTTTATTCAAGTGGTACAAAATTGCTTCTGGATGACTGGCACATAGATGACATTTTGTTCATTAACAGAGTTGAATTCATCTCAAGATCATGGGTTGATATCGAGATGGAAGCCACTATGAGGCGGCAACCTGTTATATAAAGAATAAATAAGGATTTCTAGGCCACTTCTAGAGTATGTCTGCCTGAGTGTATATTATTTGGAACATTTTATTTCATTAGGGGTGATCTAAATGCTTTTTGTATTGTGGGCATAGTTTCAAAAACAATACTAAAAATTAAGGAGGTCTACAAACATTTTTTTTTAAAGGGCACTTCAATTATGCCCCTTTTTATTGGTCTTGGATTTCCCCAAAATGAACTGCATATTCCCTCCCCGCTTTCAGAAGAAGATGTAGTGTACACATCTCTGTTTTGCATAACTAGAGCAATAAACAGATGGCAGAAGCAACTTGACTGAGAACGATAGAATATTTCACATAAAAGATGTTTACATAGTCCACAAGAGAAAATAATAGTTGAATTTATAAAAATAACCATGTTCAAAAGTTTACATGTTTGATTCTTAATACTGTGTTGCTACCTGAATGATCCACAGCTGTTTTTGGTTGTTGTTGTTGTTGTTTAGTGATAGTTGTTCATGAGTCCCTTGTTTGTCCTGTTAAACAGTTAAACTGCCTGCTTTTCTTCAGAAAACTATTTCAGGTCCCATGAATTATTTAGTTATTCAGCACCCTTTCAAACAATGACTGTATGATTTTGAGATCCATTTTTTTGACACTGAGGACAACTGAGGGACTCATATCCAACTAATACAGAAACACAATGCATTAAGAGCCAGGGGTGTAAACTTTTAAACAGAATGTGCACATTTTTTTTATTTTTTATTTTTTTATTTTGCCTGAATATCATATTTATTTAATTTAGTACTGCCCTTTAGAACAGTAGATACTTAAATGTTTCCTAGAAGACAAAGTAAGTTAAATTTAGCCTGATCTTCAAATTCAAAAAGTTTCCATTAAAAAAGTTTTAATGCATTGTGTTTCCGCATGATGGATTTTGCATAATAGGTGCTTTTTAAGGTACAAAGATATTCCCCATCTATACGGCAATAGAAAAAACAAGAATTAAAAGAATTAATTTCACATGCTACAATCATTAAAATTACAGTGCTGACAGAATCTTGAAGGTAATTTTATCTCGATTGACAAACAGTATCCTTATATTTCTTCTGTCTGTGGCTTGAGTTGTGATCAATTTGGCCCATTCCTTGCACTAAAACTTTGCAGAAACTGTTAAAACGGGCAGCCTAGAAAGATACGACCGTAAACAATTATAAATAATAGATAAACTCTTTTCTTTTAAGAAATATACCATCCCAGAATGAAGTGAATAATGCCTGGAAAGAGATCAAAGTCAAGGAGTCCAGTGAGTGAAGGAGGGAGAGAAAAAGGGTGGGGAAAAAAAAATGGAGTGCAGAGTACGATAAGAGAAGGGAGATGAGCCTTTCATATTAGCCGTGCCTTTGTTCCACAACGTCAGGTGCAAGAGAGGCATGGCTGAAATAGAAGAAAAATCCCTTTAGAAATGAAACTCTTGGAATCTTAGAAATGTATTCTGCATTATAGCCTATTTTTCCCAGACACTTTAGACATGTATATCCCTCGCTGCCCTTGAAAAAAACGCACACACTGCAGTCGTGATAAAAAACAAAGTTCTTTTCTCAGTAAAGATGATGTTAATTAGGTTGTTGCATGAAGGCCTCTTAGAGCTCAAAAGCTCTGCCGTTACCAACCACACTTGAGAGCAAAATGGATTTCTTATTTCTTAATAATTCATTAAGGAGTATACACACATATATATACAGACAAAAATACTTTTACATGTACAGGCAGAAACACACAGAGAGATGTTCCTGAAGCTGCTGGAGCTTGTGTCAGTTGCCTCGGGCTTGCAGTCTTCTTGAGAGAGACCAAAATATGAATAATAATAAAAGGCTAAATAAATATTCATCTCAATATTCATTGCGTACTATTAATTCAAACTTGTTTAGTTTCCCTCGGTCCCTCATTTGTGGTGTTTGTGCCACAGGAGGCTGAATTATAGTCTGTGAGATGTAGAGTTAAAGAGGGGCGTTTAACCTCCCTGATTTATTGTTCTCATACTGTTCAGACCTCTCGCCTTTCTTCTCTCGTGCTCACGAAAATTTCATTGCTTTGTTATTGGACTTCTAAATTAGAGGCTTTGACATTTGCAACAGCTGTCCAATAATGGTATATAGATTAGTCTATAGTTCTGCCCATGCTTCAGTCATGGGAGTCATTCGATTTGTTTGGATTAAAACGGCCTCTGTCTTAGCAGACTAGGTGGCAGCATTTGGAGTTTGGCTGGCAGACATTTTTAAAGTGAAGTCGATCTTAATTCATTTTTTTCAGCTAATGAATATTAACAGTCACCACTAGAGGAGAGAATATGTTGTCAAGCTGAAGGAACCGCAATGTAAAATTAAAGGGCATTTTTGTAGTATTAAAAAAAAGATAGCTTTAATGAAATGGGGATGAGGGGAATTATGAATGTTATCTGCTGTCCTAAATAGTTTTGTGATTTTTAATGTAGACACAATAACAATAGCCTTAAGGTCAAGTAGTGGTCATAGTAAATGGTCATAGTTAATGATTGCATCATAATTCATGGTTTCTTGAGCAGCAAATCAGCACATTAGAATGATTTCTGAAGGATCATCATTACAAGTCACAAGTGATTGTTATTGCTAATAGCTCTATAGACTAGTTAGAATAAATCTTGTTTTTCATTGCACTTATTTAACAAACATATTTGATTTAGTTACAGAGCTTAAAACTTATATGCAACAATTAACACTTTTCATAATTTGTTAACTGTAGTATCTGCAACTGTGATCTCCAGTCTTTATTTGGTTTATTGTTCAGCCCTATAAGAAAACATTTTTTCTTGAAACTCAAGGAAAGTACAGTGCAAACCTAATATATTTTTCAAGACAGTATCCATTGGTCGGCTTCTCTCCAGCCTGAATCAGTTTGGGCACCTAAGGTCATGTGTGTTGACAAACTAAGGCACAGTCAAACGATAAGTGGATGTTCAGGTGTTACCCCAGAATAGATTGTACTGAAAGTGCTGAGGGCAGAGTGGTGAAAGGTGTGTAATAAGAGCAGAGTTTTGAGTGCTTAAGGTGGCTGTAGTGCAGTAGGCTAGAGTGTGAGTGCTGTGCCAGCCCAGCAGCTCTGTGCGGCACTGTAATGCCATCCATCAAGTTAGTTTGGATTGTTGTAGTTTATTATCCTGAAAATGTTAAGCAACACAGCTATTTTCAACATTGATAATATGAAGAAATGTTTATTGAGCATCAAATTATTCAAATAATTTCTGGTGAATCGTGTGACACTGAAGACTGGAGTGACAGCTCCTAAAAATTCAGCTTCGGCATCATAGGAATAAATTACACTTTAAAGTCTATTAAAATCTTAAGCAAATTTTTTGAGGATTAATTAAATGGAAATTTTATCATGATTAATTACTCGCCTCATGTTGTTCTGGAGCCATTTGGTCTAGTTCATCCATGTGTCGAAATCTTCAGACGTGTTTACGAAGACTGTTTTATGTACAGCGTGCAGATTCCTCTGCTTGTAAACAAGGCACAGCCCATTCGTGTTCTACATCAGAACACCGGCTCTTGTGTCAGCAGCTCCACACCCATTTGTTGTGATGCTCTTGGCAGAGACTAACACAGAAGAGAAGAAACTGTTGAATAAAGTTATTCTCTGGATAGGACAGTGGAGATTTGCCATGTGTCAGCGCGTTACCCACAAGGCTATCATCGCCAACAACACATAACTATTTTAACGATGTTCTTACTACCTTTCTGTGCATTAAATATGGTTGCTCATCAAAAATCCTAATTTTAGGATACTGTTCTGGTTTAACCATCAAATGCATACCTCGGGTCTTTAGCGACCCCGGACATCATTCACTACCCTCTCCCTCCTTAATAACTAAATATAAAAGAATGTCTGTTTTCTTTGTATTTTTTGAGACCCGAGGTGCGTAATAGTGCAAGTATATTTTTCGTGCACAAAAATATGTAAATATCTGATGAATAAATACATGCAGTTCAACTTTATTCCTCAAGGAGGCACTGTTTAATAGACAATTTGACGTGATGTTTCCCTCATAAATATCGCAGGCATAAAACAAAAGAATATCATGAGCAAAAATGTAACTAGTTTAAATGGCTTTACTGCAGAATGTCACACCCCTGTGGACTGTTTGTGTTGGTTTTTCCCTCATGCGCCCATATTTGGCTTTTTTCCTGTTCCTGCCCACGTTATGTCATTATATCAAGAGAGTTTTTTGCTGTTGCAGAAGTTAGAGATCCGTCCGTGCTGGATATATAGGCCCAGGTCGCTAAAGACCTGAATATTTAATAATGATTTGCGGAACATTCATGCATTTAAGGGTTCATATATTTTTGATCAAATAAATGGGAGACTTCTTTCACAAACATTTAAAAATCCCACCAACCCCAAAGTTTTGAACAGTAGTGTACAATTTTAAAAATGCTGGGTTAAAAACAACATAGCTTGGGTTATTTGGCAACTTGGGTTAAATGTTTTTACCTGGGTTGTTTTATTTAAGTCAACTGTTGTTTAAAAATTATTATATTGCTGTCTTAAATGGGATGGAAATTGAAAAGCAAACTATATTTATAGGTATAACGGCATTAATTAAAAGATGAACATTTTTTATTTATTATTAAGCAAAAAAAAAATAAAAAGTGGACAAAAATATAAGATACATTTTATTTATTTGGGTGAATATAGCGTAGTTTACATTGTTGCGTACCACTTAACTTGTTTAACAAACATTTTAGAAATAAAAATTGTAACATTAAGTCTATTCATCCATTCTCTGTAATATATTTTCACCAAAATAGTGCTGATTCTTGTGCTGATTCTTGTGCTGGTGTGTCGCCAAAATCTGAGCCGGTGATGGGCTGCTGTTCGCCGGGGGAAATAAGAACCTCAGCCTGCCTGACATCTTGTCCATGACTGTTGCTTTGCGAAAAATATTATTAAATATTATTATATTATTAAATTTATAGCACAGTAAAGACTTTATTAATGTAATCTAATAACTAATATTAAAATGTATACAAACCTTTGTTGAAGATCCGTTCTCTCCTGTAGAGCAGAAGTTCCCAAAGTAGGGGTTGGGATGATTTTCAGAAATCAAATCATTTTTTAAAGCATTAGAAATAGCATTTTTTACCAATTAAAAAAAAAAAAACTATAAATACTGTAAAATAATATTACAGTTGATAGACTGTTGTGTTCCTTTGTATTGTCATTATGCTTGTGTTTAGACAGACCTATAAGTACATGTGCGCCATTGTGCAAAACGTTTGTGTACTTTAACCACCTCAGAAGAAAGTGGCGGTCCCTGACTGGCACTGTCATTTTGGGGGTCGTGGGCTGAAAAGTTTAGGAACCCCAACAGCTGGGTTGATTTGTTGGAGACAAGTTCAACCCAGCGGTTGGGTATAAAAAAAATAACCAAGCATTAAAAATGACACAGCAGCTTAGTTACAGACAAAACTACCCAGCACCTGGGTAAACATATTAAAAACAACCCAGTAAAATGACCCAGCATTTGGGTTAAAAAATAACCCAGCATTTGTGTATATGTGTATATACGCACATTTTTGCATTGTTTTGTATTCCATTTTAGTGGAGACTGTGCTTGCTATGTTGCCTTAAAGAAAAGCATGAAAATTCATGCTGGTGTAAGCTGGACTTTTTAGCCGGGTAAGTAGGGAATGCAAACCCTGTTAGCTGTAGTTAAGTTTTAAAGCCCTGATGTGGAAAATGTGAAACAATCCTCTGCAGACAACCATCATCAAAAATAAAGTTCTCTGTAATTTTGTGCTGACCTGCCAGGCAGTGTCCACTAAGCATGAATCTCCTGAAAGATGCACAAGGTTCTCTAGATAAGATCTCCTTATATTATTTTCCAGGTAGCATTGTGCGCAGAAGTATACTCGACCATGGTTTTATGCCTCATTGAGCATTTATGTGGATCCAGTGCCAAAAACAGCCTGTTATAATGCTGCACTTATACAGCCACTTGTGAGTGTTAGTCAGAAATAGCTTGGACTCTCTCTCTTTCTCTCTCTCTCTCTCTCTCTCTCTCTCTCTCTCTCTATCCATCTGTAAGCATTCTTCCAGCAGATGTACTGGTGGTGCAGTGTAATCTACTGAGGGTAGCAAAGTGATCCCCTGTTTTTGGTGTACAGCATGGTAGTACTAAGGTTATGGCTTCATTTCCCCATGCTAATAAAAAATGTATGTAATGAATTCACTGAAAGTTGTTTTGGATGAAAGCATCTGCCGAATAAATAAATGTAGATATTATTTTGGCCAGTACGCTAGGTATTATTTATTTATTTATTTTTTTTTTTTTTTGCGAACACAACTTGAGGGCTCCATTCAACCCCCAAACCTCCCATGCTTTGTGAGATAATGTATAGTTTCGCCCTGTGGAATTGGCAGCAGCTTCAATGAAACGTATTTCTCTTTGAAATGATTTAAAAGCATATATAGGAGCGCCAATGCAGTTCCATCATATGTAATCTTGTTTTAGTGGATTGTAGACAGGATGTTGTATATTGGCTCTTCAAGGAATTCTAGTCCAATCTGCCCATTACAACCCCAAAGCACGGCTTCTTGAGTCGACTATGTATAGATCCATCTCACACAGTTAATCATTGTATTGCACAGTTGCAGTCAACCCCCCTCGGGAACCTACCTTTCTAGCTATTCATTTTTATTTTCTTTGTTTGATTTCTCATCATCAGCATGCACATCGCCACACTTTATTCTCTCTCCACTCACTGCTTTCTTCTTACAACTTCCTGGTAACTCAGAATGACAGATATATTGAGTAACTGTGTTAGGTGAATACTAGTTTACTACTGATTGAATACTGCACTGTTTCTTAGTAGTTGGTGAAACTATTATGCAAGATGATTGTTTTAGTAGTAAGGGAATTTCAGTGTAGTTTTATTCAATGAAAACTGCATGCAGCTTAAACTGATAATCTCAATTATTTTGCTCAGAATTCTAATTGCGATTACTGCTCATGATTGTCATTTGAGAAATCTCATCATTATTCAATTATTCATTTATTCAATTATCATATATATTAACACACTCTAGGTTGTGAAAACTGGTAAAACTCAAAAGCTTCTCTCAGAAATCCAACTATTGATCAGATAATTTACAGGTATACTCATGTTTTTCTGTTAAAACAAAAATAAATAGGACTTCGTATGTAAATGTGTCCTTTAAGAGAACTCTGATGAGGGATTTCAAAAACTTGACATCTGGGAACCTCAAACATGGGGTCTAATTTTTATTTTATTTTTTTTTTTACTTTTTAATCTGTTGAAGAAAACAGAAAGATATAGTGGATGTAGATTTTTTTATATTTCTTAAATGTGATCCTTGACCACAAAACCAGTCATTTTTTATTTTTATTTTTTTTTTGTTTAATTGATATTTATACATATATTCCGTTGATGTATGGTTTGTTAAGATAGGACAGTATTTGGCAGAGATACAACTATTTGAAAATCTGGAATCTGAAGGTGCAAAAAAACTAAATATTGAGAAAATCACCTTTAAATGAAGTTCTTTGCAATGTATACTACTAATCAAAAATTACTTTTTTGATATATTTATGGTAGGAAATGTAAAAAATATCTTCATGGGACATGATCTTTACTTAATATCCTAATGATTTTTGCCATAAAAGTTTTTTTGCCAACAAAATCTTCTGAATTATATTTTAGCCTTGTCTCTTTTGCATGTTGAGTTCATGTTTAATAATGTTGTTTTGTCTCATTATGGAATGGAAAAAGTTGTCAATGTCAACAAATATTTTTCCTCATTGTTTTAATCAGTGAAGTTACTTTTATCATCTTGGAAATAAATATTGTTATTTTGCCTTTTTAATTTAATCTCGTTTAAAATTGACTCAAAATAGAGATTTGAAAACTGCAGCTTTATACTTTTGGTTCATTTGTCATATTTGAAATAAACCATCAGTTAGATGGTTTATTTCTCATATCTGATCTCATGACGAAAACATACCTGTGTGAACTTTTTTGCAAGAAGCAAAACATATCATAAAGTACATATCACTGCAGTTTCCAACAGAAATGAACACTAGAGGTGGTAAAACTGCAAACACTAATCGTTTTCGTATACAGTTATGATTACAGCTTTATATGTTTTGCTTTCCAAGTGTGACAAGCTTGCTTGGAAGCTGGCATGGAATTGGACTTGGGTTGCGAAATCCTTGGGTTACGAATCCCATGAAAAACATGACTCACAATGAAAGAGCTGAAAGATGAGAGATCGAAAAACGAGCTAAAACAGCATGCTTGCGATTTGCGTTTTTTTACGTCACATTCTCTTTTGTTCATACTATCGGGTAGGTTTAGGTGTAGTGCAGATGGTACGTTATTTTAAAATGTCACGGAGCATTAGAGTTATTGCGCCACTCAACGGACATTTCAAGTCAGAACTGCAGTGACATGTACAAAACCAACGTCACATAAAACATATCATATGTATGTTCATCTGTTCTTGGGAAAAAACTAATACACTTTTAGCACCAATAATGATAATAAGAGGTAAAATAATATATTTATATATAATTTATATAATATATAAATTAATAATAATAAAAGGTAATAACCCTTCAGATGTATTTAATTATAAATCTCTTTAAAATCTATAATAACCTTAAGCTTATTTGATATTTTCTCTTTGCTATTATTGGATATTAATACAGACAGCTGCAATTCTGGCCAAATTTAAAAAAAAAACTATGTGTGTGAATTTGCACATGCTATAATGTAAACATCATTGACCCCTTGTGTTTAAAATAAAACAATAAAGTAAAAAAAGATTTATTAGTGAAATTAAAGAACAATTTATAAAAAAGGAGAATGATTATTGTTAAACATTTAGATTTAATTTTAGATTCACATTTAAAAACATTTTAACACAAACCATTTAGAATTATACACTTTTATTAAAAAATTATTCTATTAAAAATACATTCAGTTAAAATAATAAGAGACAATCAAGAAGTGTAAGTTTCCAGTCAAATGAAGTCAGCATCATCAACTCATCTTTGCATGGCACAGAAAGTATTATGTACAGACTTTTTGACCAGACTCAGACTCATTAATGCATTTCATACTAGCAATGTTATAATGTATTAAATATAAAGTTTAGAATATAGAAATTGTAATGATTTGAATGACTCAATATATAGGCTACTTAAAAAATGAATTTGAAATGGCCAGTGAAATGGCCAGGGGCAGCAAGTCATTGTCTTGTCACTGAATCATTTACGTATTCGATTCATTCAAACGGCTGTTTAAAAAATGAAGATTCATTCAAAAACAAAACAGAAATGTCTGTGCTTGGAGATGCGTAGCGGATCAGCTGTGACTTTGTTTGAAACTATTTTCGTTGAAGAAATACAGCAAAATCAGACAGCAGTGTTCCTGAAATAAGTATCCTTATGTTAACTTTTGTATAAAATCCAAAATTATTAAGTTTCACATTTGCAAACTCCCTTTAAAAAATGATTTCTCGTCTTTGTGATCTCACAAACTTCCATTTTAATTAATGAGGCTACTGAATTTACATTGTCAGTGATCGTAGTGATTAAAACAATGTTAGAATAAAATGAAATTTTGGAAAAATCTGCAGTTTCTGAATTTGGGGGGTTATGGGGGGCGGAAATCTCAATTCTCGCCTAGGGCACCAACGGAGCCTGGGCCGGCCCTGTCAAGCAACCTGGGAAATTGCTGCACGTTTCATTTTGAATCTCCATTAAGCTTATGATGCATCTGTCACTGTGGTAATGTGATCATTTATTTTCATTTTGTAACTAAGCTGCATCTCAACTCTATTCTGTACATCAATTAGACCAACTTTTTAAACCTTTTTATCTGATCTAAATAGGCTGTTCTTTATTCTAACTGTGTGTTCTGCTATCTGCAGTGAATTTGTCTGCAAATGTTTTGCACCATTTTCACAATGTTTTCACAGTTGAGTTCTGATGGTTTTGTAGGAGTAGTTTCTCAGTAAAGCGTAAGCGTTTAATGTGACTAAAACACTTCTCAGCTCAGATTTCCAGCCCTCTGCAGAAAGATTCACTCATCTCAGTAGGGCAGGAGGTTGTGGGTCATATCACGAAAAACAACTCGTTACTCTCTTCTGTTTGTGGAATGTGCTAGATCACATCACCAAGCAGGACACCAATGAACTGTTGTCGTTTTTCCTCTTACAGTCTGCAGCTGAGAATATCACACAGGAAAAGGTCTGGTGCTGTGCTCAGTTCATGGATTTTCACAGTTTCCAAATCCAATCAGAATTATCTCAAGGAACTAATCAAGGTCTTCAGTTTTACCTGAACTAGTGCTGTGTAGGCAGTCACAAGTTAGGGGTACATACCAAGACTGCATTTATTTGATCAAAATACGGCAGAAATTTGTGAAATAATATTTCAATTTATACTAACTGTTTTCCATTCAGATATATTTGAACTTAATTCTGTGATGGCAAAGCTGAATTTTCAGCAGCCATTACCCCAGTCTTCAGTGTAACATGATCCTTTAGAAATCATTCTGTTATGTTTATTTGGTGGTCAAGAAATACTTCTTAACTTTTAAGACAGTTGTGCTAAATCTTTTTGTCGAAACAGTCGAAATGATTTCTAAATGATTTTGAAGTAACTAGGAACACTGGAAATGTCATTTACACTGGATAGGACACACAAGACTTACACATGCATAGCTACTAATAGGAGAAAACCCTTTCATATGTACATATCAGAGCTCTGTGTCCTTTAAAGGGCGTCTAGTCATGCAATTTCCTTGATCTTTTGACATTTAAGAGGTCATTGCAGTATAAAATCATACTGCGATTTTCAGATGTCAAAATCTCCATGTTAGTCATTTTATTAAAACCAAGCTGTCAAAACAACTCATTATCTACTTCTGGGTTTTTATTACATAATATAGATGAATGCGTAAGCATGAGTCTGTCTCCACAGACATAGATCAATGCAGACTTCTTCATCATTGCCTCTTTAGCCCCTCTCACTCACACAGACACTCAAAAGAACTACTAGAACAAGATCACTGGATTAAAAATGGCATTACTTTCCAAAGGTTAATAGCTGTTTATTTTCAACTCTGGAAATTTTGGTAATGTTTTAGTATAGGGAGTAATTCTCACTATTAACTTGATTATTAGCATGTATATTACTAGCATTTTTACTGTTTATTAGTACTTATAAAGCACATATTCTGCATGATAATATTCTATATAATTACTAGAACATTTTATTAACTGGACTGCTCCTCTTTAGACTCATTATCTCAGTTTAAAGCTAAACTCAAAACTCACTTATTTAGAATAGTTTATCCTACATGATTACTGTCTACACCTTTTTTTTGCCTATTGTTATTTTATTGTTGTCATTTTGTAACTGCTGCTTCTTTTTTATGGTTCATGATATTGCTATTTATTGTTGTTTTGTTTATTGATGACCTGGAGTGGTTTGAAAGGTGCCTTAAATAAAGTTAATTATTATTTTTAATCCTACTTATATTAATAAGCAGTAATTAGGAGTTTATTGAGGCAAAAGTTGTAGATAATAGTTACCTAATAGTGAGAACTGGACCTTAAAATAAAGTGTGACTTAAATCCCTAAGTACAGCATTTTCGTTCGTTTAGTTTTTTTAATTTCATTGTGGTTATTTGTAAAGCAGTTTGCACACTTTTATAGAAAGATATGGACCCAACAGTAATGCTGTACAGTCAGACTTTCTGCAGTTTTGCCTGAGCTCCAGTTTTGCTAATCAATGATGCAGTCTTCATTGCTTAGTGAATCTTTTATTTACATGTGTGTTTGCACTGTGTTAGTTATGATTAAAGCATTTGTGAGAGTGCAAAATCACATTGCAGTGGCAAGATCATTGCATTCATATGATGATCAGACATGACTATGTTTGGCTACAGTGCATATAGCTATCCAACCTATTCATCGAGTAGATCTAAATATGATGGTGTATTCAACACTTTTCATGATTAATTAATCCAGGCAGCTGCAATAGTAAAAAATGAAGTTAATATGAGTTGAGATGCAACAACCTCTAAATCTATAAATCTATGTAAGTACTAGTACTTTTGATTGGGCTGAGGCTAGGATTTTAGCGAGTTTGAAATAAAAGTGTTTGATGGATGTATATTATGTGTTGAGAGCATTCATTCAGTATCATTATCTCATTTTTGACCGAGATGGCTTTTAGCTGGTTTTGCATCGAAACTCTTCATATAGTAAAAGTTTTCCAAAGAAAAAGAGCTCCACATGTATGGTAAACAATTATTTCATATGGAAAGATGTTAACCAACCTTAAAGGGAACCCCGGGTATTAAATCTGCCTTTCCACTGCACACGACATTCGGACACGACTGTCGTGTTTCCCCCCCAGTGGCAGTCGTGAAGAACGTTCAAGCTGGTCTTGCAGCAACCGTCACCTCGGCATATTCACCTTGGTAAAATTAACGAATTAAATGAATATAATCAATGTATGAGTGTTTCGTCACAAATCAAACAACCCCCAAGTAGATTTTTATGGAATAATCAATGGAAATAATGAATTAATACTTATTCATTTTTTTATTTCTGCCATAATTATTCTAAAGCACCATTTTACACAAATATTATTTAATGAATCATGTTAAAATGAACAAACTATTTGTAATTCTAACCTTACGTTCACAGTTTTTAATAGAATACATCACATCCGGTCGGGTGGTCGCATACGGTGTAGCCGCAGAAGTTCAAATATTTTAACGCATACGCAGCTCGAATCGGATCCGAAATTTTCGCATACGCATATGATCGGAAATCCACGCAGCCCCCACACTACTCTCCATTGGAAATGAATGACTTCCGGCCCGACGCTTGTCGCTCGTCGCGTGCAGTGGAAAGGCGGTGTAAGACTTGTATGACTTAATATAACATAAAAAATAATGTCTCTTACTAAAATATGTAGTACACTGTAAAAAACTATTTGTTGAGTCAACTTGAAATAATCTGTTACCTGGCTGCCTTAAAATTGTAAGTTCAGTCAACTCAAAAAAAGTTTAGTCAACTTAAAATGTTACATTTTACTAATTGATAACTCAGATATTTGAGTTGATTTAGCTTAAATTTTTAAGGCACAGCTGTTTTTTTTGTTTAGTCAACTCGAATATCTAAGTTGTCACTTAGTACGACTTAACATTTCAACTTGGATAAACTTATTTGAGTTGACTGAACTTAAAATTTTAAGGTTGCAGGTTAACAAATTATGTTAAGTTGACTCAACAAATTGTGTTTTTTGTTTTTTACAGTGTAGGGCTGTGCCGATAATCGGACGCGATATCATGCGCATCTCGTCAGTAATGCTGAATCTCATTCACGTGTTCATTCATGCAGCCGCGTTTACTACACAGAGCCGTAGTTCACTGATAAGCAACACAGTTTCGCGTGCATAATCGATATATATCGCCTGCGATAATGAAGGCGATATTTGCGTAGCTTGTCAGTGAACTACGGCTCTGTGTAATAAACGCGGCTGCATGAATAAACACGTGAATGAGATTTACGATCACAGAACCGGCATTACTGACGAGATACGCATGATAATTCGCGTCCAAATATCGCACAGCCCTATTACAGTGTAGAAAACCCATGAAAGAAGTACATTATTTAAAAAATCCACATAATTTTATACATATTTTGGACTGTGGGGGGATGCCATTTGTTAGATGATGTTAAATGGTTGCATTTGATGAGCTACTGGCACTAGCTGTTGCTATTTTTACCACAGTACAACTCAACAATACTCAACTGATACGGTGACCACAGCAACTGAAAGAGCTTACATGTGGCGGTGGATATAAGCATAGGCTTAAACCAAATGCCGTACTATTTATTTATTTTTTTTTTCCAAAAAGACTCTTAAGGCCCTGATATTGAGAGACATCTGCAAGCAACTCCTTCAGTGGCTGCGGCATCATGACAAGCGTCGGCATGTTTACATCCTGCCATGACAACACGGTCTCACTCCCAACTCGTCACATGTTGACGCTTGGTCAGGACCCCTTGGCGTCACTTTTTGACGCTCAGGGTACCCCTTTAGCGTCATTTTTCTTCACGCAGGGTCCTCCATTGTTTTCAATTGTTTGTCTTAATTGAATGGATTAAATCATTTGTAAAAATATAAATCATTTTAAATAAATGTATACTTTTATTAGAGCACCTAACTCCACCCCAACCCTAAACCTACCCGCTTCTGAACAATATAAAACACATAACAGGCAAATATAAGTACAGTGACAGGTATTTATTGCAAAAACTGACCACAGGCAAACAGTATAAAAGCATTACAAACAAGTCCTGTTGCGTTCCGAGTCTTCCGAAGCCATACGCTATATTTATGCAAAAAACAGAAGCTTTTAATTGCTGAAAACGATCCCGCTCCGTTAACGCACTCATCTCATTCAAAAAGATACCAGAGATTCTCTATAATGGGGAGATAGGAGGGTTGTTATGATTTACTATTGGAGAACGCATAACGGCTAACTTGGATTACGTGCAACACTTCAGCCAATCATATAATGGCAGTGACATGAGTGGCCGAACTTTCTTAGTATTACGGCAGTTGGTAACAGTTTGCGTTGTAGTTTCACATTGGTATTGTGAACATAGACTATGATTGTGAACACATATTGCATGAAAAATGGATTCTGATTTTGATTCTGCTGATATGGTTATTGATTAAAATAGGTCAAATGACCTTTACTTGAAATTACGCTGCAGTGCCGTAAATGAGTCCTGTTTGTCGCAACATTCCTAGTCTGCCTTCCCTTATAAAATGACACTTTTATCATATTAAAATTATGCAAATTGTTCCAGGAAAAGTATTGTTCAGTGTAAAACATGTTGAACATTAACGGACAGACAGTGGATTCCTTAAATGAATAGCTATTTCCTTTCAAAAGCTGTTTATTTAGTGCAGAGAAGCCTTCCCTCCATTGACATCCATTCAAAAAAAACAGCCGCTGGTCTCCTTCCCTGCGTTCCATCGTTAGCTTTAGCCGTTACGCTCTATTGGCTAAGCCTTGCAGGCTTGACTTCCAGTGGCTTTGAAGATACTCCCGAACATCAGCATGACGCAATCGGTCACAAGACACACAAGAACCAATGGCATTTCACCACACCTTGACACAATCGGTCACGAGACACCCAAGAACCAATAGCATTTCACAACCAAGCCTTGCGTCTTCTGGCGGCATTTTTCAAATTCGTGCACAAACAGACGGAAGGGCAGCACGGAGGACGGCGGACGGAGATGGCAATCGTGGATTTTCTTCTCACAAATAAATCGTTTTGCCTCGGAACCCTTGGAATGTGAATACTTTTTAAATAAATGATGAACAGTTGTATCTGCCTGTTATATCTTGTGTTTTGTTGGGAAATGGTTAGGTTTAAGGGCAGGGGTTGGGTTACATGTGCAAACAGTGTATATAAATAAAATTGTTGTTACTGTTTGTCCTGAAAAAAAAAAAAAAAAAACAATCACACCCCAGCATAAATGCAATAAAAGCAATATTATTACCCAATATATCATTTAAATAATGACGGTACAATTCCCAGTGCCTCTCGCGTCAACACACTGACGCCAAGGGTTTATTATTTAAAGCACTGGATGACCCTGCGCGTTGAAAAAAGACGATAAAGGGGTACCCTGAGACGCCAGACGGTCCTGCCCAAACGTTAACATGTGACGAGTTGGGAGTGAGACCGTGTTGGCCATGATGGCATCTAGTCTTTCTGGTCTCTGCTGTTTGTAAGCTTTTTCAGTAGCTGTGGTCTACTAAATGCCTCAAAGGCATTAGGGCTGAAGTGGAGAGAACAAAGAATCGGGTCTTTAGGCAGTTTTATTCGTCCACAGGCATCTGCCTATTTTTTTCTCTTCTTCTTATCGCTAGGAAAAACACTGGAGACTTGCATTGCTTCTCTTGTTGCCTTTCAACTGAACATTACAACCAAAAGCCACACAATGTGGTATCAGTGTTTTATTTCTGAGTTGTGTTGAGGTAGCACCAGTAGCAACCATTTTACATCAAAATAATGGCGATCCATAATCCAAAATATGTATAACTATGTGGATTTTTGAAATAACTAAATCTTTCATAGGTTTTCTACTACATATTTCAGTAAGAGACATAATTTATTTTATATTAAGCCGTATAAGTCTTATTACCCAGAGTTCCCTTTAAAAGAGACCCTAACTAAATAATACAGTTCATGGCCTTGTTAAACATATTTAATTAAATTATAATATTTCCACTCGTGAAAATGCTGTATTGTGATCATATTGAGTCTTTATCCAATTTATTTTCTATTTAAAAATTTAACTTGTGTGATTACACCATAAAAATAGGCAAAAATGCTGGCATGGCATTAAAATACACCAAACATCCAAATAAGCCCCAAGAAGCCATGGTTTACAGTGAATTTATAACAGCTAAGGGGCTTCACAGGGCTTATTGCTTTTAAAAAAAAAACGGTTATTCCATATACATAGTAAGGTTTCACAAAAATAAAACAGAGCAAATAAAGTGTAATGATATTAATAAAAACATTATACTTCCGCCAAACAATGTAGTTCCTCAGAAACAGTTGTGGTTGCTGAGTAACACAGAGATGTGAACAAAGGTGTATGTTTGTAGAGTAATTTTCAACAGCTTTGAACACGGCTCAACCAGTCAGAATCAAGGACTGGAACTATCCATTTTATAAGTTCTATTTGACCACTTTTTGTGCACATTTTACCAGACTGTTCCTGGAATTGTCAAGTCATGTAAATTAGTTTAGCAGTTGTCAAGGATGTCTTCAGTGCAGTTCTGGTAGAAGTTCTCTAAAGCTGTCAGACCTAGCAACAGTAAGCAAGGCTAATGAGCAGTGTTGGGAGTAAAGCGTTACAAAAGTAATGTATTACAGTAATGTATTACTTTTTGCTGTAACGATGTAGTGTAAGGCATTACTAATCAATTTTCAGTAATATTTTACTAGTTACATGTTCAGTAACGCTTGCGTTACAACAAACTTTTCGCCTGTGAGACATTAACAAATCAAAATCCCACAAGTAAGTTCCATTTCCTGTTCGTGAACAGACGCGTGTGGTGTCATTCATCTCCTTTTCGCTTGTGGAACGTTGTATTTTGTAACGCGGCATGATTTCACCCTCTGAGCCCTAGCGCGCACTGGCCAGTGGAACAGCGGCAAATGGATAGAAATGGCAGGCAACAGAATATTCGCGAGATGGACGTATGCACATTATGCACAGGTCTCTGTTTGATCTATTTTCTTTCTAAGCAGTTATGTTTAGCCTATATGCTAATTTCTATGGACTAAAATGGCTGAGGCTGAGGGGTTGGTCCTCTGTTTGCACTTTATACCTGGAAAGCATAAGCTGTTCATCATGCTCACTTTGTGCATGATAGTTTTGTGTTGTGAGCGATTTGAATTCAAAATGAACAAAATGGCACTGGAGTTTGCGTAGTCCTGTTGTGTCTAATATGAATATGCCCAATATTCACAGATATTGCCAGATAATCACTTTACCTCTACCATACAACAAACAGACTGGATCATGTGATTTTGGCTGTCATCCTTTCTTGCATTGTCTTGAACTTTCACTTTGCCAATTCTAAACTATATTGTTAGTAGCTTGGATAGGCCAAAGTCATTAGGGTACATCATATCGCCTTCTACTGGATGTAAAATGTCATTTTAGGATGTTAAGTTCTACTTCTGTAGTTATTTTGGTGAAAGTAACTCAAAAGTAATACAGAAGTAATGTAATGTATTACAATTCTAAGACAGTAATATTGTAATGTAAGGGATTACTTTTAAATAACAGTAACAAGTAATATGTAATGTATTACAATTTGGAAGTAACTTGCACAACACTGCTAATGAGTTTAGTGAAGAGATTCAACTGTTTAAATTTCAGTTCCAACTGAGAATGGATTAGGCTTGCCATTATGTGGCCTTTCCTTGAACACATTTTATCTATCATAAATAAAACAAACAATGAAATAAATTATAATGGAAATTCAAAAGCAGAGGTTCTTATCATACAAGGACAGTTGATGTAAATGAAGAGATTCCACAGAAAGGTCATCTTCATCACTCAGCGTTCTGGTATGAAGCAGAGTGATGAGGTCTCAAGCCATTCATCTAAGAGTAGAAGAGCTTTAAGCAGTCTAAAGTGTGAGCATCAGAGTAGGGATGATGAGCCGTTCCACTTAGGCCTAATGATGGCAGATTAAGCCTTGATTAATCATTGATCTCTATATCCCTCTCTCCTTAAGATAGAAGGATATAAAGATCCTTAAAGGCCCATGTTCCCCTTGGGCTGTGCTCATTACGGGGCACTATCAGGAGTGCACACTCGCCTTATATCATGAGTCTCGCCTCGTGCATCCTCTCTCTCCGCTTTCCCCATTGGCTAAATGAGATTAAATTGCATTCACAATGGAGCTTTATATAGAAAACAGCAGAAAGAACAGATGAGTCAGTTAAACCTATGACTGTTCATTTGCCAAAAGTTCACTGATGAGATGGATAATAAAAAGTATAAGGGTTTTCAACCTTTTTTTTTACGTCATGTAGAAAAAGTGGTTAATTAGGGGTATCACACAATGTTGTAATTTTAAGGTGTTTTATGATACATTTACATTTCTTTTTTTAAGCATAATGAAAGATGAGTTCCTATTGGTTGTTTAGACAAATTAGTTATTTTAGTTCAGTGGCCAAAAAAAGTTCAAGGATACAAGTCGGGCGAAAGAACTAAAGAGTGAATTAATTAAAACCTTCATCTCCTCCAGGCTTGATAAACAGTGAGTGTCTCGAATGCAAGCAAACTATGTGTGCATGTTACAAATTACAGATCCTTGTGTCAATTAGCATGCAGCAGTCAGCTGTCAAAACCTGTTTGCGTGAGAGACGACCTGACTGCAGACCTAATGAATGAAAGCTACATTCATTAACTCTGTTGTTTTACAGATCTTTATGTGGACTTCGGCTTAGATATAAACTGAACCGCAAGGCTATTCATTCCAATTACAGTGACAGTCAGTGTTTAGGACCCCAAAGTGGTTGAACTGTCAACATAATCTCAAAGCAATTGCTTTCAGGTGAACGAGTGTCACATCCCATGTTTGAAGGACAAATGTTATAAAGAACCAAGTTGGGTTGATGGCAGAGTTCCACTTTCAACCTTTCCATGTGTGTTTTGTGGGTAAATCCGAGAGTCTCCCCCTCTGTTTGTGTACAGTTGTCGTAATGGCGGAGGGAAGGACGGGTGTTATCGTGGCCTCTCAGCTGTTTTGTTCAATGCTCGGTGAGCCCGACATACAAAGAGAAGGGGTGCGGTGGCGGACACCTTCCAGAGATGCCAGCTTTGCGTGAGGGGAATCAAAGCTTCGCCGTCACTTTTTATCTGCCCGTGCCACCTGGTTTGGCGGGAGAGGCGCACGCGGCGTGCCTCCAGCTGTTAGCCCTTTGGAAAAATCTGAGGGAGGAGGATTTTAGCAATGGATCATCTATCGGTGAGCTAGATGGTGGAGTATCCCTCCTCTGAGAGCAGATGGATAGTTAGGACAGAAAAAAAGGAATGAGAGATTGATGGGAGAAATGGAGAGTGTGAGTTTTTGTGCTGTAGTGATTTTTCTGATGGACACCTGGGGAGAGGGGATGAAAGTCCTGCTGTGTGTAGAGAGAGAATGAAAAGAGAGGAGAAAAAGACAAAGATGAATTGGGGAGGGTGGTTTTGCTCTAAATAGCATAAAGTCTGGTGAAAAGTTGATCTTATAATTGAGGAGAAACAGAAATGGGGTAAAAGAGCTCAGCAGGGGGGAAACTAACATCTCAGGCACTGAGTAACTGATAGTGGGGAATCACTATCAGTTACAAACACAAAAGGGCTCAAGATCAGAAGGTATTTGGTGCTTTAAAACAGGTGGAACTAGAGACGGAACAGGCTTGTTGCTTGTAACAGTGTTAAATAATCAGGATATAAAACATGTTAAATAATTAGATCATATAAGATTGTAAAATAGCTTTTTTGTCATTCTTAAAATCCCTGTAATTTCATAATTGTACAATGTTTTCTTGAAAGTTTTTACAATTTATTATTAGTATTTTTTTAATGTGACACTAAAACACAGCTGTACAGAAAAGTTCACCTAAAAATGAAAATTCTGTCATTAATTACTCACCCTCATGTTGTTCCAAACCTGTAAGACCTTCATTCGCAACACAAATTAAGATATTTTTGATGAAATCCAACAGATTTCAAGGCCCAGAAAGGTAGTAAGGACATTGTTAAAATAGTCCATGAGGCATCAGTGGTTCGACCATAATGTTACGAAGCTGCAAAAATACTTTGTGTGCAGTGAAAACAAAAGTAACGACTTTGTTCAACAATTCCTCCTCTGTCTTATCCGTCTTTGACATGCGTTGACGAAAGTACAATGATGCTGAGAGCCTAGACCTAGAACCCAGATGTGCTGCATCTTGTTTGCAAGCAGAAAAATGCACACGCAGACATTGTAGTACCCTTGTGAATGGTGGCGGAGACTGACACGAAAGAGAAGTAATTGTTGAATAAAGTGCAGCACAAAAATTATTCTCATAGCTTTATAAGATAAAGGTTAAGCTACTGATGTCACATAGACTATTTTAACAATGTCCTTCTGGGCCTTGAACGTGGTAGTTGTGTTGCTGTCTATGTAGGGTCAGAAAGCTTTCATATTTCATAAACAATATCATAATCAGTGGTCATAATGTTATGCCTGATATGTATATTTTGTAGAATGTGGGTAACCAAACACACATTGACTTCCATATTTATTTATTTTTTTTAACCATACTATGGAAGTCAGTGGGGAAGTCAGTTTGCTTACCACATTCTTTAAAGGTCCACTGAAGTGCCTTGAAACCCGCAGCGTTATTCTATGTGGTGACGTAATTTCAACTGAAACAGGAAAACAGGGTGAGCTATATCGAGCAGCCCCACCCACTTTTTAAAATGGCCAATAGCGTTCCATTCATATCTGCTCGGGCCAGAGCCGTTGAGCTCGATAAAGCTTTTGACAGCTTATGACAGCCACAGTCTAATAGATTACCCTCTAGATTCAATATGAAACTCTTACTAAAACAAAATAGTGATCACAATCATGCTGAAGCTGTGTAGTTTAATACATGCTGACTTGCGCATATGATCTGCTCGGTTCGCGTGACACAACGCAAAACCAGACCTCATTTGCCTCAAAAGCATATTTACACTGTAGTGCACACAAGTACTAACAATATGAACAAGTGACCGATCTCAGCCGCAGCTTCAGCGTCTATTTATAGTTTAGGGGTTGGGACACTACGGATTCCAGAGAGCATTTGATTGGACAGAAGGTTTGATGAGAAGCTGAAGTGCAGCGTGATGTCATCAAAATCGTTGATTCATATTGGCGGAAGTTATGAGACTAAGTTTTGAATGCTCATATCTTGTAAACGTGAATTTTGTCGTTGTTTTGGAGCACACTAGCTTATAGATAACCTTAAGGCTATCATATTCATACCAAAAGCCAAAAAACTTTCATTTTGATTTCATGGGGACTTTAAAATATATTTAGTGTTCAGCAGGAGGAAAAAAGTCAGGTTTGGAACAACTTGAGGATGAGTAAATCAGATTTCTTATTTTTGGTCAACTGTCCCTTTAAGTTTAGAACTTACAGCTGTGGGGAAAAAAAGTTTTTTTTTTCTTTTCTTTTCTGTTTTTTTTTTTTTTTTTTTTTTTAATATAAACAAGTGCTATTATACTGCCATTATTGTTTTGTTGGCTTACAGAAGTAATAGTTGATATGACATTTCTATATTTCACAAACATTATATTTCAAATAAATTGTTTATTTAAATGTTTTATTCATCAGAGAATCCTGAAAAACAGTAATTAAGTAGTACAACTATTTTTGTCCCTAAGAAATATTTCTTAATCACCAAATCATCATTCTGAAGGATCATGTGACACTAAGGACTGGAGTAATGGCCGTTGAAAATTCATCTTTGTCCTCACGGGAATAAATTAAATATTTAACAGTTATTTGAAATTATAATATTAGTCTAGGATATTACTGTTTTACTGTATTTCCGCAAATAAAGCAGCCTCGTGAGCTTAAAAGAGACTTCTTTAAAAAATCTTTAAGAAATCTTTCTTTTGATCGGTCGTGTACATTTATATCTCCTGCAAATGAGAAAACTAGAAGGAGTGGGAGGAAAAACAGGATAATGAAAAGACAGAGTTATAAGGACAGGATGTACACTTTGTCTGGTGTCAAGGGGGTGTTAGGGGAAGGCACATTTAATGGGATGATGCTTGTGTATGTGTGCGTGTTAGAGCTGGCCATGCAGAGTGGTTTTGCAAAACAGCTCCTCAGAGGGACAGATAAAGAGCGAGAGGGAGGAGTGGGGGGTACATAAGGGCCATCTAAAGAGTGGATGGTGTAATGAGGAGGAGAGGGAGAGATGGCCCAGAGGATGTGCAGGGATATTTTACTCTAATGTCTTGTGCTATGCAATGGCTGCCGGAGGATAATGGAATATATGAGTGTGTGAACATTCAGACAGGTGTATTGTGAGTCATAGATGTTTTTTTTTCTTCAAACAGATGTTTTATAAATGATCTGTGCAGTAAACAGATTTCGTAACATGGCAACGGCGTTCAGGTGCGAGTATCTGGTCTTGTGCACCACACTGTCCTTGAG
Organism: Cirrhinus molitorella; assembly: GCA_033026305.1. Taxonomy (NCBI): domain Eukaryota; kingdom Metazoa; phylum Chordata; class Actinopteri; order Cypriniformes; family Cyprinidae; genus Cirrhinus; species Cirrhinus molitorella. The sequence goes on along the minus strand of CM065118.1, from coordinate 32,502,210 downwards.
CCAGTACACTTGTATTTGCACACACACGCACAAACAATTTCTATCCTGTGTGGCTTAGCTTTATTACAGTGGCTGGATGTTGCTCTTTTCTAAATTCCCCCTTATTCTTTCTGAAAAGAGTAATACAATCTCAGTTTCAATACAATATGAGAGGGTCGTTTCCTGACCCAGGGCTTCAAGACCCAGGGTTGTGCACTGCTCTCGTGAACAGGAGCATTGCCGAGAGTGCGGCTTGTGTATGGTATCAGTGTTTGAGAGAGGGATATGAGCCTGGGAAAAAAAAGCAGGAGGATTTTAATGACAGTGTGGCCCAATCACATCAGGCCATTGTCTGATGAGCATGACTGCTCTCAGCCCAAGCCTTGATTATCGGGAGGGCAAGACAGAGCAGAGCGTTATTAGAGAACTAATCAACAACAGTGCAGCCTGCGTGTGTGTGTTTAATAGTAATGAGAAGGGAACTAGGTGCTTTGACATGGAGATTATTGGGTATTAGCATGGACAAAGAATAGTGCATGGAATTGTGATGACTGAACTTGCTGCAAAGGTGTGAAAGTATAACACGCATGCTTTGCGGGGAGGGGGACAGAATGTATTATGTTGTGGTAATGAATTACATGTCCCATGAAGCTTTGGTGGGCTTAGTTTAATGAAAGGAAGCATGATCGTTTAGTGATCATATTTGGTCTTGTGCAGAGGTTTGATGAGCTAAACGCCTAATGATTTTCTATCATGTACATTATTAGTTTTCTTCCAAAAGCTCAGGATATAAAAGAGGGCTTTTTCATTTCATGTATACACTGAACAAGAAGTGTCAGGCTTGTACCTTTTGAACGCCCGACTTTATCATTTACTCACACTCACACTGATTTTAGATATGTGAATGCTTTTGAACCGTAAAGTGAATAGTTCACTTAAAAAAATTAAATTCATGTTGTTCCAGACAGGTATGACTTACTTTCTATTGATATTAAAAAAAGAAAAAAAAAAGTCTTTTTTATAATGAAAGTCAGTGTTGTATAAATGGGAACCACTGAATGGACAACAGTTGAAACAATGTTTTTAAAATATATATTTATTTTCTAATTTATGAAAAGAGACAGACTTTTATATTACAAATGATTTCAAATAATGGCTGTTCTTTTGAATTTTCTATTTATCCAAGAATCCTGAAAAAAAGATTGCTTAATATTTCCACACAAATATTAAGCAAGACAACTGTTTACTTATATTGGGACTAGGCTGTCATGATTATGAAATTTGGCTGACGATTAAGCAATAAGTGTGATTATGTTGATTAATTGTCTGGTTTAGGGCATTGACGATTATGGCAATTAATTGGCTGTTTTATGTCTTTGACATACATTTTTTATGCACATTTTTCAATAAATTGTTACAAAAGATTGTGATTATGGCAAAATAATATTGAAAAGTTTCTGAAAACCAGAGTTAACTTCGGAGACACATTCATATAAACCCCCACCCCAATATTTAGATTTTTCTTCTAATATTTTAATGATGAATAGTAAGGAGATATTTGAATTATTTATTAATAATAAACTAGTCTATTCTGAGTCAGTATTGCAAAGATCCTGACTCGCAGCCTCTCTGGACGTGCCCTTTAGAAAGAAATGCGATCTTTGAGGATTATATAATGAAAGAGTTTTTGTTTTATTTAGTTAAGTAAGAATTTACAGCTTGTCTGTGAGGCATGTATTGACTGGGTTTCATTTAATTTAATTTATTCATAAATTAAATTAAATTCAAATAAATTCATTTAATTTATTTCATTTAATTTTTTGTCAAGCACTCCTGTTCAAGAACGAGACTGCAGAAAGCACGTTTTCTTTATTTATAATATGTTTGTAGATATTTAGGAAACATGTTATGTTTACATAACTGTTTCTCTGAAAAATAATGCTATAGCCAGCAATTCTACTCTAAAATGTGCATTTTGGGCAGATTCTGGGACTGGAAATATTACATACTGCACAATTATCTATGAGTAAAGGAACATTAAAACACAGTAAATCAACTCAACAAATTACAGTGCAAGGCTAGTCACGTGTCCTCAATTGGCAAACCCGCGTGAGCGTTGAGTCTGAGTAATAGAAAGCGGTAGAAATGGTTCTCTCTAATATTTAGAATTTGGACTGCAGTACCCATTTCAACCACTAGCTGTCAAGCTGAAAAAAAAATGGTCTCGGGTCGGACTCGGGCTCTAATGCAGTGTGTGCGAAACAGCATGAACAAGCATAAACAAAACACAGTGCCTCTGTCCACTGTTCTTTGGTTAAACTGCTGAAAATAACGAGCGTTTTGTCTCAATAACTGATACTAAATGCACGAAACGTCAAACCGTTGCTATAGTTTTCAAGCTGTCAATCATGCAGTTTCGAGTCTTTTAGGGGATTTCACTCCCGCATTTAAATGCTGTTGTCACTCCTGAAACTTAGTGTTTACGTGGCCTATATGAATCCTTTTTTGTGGTTGCTAAAAGTGCGCAATAATTGCGGTTGTCTGAATTGGCCATGGTTAGATGAAATAACCGCGATTAGACGGTTAATTAATAAATGTGACAGGCCTAATTGGGACTAATAAGAAATGTTTCCTGAACACTAATAAGGATGTTGGAAAGATGTGGAATAAGAATGCTGAAAATTCAACTTCGCAATCACAGAATAATAATAAAAAAAACATTTTACAATCTGTTCAAAAAGAAAAGTTGTTCATGTAATTATAATAATGTTATTTTTGATTAAAAAATGTATTCTTGCTTGAGTATAAGAAACTTCTTGCAAAAAAATTTTGTGAGTAATTAATGGCACCGTTTTCAGGTTTAGGATAAACTTTCCCTTTAAATTATGTGCTTAGTGTGGTCCCAGGTAAAAATGAAGTATATTTGTGTAACGAATCCGGAACTCCATTTGCCATAAGCCCTGTACCTGGCACTGATCACGAGCCAGCTGCACCGTCTTACTGTAAATATTTAAGGAGCCATTTTCAAACACACATCGCAAAGCCTTGTTTTGCCCCGGCTGACATTTCTGAGCGTTCTTTCTACTACTATTGGATTACTGTGTTTGCCCCTGGACTGTTCACTCTCTTTTGACAATCGCTGCCTGCCTTTGACCCTTTGCATTGTTTCACGGACTATTGTTTATTCTGCCTGCCACCTGCCTCGACCTTACGCCTGTCTTTCTACTCTGATTATTGTCCTGTCGTCATTGCCCTGTTTGTTGGTTCTCGACATTGCCTGTATGACCACGATTGTTCTTAATAAAGAGCTGCAAATGGATCCTTACTCCGCTGACCCATCATTACAGAAGACTTTGCCAAACTCTGATCCAGCAGCTGTCTGCCGTCTCACCTCTGAGGTTTCTGATCAAGCTAGTATGCTAGCTGTGCATCATCAACAACTAGCAAGCCTCGCGTCCCTCACGGAAGAGGTGGTCAAGACGTTTCAAACATTTTGTCTCCCCTCGCCGGAGCCATCTTCTCCATCGCCGAGCCTCTCCCAACATCACGGTAGCCCACCAAACTCAACCAGTCAGAACAGAACTGTGATGTGGGAAACTGTGAACTGTTAGCCATTGAAGCAGTGTTTGAAGAGTGGCGGCATTGGCTAGAAGGATCCAAGTACCCCTGTCAAGATCTCACTGATCATCGCAATCTAGAATATCTTAATCACAGGCAGGCAGGGTGGGCTCTGTTTTTTTTTTACCCGGTTCCAGTTTACAGTGACGTATCATCCAGGCACAAAGAACACTAAAGCTGACGCACTCTCTTGCCAGTTTGAATCTTCAAATCAGTCTGTCAAACCAGACCCCATCTTACCTTCCACTCTCATCGTTGCTCCCGTTCTATGGGATATTATGACTGAGATCACTGAGGTCCAGGGCAATGAAACCGTTCCAGCTGAGCGTCCAGGGGATAGGGTCTTTGTGCCTCCCACTTTAAGGAACCGAGTCATCCAACAAGTCCATGATTCTCCCAGTTCCGGACATCCTGGTATAACTGCAACAACCCAACTTATTTCCAATAAATTCTGGTGGCCATCCCTCTGCCCAGATGTCATGACTTTCATCAAAAACTGAAATTTGTAATACCACCAAATCATCCAAACAACTCCCTGCAGGCCTACTTCAACCAATCCCCATACCTCAATGACCCTGGTCACACATCTCTATTGACTTCATCACAGATCTTCCCAAGGCAATACCACTATTCCCACGGTCATTGACCGCTTCTTGAAGGCCTGTTGTCTAATTCCTCTACCCAAACTTCCCAGCATCCTTTGAAACTGCTGAACTACTGTGCAACTTCGTCTTCCGTTTCTATGGTCTGCCTGACGACATTGTCTCTGACAGAGGTCCCCAGTTTACTTTCTGAGTCTGGTCAGCCTCCTTCTTCGCCTGCCTAAACGTCAATATCAGTCTCACATCAGGCTACCACCCTGAGTCTGATGGTCAGATGGAATGCCTCAATCAGGAGATTATCCGCTGTCTCAGGTCTTAATGCCATTGCAACCAAGCTGACTGGAGCAGGTTTCGATTCTGGACCGAATATGCTCAAATCTCTCTGCACAAACTCTCCACTGGCCTCACCCCTTTCAGTGTGTTCTAGGCTTTCAACCACCTCTCTTCCCTTGGTCAGGTGAACCCTCTGACTTACCCACCATCAATGACTGGCTCCAAAGAAGCGAAGCCACCTGGGATGAAGCTCACAACTACCTTCAAATTGCAGTTAGGAGAGTAAAGGATCAGGCTGATCGTCCTGTCGACCCATCCGGATAGGCCTGCCCCTCATCCTTGCGGAAGACCTTGGCATCAACAGCCTTCTCACGTCAGGAGCCGTTTGCAGGGAGGGGGCTCTGTAACGAAATCCGGCCTCTGGTTTCCCCTGATCGTCACCAGAGGTCGCCAAACCCCTGAACTCCATTTCCTATAAGCCTTGTACCTGTCACTGATCACAAGCCAGCTGCACCTTGTTACCGGAACTATTTAAGGAGCCATTTTGCCCACACACATCATGAAGTCTTGTTTTGCCCTGGCTGACATTTCTGACCGTTCTTTCTACTACTATTGGATTACTGTGTTTGACCCTGGACTGTTCACTCTCTTTTGACGATTGCTGCCTGCCTTTGCGTTGTTTCACAGACTACTGTTTATTCTGCCTGCTGCCTGCCTCGACCTAACGCCTGCCTTGCTACTCTGATTATTGTCCTGTCTCCATTGCCCTGTCTGTTGGTTCTAGACATTGCCTATATGACCACGATTGTTCTTAATAAAGAGCTGCAAATGGATACTCAATCTGTTGACCCATCATTACAACTTGAGTGCACAAAAATTAATACTTAAATACAAGCAAGTACATTAATACATCCTTATTTTTGTGCTAAATAAAATCGTCAGAGTTATACAATATATACCACTAATACTTAAATAAAAATAAATAATTTATAAATAAGTAATTTAAATGCACTTATTAGCACTTTACACTAATATTGATTGTGTAGGATAAAGTGGTAACACTTTACAAAAAGGTTAATTAGTTAACATTAGTTAACTGCATTTGTTAACATGAACTAAGAATTAACAATACTTCTACAGCATTTATTAATCTTAATGTTAATTTCAGCATTTACTAATGCATTAAAAGCTTGTTAACATTTGTTAATACACTGTGAACTTGAACATGAACCTAACACTGAATGACTATTTTCATTAACTAACATTACCAAAGATTAATAAATACTATAATAATAATACTGTTCATTGTTTGTTCATATTAGTTAATAGATGAACTAACAGTAACTAATGGGACCTTATTGTAAAGTGTTACTGACAAAGTAAACCAAATATACATGATTGTTTTATAAGTGCATTACTTAAAAGTGTGCTATGAATGCTTTTGTGTATTTTTATATGTACTATCACTAAGTTTTTCATGAAAAAGACAGTAGAACTGTATTGATTACAAGTAAAACCCTATAGGTTTACTGTGCTTAGGCTACTATAAATGCAGTAATAGCACATGATAGAATCATGCATTCATATAAATAAGTAGACTACAGTAAGTAGGTCTATAATTTTAGCATAAAGTAATTAAAGTGCTATATATTAATATGGAAAAAAGGTGCTACTAATGACATACTAATAGTACACTTGACTGCACTGTTTAAAGACACCACTAACATGTAGCTAAGTATATCATATACATAGAATATATACATTTAAAATTAATTATTTCATGTATCAAAAATATGTGGGCAATAAATTATAAGTTCTTAAGATTATTTTAAGAAGTACAAATTCTTTTTTTTTTTTTTTTCGTATATTAACTACAAAATTACGGCATTAAAATAGAACACTTTAAATGCATTATGGAAGTTTGCTAAGTGCTTTAGTATTTTAGTGCACTTTATTTCCACCTGGGGTCAAAATGGGCTTATTTCTGCTGATTCTAAAGTATAAAAGCTCAGCATTATTTTGCCCATTCCCCTCTACAAGTATAGAAAATGACATGCCTCAATTTAATTCCCAAGAACAATATTATTTTGACTTTTTGTATAGCTATATTCAAACCATAATCAGCATTTCAAACCAAGATAAGCATTATGACCTAAATCAAGTGTAGCCTTAGTTCTGTCATGTCACATCACATCAGTCAAGATCGCATCGAGATACAACACCTATCACAGCATCCATATTTAAGGTCCTTCAGTAATATCGGCAGCTTTCGCATTGCTCAATAGCTTTTTATATATCATTGCATACTGTAGCATTACGTCACATAGAAATAGAGTACTTTTATAAAGAGTATGATGATGTAGTAAGGCATCTCAGTTCAAATGAAGTACATACAGTACCTGTTTATGGTGAGTGTTTGCAAAAGGGCAAATCTGTTTTGAATCTGGTTATTTGTTTGCGGATGCAGACCCAGCAAGGTTAAAACATTGTGACCTGGGTGGTTTAGATCTTATTATACAGCCTGGGAATTGCTGTAGTGGCGGTTGATGTGGATTTGATCAATAAATGGTGAATCAGGGAGTTTTTCAAACCCTGCTAATACACAAAGCTCTTGTGTTGCCGTTTTGCAAAATGATACAACCGAGACCACTGGAGAATTAGACACTCCAGAAAAAAAAGAGAGCTTGTTCCTTTTTCACAATTCAGTTTTCTGCTTAATAGGTGTGAACTTGTGGGTCTCAGGTCAAAAGCTTTTATTTAGGAGTGTATTTTTCAGAGAAAAACAAAGTAAATGCAGAGACCCAAGGAATTTACACTGTTTTTTGGGGTCAGAAGTTTTTTTTTTTTTTTTTTTTAATTTAAACCCAAGTATGACTAATTCATATAGATTGCTAGTGAGAAAAAGAAAAGAGAATAATATGATCATTGTACAAATAGCAATTTCTTGAAATGTATTTGCAGTTGCTGTTGCAAATGCAACTGCTTGTCTCCCATATTAATAACTCATCAGTCTGGAGTGTTTTCCTCACTAGTGCATTTTAGTAGAGTGGGCATATGACCATGATTCAGTTTGACAGAATGACACATGTAATATCAGTTATAACTGAATGTACATGGTTTGATCTTTTTAAAATATGCATAAGCTTTTTACTTTAGTTTATTTTAAGAGGTCTATGTGCAACCTTGCTTTAACAACCCTGAACACGACAATAGGCACTGAAGCAAAGGAAATGTCAGAATGAAATTTGCATAAAGCAGTCATACTTGAGGAAAATGCTGGATATAATAAGGAGGCAGGTATTTTATATCCATTATGTATGAAATCAGGATGCTTCCATTTCCACACAGGACATGAATGAGAAACAGCACAAGGTAGATGTAGACAAACCAAAACAACAAGACAAAGAGTAACTGAAATGATTACTGAAAACCGCAGTGACCATTTGCATTCATCTAAATTTAAGTGGCTGGGAGTTATGATGTATAGTAGCTAATAGAAGTAAAACATTTGCATAGAAATGTTAAAATGAGACATCAGTTTAATTGCTTTAAAATAAAATCAGTTTACTGAGGACTTAGTGTTCCGTTAGTTATGAAGAAACTAACAGGTACAGAATCTCACCTGATATCTTCTAATGTGTATAATAGACTAAAGGTTAGGAAACTTCTGTAAATGTTTCGGTGACTTATCTTTATGTCTTGCTATCAGTTTTGAAGCCGGTGCACAGAGTTTCTCTCTCTCTCTCTCTCTCTCTCTCTATATATATATATATATACAGTGGGTAAGAAAAATATTCAGACCCCCTTACATTTTTCACTCTTTGTTATATTGCAGCCATTTGCTAAAATCATTTTTTTTTCCTCATTAATGTACACACAGCACCCCATATTGACAGAAAAACACAGAATCGTTGACATTTTTGCAGATTTATTAAAAAAGAAAAACTGAAATATCAGAAGGTTTTTGTCCAGGATATCCCTGTACTTGGCCGCATTCATCTTTTCCTCGATTGCAACCAGTCGTCCTGTCCCTGCAGCTGAAAAACACCCCCACAGCATGATGCTGCCACCACCATGCTTCACTGTTGGGACTGTATTGGACAGGTGATGAGCAGTGCCTGGTTTTCTCCACACATACCGCTTAGAATTAAGGCCAAAAAGTTGTATATTGGTCTCATCAGACCAGAGAATCTTATTTCTCACCATCTTGGAGTCCTCCATGTGGGCTTTCATGTGTCTTGCACTGAGAAGAGGCTTCCGTCGGGCCACTCTGCCATAAAGCCCCGACTGGTGGAGGGCTGCAGTGATGGTTGACTTTCTACAACTTGCTCCCATCTCTCGACTGCATCTCTGGAGCTCGGCCACAGTGATCTTTGGGTTCTTCTTTACCTCTCTCACCAAGGCTCTTCTCCCCTGATAGCTCAGTTTGGCTGGACGGCCAGCTCTAGGAAGGGTTCTGGTCGTCCCAAATGTCTTCTATTTAAGGAATATGGAGGCGACTGTGCTGTTAGGAACCTTAGGAACAGCAGAAATCTTTTTTGTAACCTTGGCCAGATCTGTGCCTTGCCACAATTCTGTCTCTGAGCTCTTCAGGCAGTTCTTTTGACCTCATGATTCTCATTTGCTCTGACATGCACTGTGAGCTGTAAGGTCTTATATAGACAGGTGTGTGGCTTTCCTAATCAAGTCCAATCAGTATAATCAAACACAGCTGGACTCAAATGAAGGTGTAGAACCATCTCAAGGATGATCAGAAGAAATGGACAGCACCTGAGTTAAATATATGAGTGTCACAGCAAAGGGTCTGAATACTTAGGACCATGTGATATTTCAGTTTTTCTTTTTTAATAAATCTGCAAAAATGTCAAAATGTGCTGTGTGTACATTAATGAGGAAAAAGAAAAAGAACTTAAATGATTTTAGCAAATGGCTGCAATGTAACAAAGAGTGAAAAATTTAAGGGGGTCTGAATACTTTCCGTACCCACTGTGTGTATATATATATATATATATATATATATATATATATAATAACTCAGACAACTAATCCTTGGGTAGAGTTACAAATATAGTACAGAACTAAGAGCTAAAAATCAATGTGTCATTTAAACTTTGGTAGTTTGTAATACAATGAATAAATGCATGACTGAATAAATGCAATAATGAATGTAGAGCATATCTTATGAGTGTGTGTGAGCAGCAATTACTGTCCATTCACTGCTGCAAAGAGACATTGCACCTCAGATAACACAGAGACAGACACGCACAGACACACACACATTGGTATATCTGAGGAGTGCATAACCTGTCTGTGCCAACACACTCTCATAAGGAAATATCACTCTAGCGCCTTTTATCCTGCACCACCAAAACGTCACTGTTATAGCTATTTTTAAACTTAATTTCCATTCAAAGTCTAAAATATTGAAATGACTAGAAGATCTGGCACCATCATTTAATGCTTTAATTTGATTCATGTTTTCCATGAAACATAAAAGCAGCACCATAAAATCAAAATAATCTCTTCTACGTGTTATGTTTCAAGCCTTGAGAAGCCATATGTCACACTTGTGTGCGGAAACGACTGTAGCTTAATCTTCATGCAAATTATCTTTACTATCCGCCATCACACCCAAATCTTGTCATTCTCATTTGAAACCCATTGTAAGTGTCATGATGTCATATGCCATTAGATTCCTCAGGATTCTTGTGAATAATTGCTACATGGCAAAGTATTTAAAGTATCTTTTTGAATGTGATGTGACTTGTTTTAAATGAAGGGATCAAGGGAAGATTTTTAGTGATTAGCAGATTGAATTTACTTCTGTTCTTTATGTAAAGCTATTGCATGCCTTTAGCGCACTTGGAATGTAGCGCATACATCATGAATCATTGGACAACTAACTACTTACATGACTGGATAAAGTCACTGGCTATATAAACACTATTGTACACTATATACTATATACACTTTTTTAAATGTATATTTTTATTCATCAAGAATCCAGTAAATTGATTAAACATGACATTTTTTTTATTTATAGAGGCCTAAATGTAATTTTGTTCACAGCAAGTGTCATGGTGGACACCCACTGTAATTTTATAAATAATATTGTTTTTATGTCATGGAATGTAGTTTTAAGCTTTTTTTTAGGCGAGAATGTACTTGTTTAGACTTCAAATGTGCAGTTTGTTGAAAATTTGCTTGAGTGTTTTTAGAGATGTGAGCTTCCGGGTGTTAGTGGATGTTCAGTGCTCATGGACCCACTTAGATCAGCCTTACCTCGGCCAGATCTTCAGGAATTTGTTGCTGGGTATATGTCTCTTTATTGGTTAAACATGGGATATAATTTGTTTGGGGCAAATCTAACAGGCAGTCTTTGATGTCATGAATGTATTATTTGTTCCAGAGCAAATTGTTTTACACAATGCTGTATACCAGTTTTGAACAAATTGCCTTGCAACTTTTGTGATAACTGTTGTTATTTACGTAAAAAAATGTTTTATATAAATAATAATAGTATTTTACAATAGTATTTATTATTGGGAAACTGTGTGTGTGTGTGTGTGTGTGTGTCTGTGAAGGGGATTTTAGTTACATTGTTCTGTATATTGACAGAGACTGAAACGTCATCAACAAGGAAGTTATTTTTACTTTCAACAACACCTTGTTAGACACAGCCAGCAAATGCACTGAGCAGCATTGTCAATGAAAATGAAACAGTTAAAAGGATAGTACAACAAAGATATTGCTTTCCTTAGCAGGCATGTTATATTATGAATATGAGATTGAGCTGAAGAATGAATGCTGTATCAGATGCAGGTAGTTATATTTGCTCAGATCACATTTTGATAATACTCTACATAATACAGTGAGCTTTTAGTAATACAATAAGCTTCCAATTAAGCAGCTCAATGATATGGCTGTATATACAGTGGTATTTGTCCGTTATACTAGTATTGTATTGTTAAAGAAGAACTTAACAAAGTCACTACAGTGATGTTTCTGTCATGAGACAGACTTGTTAATAAAAGTACTGTCTAACAGTTCTGTGTCTCTAAAGGTAGTATAAATTTGTAGAGCTGTGACTATGTTGATGATTGACAGCACTCTGTGACTAACCCAAGCCTGAAGCATCATGTACTACCACACTACTAGCTGAACTACACTTGCACTGTAGTCTTTTTCTTCTGGTATCTCATCTAATAAAGACTTTCTTCTGAGCAACTGCTGTTTATGCCCCTCTGACAAACAAGAGAACATTGCATGAGCTGCAGAAATAAATTGACTTTTTCCCCCTTCCACCCAGTATGCTTCAACAAAAAGATTAGAAGATTATCCTGTTTATAATGCCAGCTTGTCAGGACTGCGGGAGGGAGGGGGCGAAGAGAAGTGTGTGTGGAACGACAAGAAAGCAAAATCCTGTACCCGGAGGTTGGGGGTGTGGTTCAAGGCCTTTTCCAGCCATCCTCAGGGGTGGAATAATTAAGAGAGGAGGATTAGCTTCAAGACTCTTGCTCCACATCGTTTAAAGGAAACTAGGAAGTGGAGGGGAGGAAGGATGGACATGATGCAGTCAAATGCTCCACTGAGTCAGTCAGGTGTATGTGTGTAGTTGCAACCCAGGCTCATTAGAGATAAGTTACTGTAGCTACATACCTGAAATGCGTTGTTCCCGATACATTTCGCTGTACTTTTCAAATGATACATCACATGTTTTCTAAAAAAAATAAAATAAATACAAATAAAATGTCCAGTGAGTGGCGCTGAAAGAATGATTCTTTATTGTGATTGAAATGTACCATCTAGACTAAAACCAACTCTAAACTTAACAGATAAAAAATGCATTTGCTGAAGCAAACTTGTCATTTTAGCTTTCATCTAAAGGAAGAGGATGCTTTGAGCTATATAATGGAATGACTTGTGACTCATACTTGCTATACCATGTGAGCTACTGAGCAGGTTTTCAATGTCAGAAAATCTATACATATAGAGCTAATTCTGTGATTCACATGTTAATGATGTATTTGTTTCTAATTTATGCACTATGGTAAAGGTGTTTTGATATCAAAACATTAGGGCTTCAATGATGAATTCAATTCGCAATTTGTGGATTAATTCTACGATTTTCCGAATGCATCCATTTCTCTCTGGAATCGATTCTAAGCATAGTTTATCAGAAGATGGTGCTTTTAATCTAGTTTCTTTTTTTTTGCCACACATTTAAATGCTCAGAAAGAAGAGTACTAAAGAGTGTCATGTAATTAATGTAATTGCATCTCGGCTCAGAATGCTTTTATTCAAGTGTGTGTAAGGAATTGGAAGCAAGCGGAGTACGGCTGTTTCTAAAGCATCGGTGCCATCTGCTATTTAAAAGTAAGTTCAGAATCGATTTGAGGAAGATTCATGATGTGTTCAGAAAATCTCAGAATCAATGCAGAATTATTTCTCAATTTGCAATGCATTGATTTATTTTCATAAAATACATATGTGTACTTAACGTAACAAGGAGCGTGACAATGGGGTTGAGGATCCACTTGAAGACTTTATTATATTCTTGGCCATACAAGCAGGGTCAGTCATCAGCAAACACAAGAACATCCAAGGCGTGACAAAAGCGTAATCCAGAAAATAGACAGCAAAACAATCATGGAAAACCTGGTAAAGAGTTCAAGGTTAAAAAACACGAAGGCAAGGCAAGACAAGACAAGAAAAGGAAACACAGAAACTAGGAATGGCTTGGAATGGCTTGGAATGCACTAACAAACCTACAAACAATACTCTGCAGAGAGTATGAGCAAGTGTCCAACTTAAATAGTCATCCTGTTTGGAAGCGGGTTGTGTCTGTAAATTGGTTCCTAGGCAGAGGTTTATGGGAAATGGAGTCCGGGGTAGAGTGCCCTCTGGTGGAGCTCAAGGGCACTCCAGCTGGAGCCTGTGACGCATAACATAGTATGGTAAAGGAACTGCACAAAAGTAAGTCTCCATTAATCAATAATCTGCTCCTGTAGTCATAATTTGAAAATGTGAAATGTGAAAAAGAAAAAAAAAAAAGTTGGTCTTTTACTGCCACTAGTGTTTATTTCACCAGGAAACTGCAGTGAAATATGTATTGGTACGCTTTTGCAGTTGTGCAGAAATGTAGGTAGTCACTTATTTCCATTTAACCTGGGTTAAAGATTTGTGGTCATGCTGTAGTCAGTCACACAGCAACCATGTGCACATGAAATCTCACTTCACGCTCACTGTAGCAAGTTTACCCTAATTAATAGGTCACAGTAACACTGCATATGCAGCACTTGCCTATGAAGGAATGAAATCGGGCACAATGTGTTGACAAATTGTACTTTGTCTGCAGACAGGGCTGGTGCAGTAGCAGTCCGCCTCTTGCTTTTTATGATGGATGAACAAGTAAAACAATTTATTTGGTGTTCTGTATAAAATAGCTCTTGCTTTTTGTTCATCTTTTGCTTGTCTGAGTTTTAGAATGGATAGCTGTAGATAAATTGGTCTAGGCAGAATATCAACAATGTGACTGTGGCAACAATTCTAAAATACTTATTATTATGAGTGGTGACATTTTAAAATGTCCATCTCAGTACTCTGGATTTTAATGAGTGTGTTGCTGGTTATTTTTCTTGACTTTTTTTGGTTAAAAAAAATATGACATACCATGTGTCTGCACACAACTGAGTGCAAGAATATAATGTGACCTTTTTTGACCTTTTAGAACAGGCCTCCAGGATGATGTTGATGGATGTGAGGGTGTTGATAACACAGGTGGAGGTAAGTCACACATGTTTAAGTCTCAAGTCCTTACCATCAAGTCTCAAGCAAGTCAAGTCCCAGCGCAAAAAAAACAAGCAAGTAAAGTCACTGACCTTGCTCAGGCAAGTCAAGGTACTTCCACGTTCAAGGCCCAGAAATGTAGTAAGGACATTGTTGGTTCAATCGTAATTTTATGAAGCTACAAGAATACTTTTTGTGCACAAAAAACAAAACAAAAATAACAGCTTTATTCAACAATTCCTCTCCTCTGCATCACCCTAGTGCCATTGTGGAAAGTATCACGGCGCATGCACGCACAAATTAAGATATTTTTAAAACTAAAACCTAAAAAAAGTAGGTGGTGGAAATCACTGTCTTAATGAGTGAGTTACAGAAGTGTTCATTTAACTGATTCATTCAAAACTGCTGATTCATTCAGGAACTGCAGGAATGGTTCACTGAATCACTTAACCGTTTCGTTCAGTAAAATGGTGTTGCTGAAAGATGGTGTGGCTGAGCTGAGCTGAACTGTTGGCAGGCGTGCTGATATTATAGAAATATTGCTTAGTATTGTATGGTATAAAAAAAAAAAAAAATTCATACTAGGGACGTTTTGCCATATCTTCAATTTTGGTGCAAGAGAAACGTCATTAAAGCAGTATGATTTGAGAGGCAAATGTCAGCGAATTTAAAGTTTGATGACAAAACATGAGATTAGACCTGTGAGGTTTTCTGCATTATTCTCTCTCTATTCAACTAATGTGTTAGCTTACATACTTTTCCTGGCTTTGTAAATTGTGAATACAGCAAATCACCTTTTATAAATATGGTCAATTTCAAAGTGTTTATGTCCAGAAGAAACAACCTTGAGAAATTCTCTTGCTCTTTGTATTTGGCACGTTGCATTTCTGTGCTTGTGTGGCATTGTGAACCATACAGATTTGTATCACTGGTTAGGCCGTTAGGTCCATACTTGCATTTTGTTTACCAATATATGTTGCAATTAATTATTATTTTTTATTTAATTACACTTATTATAAAGACAAGTCCAGTCTCCAGTCGGTGAATCTCAAGTCAAGTCAAATTTTTATTTAAGTTCTTAAAGTCCCCATGAAATCAAGTATGAATATTTATTTTCCTATGGATATGTCAGCCTTAAAATGAAGTTGTGTGATCCAAAACAATGATAAAGTTCACATTTAGAAGATATAAGCATTCAAAACTTAGTCTCTTACTTCCCCCAATGTGGATCAATGATTTTGATGACATCACCCTGCACTTCAGCTTCTCATCAAACTTTGTCCAAATTAATGCTCTCTAGAATCTGCAGTGTCCCGCCCCTGAAAATGTGGCTGAAATCAGTCACTTGTTGACAGACTTTGTATTTTCTGTACAATGAATGACACATAGTGCACTATATCGGGGATAGGGAGCAATTCAAACAGTGTGAATGCACGTTGGGGTGAAAGCAGTCAGGTTTTGTGCAGTGTCACACGAACCACGGCAGCAGGCACGGTCTAGTCTGATCTGGTCTAGAGACACGGAAATGCGGATCATATACGCGAGTTGGTGCAGACCACAAAATGTATCAAACCCATTTGAATTGTACACAGAATACTATCTTTTACAGCAGTATGGATGAGATTGTGGCTGTCATACGCTGTCAAGTTCAGCTTTACAGAGCTCAATGGCACTGGCCTAAGTGATAAAACAAAACACTAAATAGGCAGGACTGTTTTCCTGTTTCAGTTGAAATTACATGAACACATAACGCTCCTCACCTCTGGTTGATAAGATGTTTTGAGTGATTGCTAAGGTGTTCCTGGGTGTAAGTACATTTACATGCAAAAGTATAAATAAGCTACAGCTAGTAGTTTTGTATAGTTGAGCTGCTGTTGTCCAAGTAAACATGACTATGTGAAATTGAATATTTGAAAAATTAATACACATTGCACACCATGTATCTTTCGAAGTTACCCAGACAACAGGGTAAAACAAGGATAAACATTGGCAGTGTCATTATAAGATGGATACATTTTATGCAGTGTTTGGGTTTCAGTTGATCCAATGAACTTGCAGAGATTCTTCCTGACATGTAAGCTAAACTTCAAGTTATAAGTATTCCTGATATGATTGAACTTTTATTAAAAGTAGCCTACATTTACCTGATGAGACATGTCTTATTTTTTATAGACCTGTAAGACACATTATGTCACTGCAGTAAAATAATAAGTATACAAGTATTTTTAAAGAAATATCAGGCAGCACAACTTTCTGTAAAATTAAGAAGAAATGTACGTTACTTAGTTACTTTTTATGGAAAGTGATGTCTTACATTACTTTTGCGTTACTTTTTAAATCTGGGCAGGACTTGCTTGTTTGTTTTTAATATAAAAAGTTCAATTTTTAGCAAATGTAAAAGCCCTTTCACACCAAAAAATGAAATGAAATAATCCTAAATCTGAAGGAAAAGTAAATTAATGTCTGTACAGCAGGACTGTAGGAACACAAAGTTCAACACTCTTCAGCAATGAGAAAAATGAAGCACACATGTTAGTTAATCTAAAGTAAGTTTTGCTTATTAATATGGTTGAATTGGATCAACAAAGGTCAGCAGCAAAGACATTAGTTAATAAAATGGGATTAAATACATAAAGGAAACTAAAAGTAACTCAAATATTTTCTTATAAATAAAAAAAGTAATGTGTTACTTTACTAGTTACTTGAAAAAAGTAATCTGATTGCAAAGCTGATTTTTTTCAGTATCATTACTCCAGGCTTCAGTGTCATATGATCCTTTAGAAATCATTCTATGAATATGCTGATTTATTGTAGGAATGTCCAATGTAGGAATCAGTTGCTTAATAATTTTTTGGAACCTGTGATACTTTTTCAGGATTCTTTGATGGATAAAGTGTTTAAAGGTACGGCATTTATTTAAAATATACATTCTTTTTTTAACAGTAAGTTAAACAAGTCACTTTTTATCAATTTAACACATCCTTGCTGAATGAAAGTAATCATTTCTATCAAAAATGACTCACAAACTTTTGAAAAGTAGTGTATATTGTTTTGTATATTGTAAGATTTCCATTTTAAATAAATATGCTGTTCCATTTTAAATACTAAGCAGCACAACAGTTTCGACATATATCTATATATAATAAATCAACATATTAGAATGATTTTTGTATTTTTCGATAAAATAAATGCAGCCTTGAAAAGCATAAGAAACTTTAAACATTAAAAATTGTACCAATCCCAAATTGTTGAATAATATGCAGTGTGTGTAGATGGGTCTATGTTTGTGTGTCTCAGTGACCCATGTGGATTGTATGGGAATAAACTGAATCAGATTTGCAGTACCCCTTACAATTATTTAGATCCTTCAAAGACTGGCAATACCTTCTGCCAGACATCCTAACAACTCAGCCTTGCATCTCAGCTATTGAACTTGAACTCTAAGCAGACTTAAGCCTCACTGTTTTATGTCCAGCCAACAGGGAGCTCCATAAGGAACCCGCAACCTCCTCTGTCGCTTTCCACTTCAGCACCACTTCTCTTTAGTTCAGTAGAAAGGAACGGAGGAGTGAGTGGATAGGATTTAGACACTTTGTTTATTGGCCAAGAAATGAAGCTACCAAAACAAGGGCACTGTCCTAACATAAAACACAGGGAAATTTGATGTCCCACGCTCTCTGATCCTGCTCCTCTTTAATCATGGCCCTCTTGTTTTGTTTGTTTTGCTGTGGGTTCAGTCTCCACCACCAATGAAGGCAGTGTAGCCACAGATTGTATGACACATGTGCTTCTGTTAGCCAAATGAAGACCTAGGGAACTGAGGACACGGGTAGGGCGTTTCTGCTTCAGTGAGAAATCCCTCTGTAGTAATATGTATGAGAGACCAGCTGACCAGAAGATTCTGCCAACCGAATGATGGTCTGGCTGGAAATATCATTCCCTGGAGGGCACAAAACCTGACCGGTGAATCTGGTTAAAAATCTCTGCACAAACCTGGTTGTATGTGTTGGGATTTAAGAAAGAGATATATGTCTGGCTCTGCTTCTTAACTTGACCTTACAGATGTTACAGATTTTTTTTCTTGATTGCCGCTTCTACTGTTCCCCCTCCCGAACCAAGTGAGGAATGTTAGTGATGAGGACATTTAGAGGAGGTTTATTTTGGTAAGGGATGTAATGAGCATGATTGTGTGCTGATTACACCCAGCCAACGTACTGGAGTGTCTTGGGTGAGCTACGAAGAGGAGATGAGGGTAAGAGCGAGCGGTGACAAGCCTCATTAACGGAAAATACTCTGCTCCGCTGCCGAGGCCCTGCTGTTGATGAGGAACCTAACTGCTAGACTCTCTAATTATGCGCTGTAACCGCCATCCCACAGAAAGCAATAACCCCCACCTCTCTGCATATGCAAATATGACAGACCCGATCATTAGGTTTTATGCCTCAAAGCCAAATTGTTATTGTAAAACCATTGAAGCCAAGGGCAAAGACGTAAAACTCTATCACGCATTTTGACACATTTTTTACGAGCTTTCCTCAATAACAGAACAAATGTTATTGAATGTCATGGATAGTCAAGGGTAATGTGCCATGAAAGTATTGTTTCAAATCAGAACAATTATTTGAGCCTTTGTTGGTAAAAAAAAAAAAAATGTACATTTTCAGAGCCAAGAATGTATAATTTGGCTTGTTCTCCACCCACTCAGTGTTTCCCAGCATTTTGGTTAGCGTGCCATATTGAAATTTCATAATGATGCCCACAAATTATGTCCCATATGTTCATGGGTCTTGTGCTTTGTTCACTCCCCTGACTATTAAAAATAATTTCAAAACACGTTCCGCTGCTGGTTTTAAACGCACGTTTGGTCTTTCAGAGGACAAACTTTTTTAAAACTTTAAAAGATGAGAAAATAAAAAGTACACGTGCGCTCAGAGAAAATAGAAGTGGTTGCATTTGCCCTTGCTTGACCATTAGAGTTTCCACTGATCCACTTATAATGGAGTTCAGTGAACCAGCCTGAAGAACACTGGAGGCTCCAGAGTATGTAGACCTGTCAGGCTTGACCATGACCATTAAAAAACCATATAGTTGCTCACATCTGTACATTGCAAAAGATGTGCTAACCCTCCCAGTTCGCTGAGCTTTGGCACAGTTTCCATAAGTCAGCCTAAGCAGCTAATTACTAGGAAAAAGCCCTACAAAACAAAAACCGCAAGACTAATTATAGAAAGTTACATCCATTTTTTTTCTTTTAGCACATTTTGCTGTATTTTCCGTTTATGTCTTTGTGTGAGAGGCTGTATGCGACTGAGTGACAGTGATTGAGAGGTAGAAAGAAAACTTGTGAAGGAATTTCAACACTTTTTTTTCCCTCAGTATCTCTTTCTGCATGTCCGTCTTTTTCTTTTATACTCCTCCATACACCTTTGGAGAGACACATCTCTCGCTGTTCTCAATTTCAAGCGTTCAATTCCTCGGTGGTGACATCTCTGCGTTGCAGACCATATTGCTTTCCTGCCATTAAACGTCTTTCCCATCACAAGGTGATTTATCAACATCAGAGCATATTCAAAACAGTATGGTTAAGTCAAAAATCTATTGTGAAGCAACTTCCTCAATCAAGAGTGGAACCTCTTAATGAAGCGGGATGCGACTAGCTAATTAGCCCATTAAAATAAATTAAGTTATTAAAGTATTAATGTTCCTGCTTTATATCCAGCCCTCATCAAATTAGGGTTTTCTCCCCGGTCGTTTCTCAGAGCGTCAATCGTTTATTAAAATGCAGATATGGATGTCAGGCGACCAAACACTACATTGCTGACATGCTATATTTGCACTAATGCAATTTACAGCTCTGTCTATTGGTAAACTGTGTTTGCTCTGAAGTCTAAATGGCGTGTTTCCAACTTTAAATCGAATGGTTTTGCATTGATCCCACTGGCTGTTTTTCTTTCCTTATCTAGAGCCTCCACGACGGACATGTGTCTGTCGTTGATGAGAACCGTGTTGTGAGCTCGTGTCGCTCATAACAGCCGCCGCCTTTAGTGTCTGGCTAGGTTAATATTATTACAGAGCAATTGAGGAGATAAATCTCTAATTGAAATTTGAATGCAGACCACCGCAGACAGATCGCCTCTAGCCTAACGCAGCAGGGAGGGAAGGAAAAATCAATGTGTATTAAAAAGGACGCTGCGCAAGGCAATTAACAGCTCCTCCGCAACTTGTTGTTGTAGTTTCTGGAGGGGCTGGCGAGGCATATCATTTGAGAACAACGTCATTGTATTGGGTCACTACTTCCCATAGGGCTGTGTTTCACTGAATACATTTGTAGCTTTAGAATTAATGACCTCTTTCAGAAAAATAAAGTGACATCTTGGTTAGCTAACCTTTAGTCGATCTTTAAAGAATAATTGACCCAAAAATAAAAATTTGCAGAAAATGTACTCACCCTCAGGCCATACATGTTGTAGATGAGTTAATTTCTTTATCAGAACTCATTTGGAGAAATTTAGCATTCATTTTGCTCACCAATGGATCCTCTGTAGTGAATGGGTGCCATCAGAAGTGTCCAAACAGCTGATAAAAAAACAAGTCACAAGCAATTTTGGGGGTAACACATTACAAGTAACGCAAGTTAATAATTATATTACTTTTTTCAAGTAACTAGTAAAGTAACGCATTACTTTTTCATTTCCAAGAAAATATCTGAGTTACTTTTTGTTTTCTTTATATATTTAATCCCATTTTATTAACAAATGACTTTGCTGTTGACCTTTGTTGACCCAGTTCAACCATACACTGCAAAAAGGCCTTTCTTACTTAGATTTGTTTGTCTTGTTTCCAGCCAAAATATGTAACAGTTTTTAAATCAAGAAGGATTTTCCAGACAAGTAAAAATTATTTTCTTGTTTTCAGAAAAAAAGAAGTCAAAATTAAGTGAGTTTTTGCTTAGAACAAGCAAAATAATCTGCCAGTGGGATAAGCAAAAAAACAACAACTTAATTTTGGCTTGTTTTCAGAAAAAAAAGATAATTTTTACTTGTCTAGAAAATCCTTCTTGATTTAAGAATTTTTAGATATTTTGGCTGGAAACAAGACGAAAAATCTAAGTAAGATTTTTTTTTTACAGTGTACTAATAAACAAAACTTATTTCAGATTAACTAACATTTGTGCTTCATTTTTCTCATTGCTGAAGAGTGTTAAACTTCCTTTTCCTACAGTTCTACTGTACAGACGTGAATTTACTTTTCCTTCAGCCTTAAGCCTATTTGCTTCATTTCATTTTGGTGTGAAAGGGCTTTTACATTTGCTAAGAATCAAACTTTTTTATATTAAAAACAAACAAGCAAGCCCTGTCCAGATCTAAAAAGTAACGCAAAAGTAATGTAATGCATTACTTTCCATAAAAAGGAAAAAAAAAAGTAACTTAATTAGTTACTTTTTTAGGGAGTAGGGCAATATT
Organism: Cirrhinus molitorella; assembly: GCA_033026305.1. Taxonomy (NCBI): domain Eukaryota; kingdom Metazoa; phylum Chordata; class Actinopteri; order Cypriniformes; family Cyprinidae; genus Cirrhinus; species Cirrhinus molitorella. The sequence goes on along the minus strand of CM065118.1, from coordinate 32,480,486 downwards.
GTAATGCATTACTTTTAAAAGTAACTTTCCCCAACACTGGTCACCAGTAATCCACAGGACTTCAGTCCATCAATTAACATCTTATGAAGTGAAAAGCTGTGTGTGTGTGTGTGTGTGTGTGTGTGTGTGTGTGTGTGTGTGTGTGTGTGTGTGTGTGAGATCAAACAAATCCATCTTTAAGACATTTTAAAACAAGAACTATTGCAATCTGTCAATCAATATCAATTCAGTCATTAAAAATATATAGAAATATACATAGATCAAGCATTGTTTACAAGCAAAATCAGTTCAAAACAAATGTTTACATGGCGCTTGAAGTGAGAGGAAAACATGGCACTTGTATTTTGGCCATACTTGTGGATTATTGTGATTTTTATCAGCACTTTGAACTCTCATTTTGACTGCACCCATTCACTGCATATCTGTTGTTGAGCAAGATATGTAATGCAAAATTTCTCCAAATCCGTTTTAATAAAAAAAAAAAAAACTCATCTACATCTTACATTCTTTATCAGTACTCTTGGTCTAGAACGGTTCTTAAAACAAGTTAATCGATTAGCTGTCAAACTGAGCCTATTTGTTTTACCTTACTAGTCTTCATATTTTAGAAATATAGCAATAGTACCAACTGCTGTGAAGTAAAATATGTATTTAAAAACAGACTGCTTGTTTGGCCTTATTAAAATCAAATGCATTAAGGCATTAGCCTGCTGTAACATTTCAAGGCTGTTATTTAAACAAGACAGCATTTAAAAATGATTTGGTTTTCCAAACATTTCTTGCAGTATCATGTTCAGATAGTATAGGACACGTGAGGAACTGTGAAGTCCATTCAAGTTCATTTTAAAAAGCACTATACAAATATTGTTTTAATACAGCTTTACAGAAATCATGCTTTTGACCCTCAAAATAATAATAAATCAAGGAAACTGTTGGAAAGAAAAAAATAAATGGATTGAAAAGCTGGTGGAGCTCATTCTCTCCTGGCAAGACATATTTTATTAAAAATACATATATGCTGTATTATATATTATACTGCATCTAGTTAGACTGTCATATATTCACTGAATAAATTAAACCTTTATATGCAAGACAATACAGTTGAAGGCAAAAGTTTACATACACCTTACATAATCTGCAAAATGTTATGTATTTTACCACAATAAGAGGGATCATGCAAAATGCATGTTATTTATTTACTGACCTGAATAAGATATTTCACATAATGATGTTTACATATAGTCCACAAGAGAGAATAATAGTTTATATTTTTAGAATTTATAAAAATGACCCTGTTCAAAAGTTTACATACACTTGATTCTTAATGTTACCTGAATGATCCATGATTACCTGATTTTGTTTGTTTGTTTGTTTGTTTGTTTGTTTGTTTGTTTGTTTGTTTGGTGATAGTTTTTTATGAGTCCTTTGTTTGTCCTGAACAATTAAACTGCCCGCTGTTCTTCAGAAACATCCTTCAGGTCCCACAGATTCTGTTTTTTTTTTTTTTTTTGTTAGCATTTTTGTGTATTCAAACCCTTTCCAACAATGACTGTATGATTTTAAGATCTATCTTTTCATACTGAGGACAACTGAGAGACTCATATGCAACTATTACAGAAGGTTTAAACATTCACTGATGCTCCAGAAGAAAAAAACGAAGCATTATGAGTAGGGGGTGTAAACTTTTGAACAGAACGAGGATGTGTACATTTTTCTTATTTTGCCTAAATATCATATTTTTTTTCATTCAGTACCACCATTCAGAAGCTACAGAAGATACATGTTTTCTAGAAGATAAAATAAGTTACATTTACTCTGATCTTCAAATTCAAAACGTTTTCACCCCCGGGTCTTAATGTATCGTGTTTCCTTCTGGAGCATCAGTGGGCATTTGAACCTTCTGTAGTTGCACGTGAGTCCCTCAATTGTCCTTGGTGTAAGATGGATCTCAAAATCATACAATCATTGTTGGGAAGGGTTCAAATACACAAAAATGCTGAAATATATGTGGAACCTGAAGGATTTACCTGAAGAACAGCTGTCAGTTTAACTGTTCAGAACAATCAAGAGACTCATGCACTATCACCAAACCAAAAATAAAAAATAAAATAAATAAATAAATAACACAGCTGTGGATAATTTAGGTAAGAACACAGTATATTGAATCAAGTGTATGTAAACTTTTGAACAGGGTCATTTTTATAAATGTAACTATTATTTTATCTTGAGGACCAAAGGTCTTTTAAGTGAAATATCTTATTCAGGTCAGTACTTAATTAAAAATAACATGCATTTGGTAGGATCCCTCTTACTTTGATAAAAAAATTATTAACATTTTGACGATTCTACAAGGTGTATGTAAACTTTTGACTTTAACTATATGTACCAACAAACAACTTCTTTCAAAACATTTTGTTCTTGCACCTTGCCTTTTTTTTTTTTTCTTTTTCACACAGTTGCTTTTGGATTATTCACTGATGGATCAAAAGCATGATTTTTGTAAAGCTGCATTGAAACAATATTTGTAAAGTGCTTTTTAAAATTGACTTGACATTTGCTCACATTCCTCACAATTTTTTCTTTTTAGTTTCTGTATTATTTTTTTTTTTTTTGTCCACCGCTTAGTCTATAATGTCACAGATTGTTCCGTCTATCTAAAACCACACTTACAAAACTTGGTGTTGAATGTTGATGGATTCTAGAGGATTTACATTCTAGGGGAGTTGCATAACTTGCTTGGTCTAAAAATAAAGTAAAACAGCTAACATTATTTTACAATAATAAACACATATTTATCTAATACCTATGAATATAACAACTTTAATTACGATTAACCTTTGTGTGCCTTCTGAATAGTGATTTGCAGGTTGACATGCGTTATACAAATGAGTGGCATAAATTCGGCCAGTGCGTCCTTTAAAGTAGTGTAGTGGAGATTAACGTTATGAAAGCCAAATAAGAATTTGTCATTGACCAGGATTATTTACTTTCCTAAGCATGAGCATCGTCTGCTATAATCGTAGTGCATTTTGTAGCCTAACGTTTCCCCCACAAGTTGCTTAAGCCAAATAAACACTAAATCCTATAGGAAAGAATTCCCTAGAGGAATCCCTGTCTAGTCCAAACCCCGCCCCTCGCGCGTGGCGCTGTCCATCACTATAGTGCTGCTCTCTGAAACTCCGCGAGCTTAGGCGCGCGCCCGAGCATATCGCTGCTGAAGCGCAAGGCGACGGAGGGAAAGTTGTGCTGCTCAGACTCTGGAGGATCAATGTCCAACGAATGAGGAGTGAATTGACCCACCATGTTCTGCGATTTGAACACCGTCGCTTGAGAAAAGGAAGAGTGCTGTAAACTTACAACCATGTTTTGGACTATTTTGTTGCCGTATTGTGTGACTTTTGTGTTGGGAAATAAGACCGACGAACGAATACCTTTCTTTCACGGGCATGTGTTTGAAAACTCTCCACCTGGCTCAAAAGTGAACGGACTGAGTATCCCGGTAAAGCGCATCGACCCGCAGAGATGGTGCTCCAAGTCCGGGATGCACCTGAAACTCCTGGGCGACAGGAGTGAAGATTTTCACGTCTTCGCCCACCACAAGCGAGGACACATCTTGTTAAAAACCTCTAACGTTCTCGATCGAGAGGAGCGCGCTGAATATTTCCTCAGCCTTGCGCTGTGCTGTCAGAGCTGCGCTTCAGCCGTGCGCGTCGTGGCCGAAGTTGCATCAATTAAAGTGGACGTGCTCGACACGAACGACCACGAGCCCACTTTCCAACATGCAGACGTCAAAATAACTTTGGACGACGCCACGGCCCTGAGGTCGGTGGTGTATACGGTGAAAGCGGAGGACATTGACAGCGGCAAAAACGCCGAGCTCATATACTACGCGCTCCCGAGAAACGGCAGTTTCTATGTAGTGCCCAAAACCGGCGACATCCTCCTTGTGGACTCGATTCTCGGTTACGCGCAGTCCATAAAGTTCAGCGTGTTTGCCCGAGACCACGGCTGGCCCGCTCGGACCAGTCAGAATATGGATATAGAGATCAGTCCGCGCCAATGGCCAGCCCTTCCTCAGCTCGATAACGGACTCTCGAGAAAGTCCCGCTCCGTGCCCGAGCCGGTGCTTATCACCGTGTCCGAAGACGCGAGCATCGGCTCAGTCATAATGAATCTGCACCCGGTGAGGTTTCAGTCCGCCAGTTTTGAGCTGATTCACCCGGACGCGGATAACTCTCCCGTCACCGTGAGTCGGGACAGCGGAGATTTGGTTATATCAAGGCGGCTCGACCGAGAGACGCAGCCGCTAGTGGAGATAACTGTAAAAGTACAAGATAAGCGAGGTGAGTGCACCGTGACTTATCCAAATATCTGTACAATTCGACTATATGCCCCGGTCCCTTTCCCACCTGTACAGTGCATACACTGTCTCCAGCGCCTGCTGGCAGATTTCACCTGAACACCCGAAAAATGACAGGCGCGCCTACTTGTACCCAAATCCTCCTCCTCTTCCCTCAGATTGAGCACGTCATATGCAGCTTCCCTCATTACGGAAGTTCACAGGAATCAAAGTTTAATTATCACTCGCGGTAAAGGCTGTCGTGTAATTGACACGAGTCAAGGCGCGGATGAAACCAGAGGTGCACCGCTGCATGAATTAAAGCTTTCGAGTGCATTGTGATGCAGAAACATATTCATACACACCTGGGTGATAAATGCAGAAACTGACAAAAAATGATCTCTTAATTTACAAACAGTAAACTTTAGAATAAGTAGTGTTTACTGTGGATTATGCCAGTGATTTGTTTTCAGCATCTTTGCATCATTTTGACTCAATTTCACCTCAATTTTTTTTAAAACTGGAGAACAGGGTTTCAATTCAAAGTTGTCAAGAAAAAGTGCACTGCAGGTTGGCAGCAATTTTACAATTAAGCTTTTGCATTTCAGCGAGTTGTGCGGATTGCTTTGTTCATCACATCACGATTTTCTTTCCTCATACTTTAAATAATTCCCCTCCGGGTTGTTCAGTCAGTGCTCAGCAATTTAAGTCTTTGTGTGTGTTTGAGGGAGAAAAGGAGGGAATTTGGTAAGGCACTCACATGGGCCCTTTTACAGAATTATATCATACTTTTGTATTCACCTGTAATTGCGTCCTTTGCGTCGCAGGTGAACCCAACGCATCAAGCTGACTTTTGGCACAAATCCGGGGTGATTTAATCCTTTTTGAGTTGGAGATTGTGCTCTACTTTCCTTCATCTGCTCGCATTAGCTATGTAATCCCATCTCATTCACTTTCTCATTTTGGGGATTTAAGACTGGCAGTGCAGTTAGAGGAAACTGCAGGGAAGATGAGGCGTTTAGTGGAATGTGCTCATATTTGAGCAGTTGACCGGGCATGATTTAACAGTCTGTGATTTAATTAGTGTTGGTTTGTTAATCAGGGACTTTCTGCTCGCTGGACCTGCGGCTCTGAAGCTGCTTCTTTTTTTTCTTGAGTTCGTGTTCCTAGCATATGTTCAAGGGCGCTTGTTTGTGCGTGTGGGGATGTTTGCAGGTCTGTAAATGTTGTGCGGTGTGCGGCCCTCTGTGAAATCTTAGCACAAACAATGAGGCCAAACAGCTGGTTTTAATCAGGAGTGAGAAAAACGTCTGCTGACCTCACATTTGCCTGTGGCTCTTTGGAAGTAATGAGCTTTCAGGTAACCACATTTATTTAAAAGATGAGATTTTTTTCAAGTGTATTAAAGATATTTATATCTTTCCTCTTCTTTAGCTTTGGATATTGCATTTTTTTTTCTTATGAATACCTCAGTATGGAACACATCGTATTTCCTAAGAGAATGAAGTCAAAAATTCTCTTTCGAATTAGCTGAACATTATTCATTATTGAAGTTAAGATGCAAAAACCAGTCACAAAGTGAGAATTTATCATTCAAACAAATCTCTAGGCACACACGCTTCAAAAGAAAAAAAAAACAATCATGAAACAACCACAACCTTGCGGAGCAATTGACAACATCCTCCATGGCAACTTTAAAACCTCAAAGCTGTACTTTGATCTCCTCTAGGTATTCAATGATTAATATATATAGAAGACCAAAACAATCTTAATGCACTGGGTAGGCCGCTGATTCTTTCAAGTACAACATTCTCCTCCAGAACAATCAAGGAAGTGACAATGTCTGGAGGTGAATGTAGAGTGTCTTCATTATCTCGCACTGCTGTCAAGATTGCTGAATGTTAACAACGTTCATCTACCTCTGTTTTCTGTACTTTTTCTCTTTCGTCTCGCTTTTGTGTGCTAACTGGATGAATGTACAGAGTGCCATTTAAATAGAATGCTATTTGTTATACCTGTCCTAACATGGTACTTGAAGCAAATATTCATTGACACTGAGTTTATTTTATACCTGTGTCAGCATCAGTCTTAATTAACCATTCTACAAATTAAGGTCTTAAATTGTAGCAGAAAGTCTTAAATTCACAAGTCATAACATTACATGTTGCATGCACTGCAAAGAATCTTCATCAGTATTTTTGTCTTGTTTTCCAGTGAAAATATGTAAATGTATCTGAAGATACATCTGAAGATTTTTTTTTCTCATTTTAGTCATAAACTCACTTCATTTTGAACAATTTCACATAAAACAAGACTTCTTATTTTCTGTCATTTTGCTTATCAATGTGTCTTGATTTCAGAATCTTTAGATATTTTTGCACTGGGAAATGACAAAAATACTGAGAAAGAACATTTCGTTTTTGCAGTGTGATGAGACCTGGTGTATTATCAAACTGTTGCTAATATAACTTATTGTGTGCTCCCTAGACATGTACCTTTAGAGAACTTACTGACATATTGTTTACCCTTCAATTTATTACTTGAATTTTCTTTCATTCATCTTAAAATGGTCTTAGAGTTAAATTTACCTTCATAATACCCTGTATAAACAAAAAATATTGTAACTAATTTTACAAACATATCTTTAAAAAAAACCTGACTGCTGTGGTTGCCAGAAATGTGCCGTAAAAGGACACTTACAGTTGTGCTCATAAATTTACATACCCCTTGGAGAATATGCTAAATGTTAATAATTTTAACAAAACAAGAGGGACCATAAAAAACTGTGCTATTTTTAATTTAGCACTGTCCTGAATAAACTATTTAACATTACAGATGTTTAAATATACTCCACAAGACAAAATAATAACTGAATTTATAAAAATGACCCAGTTCAAAAGTTTACATACCATTGAATCTTAATACTGTGTGTAGTTTACTGGATGATCCATGACTGTTTTCATGTTTTGTGATGGTTGTTCATGAGTCCCTTGTTTCCAGAGCAGTTTTTCAAAAAAATCCACTAGTTCCTGCACATTCTTCGGTTTTCCAGCAACTTCTGCATATTTGAACCCTTTTAAAAAGTGACTGTATGGTTTTGAGATCATCTTTTCACACTGAGAACAATTGAGGAACTCATACATAACTATTACAAAAGGTGAAAACATTTACTGATGCTTAAGAAGGCAACACAGTGCATTAAGAGCCAAGGGGTGTTGCATTTTGTTTAAAGATCATATTTTTTTCATTTAGTACTGCACTTTAGAAGCTACATAAATCTGTTTCCCAGAAGAAAGTATAAGGATAATTTGCTCTTATCCAATTAAAAAAGTTTACACCCCTGACTCTTAATGCATTGTGTTACCTTCTTAAGCATCAGTCAAAGTTTTCACCTTTGTAATATTGTGTATGAGTCCCTCAGTACTCAGTGTGAAAAGATGGATCTCAAAATCATACGTTCACTCGCAAATCAAGATAATGAACAATGATTTTGCTAGACAAGATCTTTATTCCTCGGCTGGTATCGTGTAGAGCCCTTTGAAGCTGCATTGAAACTGCAGTTTGGACCTTTAACCCGTTGGCCACCATTGAAGTCCGCTATATGGTGAAAAATCCTGAAATGTGTTCCTCAAAAACCTACATTTCTTTTTGACTGAAGAAAGTAAGATATGAACATCTTAGATGACAAGGGGGTGAGTAAATGATCAGGACATTTTCATTCTGGAAGTGAACTTCTCCTTTAACTGTTAGTTTTTCTTCCAAAAACCAATATATAATATATAACCTATATATATAAAACCTATATATATATATATATATATATAAAACCTATATATATATATATTACTGTATATGGAAATAAAACTTGCAGTCAACCAATAAACAGGTTTATACTATGTAATTTTCACAGAAAAAGACTAAAATGTTATAAACATTTTTTATAGTACATCTGAATGATTAGATTTTACATTTGCATTTTTATAGTGCAAGTGTAGATAACTGATATGCCTGTGTCTTCGTAAATCTTCATGAACGTAAATTATTCCAGACATCATCTCTCTTCCTACAAATCACTCCATACGTCTTCGTTTTCCATGCATGTTGATGTGTTGCATCTGTAGAATCACTGAGTGAGTCTGGGTAATTTGGCCAAACAGTCCAGTCTGAGTTGTTTTTCCGAGTCTTTCCTTTCTTTCCCCCTTACATTTCTTCATTATCTTTCGCACTCTCCACCTCACTTTCTATCTTTCTTCTCATAACCCTTCTGCTTTCTTGTCAGAGCACGTCTGATGCTGCCAGTCTTTGTGGTATCAGTGCTGTGGGATCAATTAACCCCTGCACAGAGGATGCTGATAGATAGTTTGTGTGTGCTTGCGTACAGAGCCAGTATTTGTGTGTATACCAATGGCAGACCTCGAATCCCAATCTCAACAGCGCAGCGTAATCTTACTTTAGAGATGTCATCGGCTGCCTTGCTCAAGCCCTCTTTCTCTCTCAATTAGACATGATGGAGTCAAGCTCCTTGTAATTCAGTGCAAGTTTTCAGATTGAAAAGAGATTGACACTAGCCTATTCTTCTCTCCCTCTCACGCAGCTGGTCTAGAACATTCTGCTCTTAGTCATTTCCGTTGTCTGTATTACATTAAGGTGACAGACATGTATTTTCAGACATGCACACGCATCTCCAGTACCCTTGCATGTGGAATTTGGCGCAGGTGTCTGAAACCACATTTTTTGCATTAGACCAACAAGCATGTGTTTTGCAAGGGAGATTCTGAGCCCCACTCTGGTAATGGCCCTAAACACCCACATCAACAGGGCTTAATTTGAATGACAGGCTCAATGTTTTTCTGGGTCTTGACCAGCCTTCAATACTGAAAATCTGTTAATCTGGTCAGCATGAGCCAAAGAGTTACCACAGCATATGGGGAGCTTCTTCCGCCAGGGATGTAGAGGAGCTAGCAAATGCTTCACAGGGTCAGACATTTCCACACGCACACACAGACTCAAACACTCGACCAAAAGCCCTAAAACTGTGTGCAAAACCTGCCCTCTAGTAGACCACACATGTATATTTTCAGATAACCCTGCAACACATGCATACACTTAAATTCCCTTGCAGTATCTGGGCATTTATATATACATATCTTAAAGGTTCATAAGGTCATATAAAGATGTTCTTATATATTTGGACATGCACAATATGTCACTTTCTCTTTTTTTCCTTTTAGGAGAAACTTAAAATTGCACACAGATGATGCCTCAGGTGTTTTGAATCAGGGGGTCTTCGCAAATTTCCAGTCTTCAGATTAACCTAAAATATATTAAAATAATCTTATTTTAAAAAATTGATGACATACCACATTCTTTTTGCAGATACTTTTATCCACACAGAGATCTGATCTCATCATCCAGTCTGTCTGGAATGACATGGAGAAAAAAACCCCAAAAAAAACAGAACAAACTGAGACGGACTAAATCCAGAAGAACTGTGGCAACATTTCCAAGATGCTTCAAGATACCTACCTGCAAAGCTAACGCACTGTTAAAAGTTTTAAATTGGAATGCTGTCAAAAATAATGTCAATAATGAATAGATTTTCTTTGTCAGTTAACTTCTTTTAACAAATTTAATCAACACTTGGTGTGACTTGGCGTTTAAAGCAGCTTTTGCCCTAGGTGCACTTGCGCATAGTTTTCAGGTAGCTTTGCTGATAAGTTTCTTGAAGCTTCTTGGAGATATTGCCACAGTTTATGTTTCTTCATGTCATTCCAAACAGACTGGATGATGATGAGATCAGATCTCTGTGTGGGGCACTAGCAAAAATCCCAATAGATTATTACATTCAATTGGCAAAATGAATGTTTGGAAATATAAACTACAGCAAAAGACTGAAATAACTGACTTAAAGCCATTTTTAGCTGATGATAATACTAGTGCTCTAATAATTATGGCCCACCACTTTAAATTGTGCTCAAACATTTTCCTTACTTTACTAAATGTTGCCACTAGGGGTGTTGCGATATACCGCTATTGAGGATAATCGCGATATTTAAATAATGAAATATTGTTAGTGTTTTAATCAGGGGTGTTGCAATATACTGATATTGATGATATGTGAAAATAAATAGTACACATGCTGTATGATAATATGGCAGATAATAATCCACCGCGAGTGTTTAACTCTTACATGCGATTTGTTTCACTCATACTTGACACTGGAGGACGCCCTGACGCGGAAAGTTGACAAATAAGATTCATAGTAATAAAACAAATTGTTTTTCAGGAAATCCCTTATATGGACAAGGTATCTCAGGTATTTTCATATGGAAAATGTATATCTGTATTGCAATGCTAATTGACATAGTGTTTATCACTGTATAGAATACTATAAAATAAGAATGAGTTCACAGAAGGTTAGTTCAAACGCTCAATCAACACTACAGAATTTTAGAATAATAATAAAAAAAGATTATTCTCTGACACTGTGCTAAACTAAAGATGGTTAGCATTCTCTTTAGCAGTTTCTTTAGTGCAATAGTGTGATGCATTGGTAAAAAAAAGGAAAAATAAGATTAAAATAAGATATAATTATATCTGATAGCGTGATTTATTTGTTTATTATTATATATATATATATATATATATATATATTTTTTTTTTTTTTTTTTGTAAGATTTCTGTAGGTATCACAATATTTCGTTATTGTGAATTTTGAGGCAATAATCATATAGTGAAAAATCTGATATTGTGACAGCCGTTGTTGCCACCAGTACAGATATTTTGGTTTGAAGGCCCAACTTCCTCTATAAAGATGCTGTTGACCCACATTCAACCTGTAAGTATGTGTAAATAAGCATCCAGATAGTCCTGGAAACATATTTATAAAAGTATATTTGTTTATTTATTTATTTTTTAAAGTAGTCCTAGTTTTATTTGTAGACAAAAATTTTCCACAAACACACCGGATTCAGCTGCACCATTATTTATAGAGTTAAGAGGAAGGGTTAGCGTTTTAATGGTTGTCCTCTTGACAGGTAGGAGGAACAGGATCACCAGAGAGAGAGAGAGAGAGAGAGAGAGAGAGAGAGAGAGAGAGAGAGAGAGAAAGAACTGCTGTGTTTGCGGTTGGTAATGTTTCGATTTGTCCATTTTCCAAGGGATGGAGATAAAGCATGTGTAAAGATTGACAGCTATGGAAAGCGAAAACTATTTAAATAATTGAATGAACTCTGGAGTAAATGAATATTTAATGTAACAATGTAGCAAATATAGAAACACCTCACAAATTCAGAGAGAATCATTTGCTACAGCTATAACTACTTAATAAGAACAAATCTTCATTCAGCAGGAGTCACAAAAGCTCTTCACTGCGGACCTCATTTTGTAATCCAGGCATACATTTAGCCATTATAAAATTATGTGGGAGTTTTGTGGCAAACAATGGGCTTTATAACTTTCTTATAGTCACCCAGGGCTCTCCATACAATGGCTGTGACCCAAAATGAATAGGAGGGGTGTTACAGTCCAGATATGCGTGTAGCACAAGCTCCAGACATGCCGAGTTACCTTAAGTGAAACAAAATCAGATGTAGCAGATGAAAAGTGCACTGTGGCGTGTCTCAGAACATTGGTGTTAGAACGTTTGAACAGTGGCAGCTCCAGTTAATCACGTCTGTGAAAGCAGGTGTGAATAGAAGTCATCCAGTTTTCTGCAGTGTTGTGTTCATGCTTGATTCAGGGAGCACTTGGAATTTTCTCTCTTTGCTCCCTGATGATTTGAGAGCAGTTTATGTCAAACATTCTAAATTTTGGAGGCTTTGTGGGTCTTTTTCTCGGATCAGATGGGAGAGAACGCAGTTTAAAGAGCTGTTCTAGGGCTGCTGTTGGCGATGTGGTTACTGACAAGCAGAATATAATAAAGCGATTGCAAACAGAATGCAGAGCACTTTTATTACCTTTGATCTCCATTATTTCTGTTTTTATTAAAGCCAGCAATGGTGTATTCACATTGTTTCTCTGATCGATCATTAGTTCTGTGTGTTTTTATTTGTGTGTGATGCAAAAGAAATTGTGGATGTGCCTTTCAAAAATGATGTGGCTAACACACAAACATCACAAGAATTTAACTTCTTAGTTGCATCAATTGTCTGGTTTTCCTAACAACCACACCACTAATAGTGTGTTCCTGACTTTGAAGGGCGGCCTTACCAGTCAAAAGTTTTGAACAGTAAGATTTGTAATGTTTTTTAAATAAGTCTCTTCTGCTCACCAAGCGTGCATTTATTTGATTGCAAGCACAGCAAAAACAGTACAATTTTAAAATATTTTTATTATTTAAAATAACTGTTTTCTATTTTAATATATTTAAACTATAAAAATATATTTGTATTTTTTTCCTGTGATTTCAATGCTTAATTTTTAGTATCATTACTCCAGTCAGATCCTTCAGAAATCATTCTAATATTCTGATTTGCTACTCAGAAAACATTTATTATTATTATTATGTTGAAAACAGTTGAGTATTTTTTTTCAGGTTTCTTTGAGGAAAAGAAAGTTCACAGGAACAGCATTTATCTGAAATAGAAATCTTTTGTAACATTATAAATGTCTTCATCATAATTTTTGTTCAGTTTAAATCATCCTTGCTTAATAAAAGTATTTATTCTATAATTTATTTCCCAAAAATATATATATATATACTGACTCCAAGCTTTTGAATGGTATAATATATATTGAAAAATCATTTTATTTCAGATAAATGCTGATCTTTTGATCTTTCTATTCATTAAAAATGACTTAATTGTTTTAAATAATAATAATAATAATAATAATAAATCAGCATTTTAGAATGATTTCTAAAAGATCATGTGGCAGTAATGATGCAGAAAATTTAGCTTTGATCACAAAATTAAAATTACATTTTAAAATATTTCAATAGGAAACTGTTTTTTGAAATTAATTGTTATTATTATTTATATATTAAATTATCATTTGTAAAATATTGAAAAATACTGTTTTTGTTGTACTTTGGATTAAATAAAAGCAGGCTTGGTGAGCAGGAGAGACTTCTTTTTATATTACTGTCCAAAAAAACAATAAAAATCTTACTGTCCAAAAACTTCTGACTGGTATTCTACTTAAAAATATGTGGAGAAGTACAAATATATGAGGTGTAGTTAATGCAAAATAAAAATGACTTTTTTATTTATTCCCCCCTTATGTTGTTCCAAACCTGTGTGATGGTCTTCTGCAGAGCATAATAGACAATAATTTGAATAACTTTGTGGTTAAAACAATATATTTACACAGAATCCATTTTTGCAGATATAAATATTTTAATGCAAGGCAGTGGAATGGAAAAAAAAAGTCTAGAGAGGCATTTTTGAGACATTTTTTGTTTACATACAAAAACAATGTAAAAGCAGTGCAGTGGAATGCAAAACTGTAGCAAATTTACATTTCTATTGAAAAGACTTCATTTCACCCACAACAATTCAGTAAATGTGACTGCTCCTTAAAACGTGCAGCATGCATTTTAAAAAGTAAAAACAATTGCTTCAGTCATTGTGAAATCAAACTTTTAAAGAGCATATAAACAGACCCAATCTATGCATACACAAACACACACATACAGCTCATCCAGATTCCCCACAATGCCTATTAAGAAGCGAATAAAGCTGTATGACAGAATGTATGAGTGCCATGGCCCCATCATCTCCTCTTTCTCCATCTCTCCATCCCTCACTCCTCAGGGAGACACTCTCACTATTGGTAATTGGGAGTTCATGCTGTACACAGCCTATATCCTACAGCTCCTCTTAAATTAGCCTTGTGTCACTGCGTTTATGCCCTGGACTCTAGATTGAATATGTGTGTTTGTGTGTGTGGTTATATAAGGATCTGTTTATATGCTTATCATGCTTGTGTAAGCAATGCTTCTGACTGTGTGTGGTTTGTATGTGTGTGTGTGTGTGTGTATTAGGTAGACAAGACATACTCCTGAATTGCTTAATTATCAAAAGGCAACTAGGTAGAGATCTAGCTCTATCTCTCTTTCTCCATCTTGCGTATTATCCCATCACTGATTATTTCATCAGTCTGTCTACAATCTTGGCCCATCTTGGCGTTATTTTCTCTTTCTTTTCTTTTCCCACCATTTCATCTGTTCTGCTTAGGACTGTTCTGTGATTAGTTTGTATCCAATCTGGCTCTCTCTGATATAGGAGACTGTGAGTGTGGCGGCCAAGTCTTCTAATTGCCAGACTTAATCAAACAGACAAATGGGAGGATAGCAGGCAGCCTGTGACCTTTCCAAGATGGCATCCTCGCCTCGGCTCTCGAGCAAGATAGTTGCCAGCCAGCTCCTCTCTTAATAATGCTGACAAATGCAAGTGCGTCTGTGACTTCAGTACCATTTCCTGTCCGCATCTAATAGGCCACGTGGCCCTGAATCGCTGGAGCCTGTGATGAGTGCTAACTCTTCCGTGCCTCTGTGTTGCCCACTATGGCTAATGTTATGACATTGACATTCATCATAAGAATCTGTGATATTTGTGTGTTTGGAGGGAGTGTGCGGCATATCCTGAGATTTGGCCCTGGAGAGCACTAGCTGAAATTGATGCAACATTAGCAGGCTAGCAGCTTTTTGTGGTAGAGTTTCACAGCGTCAATCTATTTTGAAGTGGAGAGAAAGGGTGCATTTACACTGTCAACCAATTCAGATTTTTATTTCTTTTTTGGTAGATGTGTGTTGCAGATTGAATCTTGTTGGGTAAACAGCAACATCATGCATCAAATCAATAATTCTTTTTTTTTGAGGATCATCAAATTTCAACCACTTTCATATGGGTCTGAATCAGGGCTGCACGATAAGTCAAAATAAAAATGTGATTATAAGCAAAAGCTGGGTTCTGTGGACGGTAGTACATCTCAATCCGAAGGCCAGAGGGTGCTCTCACATGGAAACTCAAAATACGCCTGTATGTTTCATACGGATTACATAATCTGAGAATATTTGTTTTCAATTTGAATTGGTTATTTTGAAAGTGGATATTTCACACTCTATAGATACATTTTTCATGTCTGTAAGGCAAGTATACACAGTTTAGGTTTTTTTTTTCTTGACACGCCTAATGACGGCATTTAGCATTTTTTTGTAAAATCCTGGGTCCTCAGACAACTTGTATTTGTAATGTACTGCAGTCTCTGGGGGTTGAATAATTTTGAGTGAAACTGTAATGCATGATTGTAAATTTGGATTGAATTGGTCAAACTAACGAGAAGTTGAACTGGTATGACAAGAAATGCAATATTGGTAATGCAATAAGTGTTCTCCCACTCTTGTTCACAAATTATTTATTTATTTAAGTTTTTAATATGATGATATATATACAGTAATTATATATATATATATATATATATATATAGAAATGTGAAATTTGTGTTATTGTGTTATCTACCTTTCTTGACTTTTAATTCTGCTACAAACGCAACCTAAGCTTTTTGGATGTGTGCTTTTATGTCTTTTAATAAGAGTTGCTAGTTGTTTCTGTGTATTTCTGTGTCTGTTTTGTTGTACTCTGTTTGCAATAATGCTCTATCCTTATGCAGTTGTGCTGGTTAAATCAATTCAAGAGGCCATGAACACCTGTGGCCTGCATTCTCTGAATGTCTCTATACACTCTGTCTCTGTCTGTCCTTTTCATTTCTCTTTCATGATTCGGTTCCAATTCCGATACTTTTCATCAACCTGTTGGGTTTTTGAGCTTGTATATATAGTAACAGGACAATAACCACATAAAGTCTGCACAAACTGTTCTCTCTTCCCTCTCACTCTCCTTGTAGACCTGCTCTTAAAAGACTAAAATTAGAGCAGTACACAAGGCTTCCTCAGTTCAGTATAGAGAGCTCTTACGAAACTTTTTTTCTACATATCTCTTTGAAGAAAGCAGTCTTGTGTCCATATGTACCAGAATTCAGTATGCAGGTAGTTTAGGCTTGCCTCAAATATCCTTGTCGTTCATGTAGCAGAACACGGACAATATATCTGCTCACATGCTAAGTAGTCAATATTTATAGCTGGCTGTCTTGCACCAGCAGGCTCACAGAGTGCTCTAATCGTAGATTAATGACCATGTGGCATAGGAATGAAGTTCATTAGCATGCCTTTCTCTCTCACTCTCTCTTTCTCAGGAACAGGATTTCAGGATGCTGGGCTCTATAGATCAGCTCACCTCAGCCCCTGGTAATCAGAGCATAGGAAATGGAGTAATCTAGGGAGCTACTGCTGAGCTCTCGATCTTACAGCCTCACCTCAGGCAGTGTGAAGTACACGCACACACACACACACACACACACACACACACACACGCACACACACACATACGCACATGCAGTTTCAGTTCACTGGAGAACAGGCAGGACATGTATTTTAAAATATACAGTGTACAGCAACTTCTGATATTGCTTTATCCATTATTTTTACTTCATTGAGTAATAGTGATGGTAGTTACTGAAGTTGCTGTAGTAGATTTGCACATTTCCTGAAGGAAATATAAGGGATGCTGATGCAAGAATTGCTGCTGTGATGCTCAGGTTGTGGGCGGTTGCCAGGGTGTCACTATGCAGTTGCTACGGTGCTCTGACAGGGGTTTTAGGGGTTTTATGTTTGTAGTAGTGATGCAGCGAAATTAACTTTTTACCAAAACAGGAAGAAAGTTTTTGTTTAGCTAAAAACTGATACAGCAACAGTTCTTTTAATTCTAACTGATGCAGTGCCCAGTTCTTTATTTCTCAAACTACCATTTTGGAAGATGTACCCATGTCCATATTTCCCGGAAGGACAATGTCAAGATTCTTCAGGCTCAAATTGTGTAAGATTGGCACCACAAAGTCCTGACCTTAACCCTATTTAAAGGCTTTGGGATGTGCTGGAATCGACACTGCCTGTCCAAAAAAACAAAATAAATAAATAAATAAAATAAAACAAAATATTGCACACTTTAACACTTTAACACACATTGTGCTTTCGTTGTGGCATTGTTTAACATTTTATTTCCATTTAAGATTTTTTTCCAAAAATGTACCATGCCAGAAACATATTAAACACTGCAATTAAGATCCAATCTTAAGCTCTTCATAATTAGCTTTTTTAAATCCAAATGGCAACTTTTTTGTGACCAGGCGGTCTGTATAAATATTTAAATTAAAATTGTATTTTAATTTAAAGTCAGTTTTTATCAACCTTTTTATAATACCATGTATCATTTATGGAAGGGCTGTCAAAAAAAAAAAAAAAAAAGGAATTTTGAATATTCATCTAATTTGAAATAAAAACTTACATTCAAATGCAAAAACAATGTATTCGAATTTTAGGTGTGCTTTAAGGAGCTAGTCTTATCAGTGGCGCACAAGATACAATGATGATGTCATTGCATTATAATTTTTTTATTAGCCTATTCAATTGAAGCCACTAAATGCCGCGTTGCTGCATTGCCCATTAAAGGGGTCGTCAGATACCCATTTTCCATAAGTTGATATGATTCTTGATATGATTCTTTAGAATTTAGTTTGATTCTTTACTCTTTAAAATTCTGTAATATACTTTGGTTAAAAATTCTCAAGAGTTGTGTAAAAAAAAACAATTTTACCTTGTCAAAATCAACTGATCTAATTGCATGTTCCTTTAAATGCAAATGAGCTCTGCTCACCCCGCCCCTCTCTTCTCTCTGTGGAGTGACAATCTATTTTACTTTAGGGCATAGAGCCACAAAACTTGTTGAATGGCACATTATTAAAAAGGTGATTGCAAAAAAAAAAAAACACTTCTGCTGTAAGTGAAGCTGGATCAAGGATTATTTGCGCAAACGCATTAAGCGTCTTAAGCGGCTCAGATGGCAGGAGTAAATGAGGACTACTATGCTTATTATTACACCCAAAAACAGAATACCTCAATCGCTTACGAGTAGGGGTGGCACGGTACATGAAAAAACACCCGAACCGTTCGGTTCGCTTGTCTCGGTTCGGTTCGTGCACCGCACGGTTCGACGCATTGGCCTCAGTTTGGCCTCAGACAGTTTCGCGCGAACATACATACAGACAGTAAAAGCGGAGTAAGGAGTGCTGCAGAAATGGCAAGTGGAGGAGATAATGAAGGATACCCGGAGTTACCGGATGCGGCCGCGTCGTTCAAATCTGGTGTGTGGGAACATTTTGGATTTCATGTTACTTACAATGACAACGGAAATAAAACAGTAGATAGAACTGCCAGTGTGTTCAAGCATTGTGCAAAATGCATTCAATATGAAGAGCTCTTTTCCAAAACGCGATTAAATGCCATTAAAAAAAAAGAGTTATTGCCAACATTACTATTGTATCTGGTCGGTATTGAAAAGTCCATTATTAATTTTACACAAAATGCAATATATGCAGTTTTATTCTGTCATGTGTTCTCCCTTTTTTCCCAAACCGCGACAAACGCCAGTCTCCTTTCTCTGCAAAATGCGATAGATCCGCTCAACCAATCACAGCGCACCATTACACGCACTGTAAACAATAAAGGGAGTTTGTAAATAAGATATTGATTTAATACAACAGTTAAATAAACAAGAAGGTAATATTAAGTTACTTACATTGTCTGACTCTAACACTATTGCCCGATTTTGCTCCATTTCTTTGTGAAAATTAGTTGTCACAACTGAACCGCAGGGCATCTCCATTCAAACACAGCGGTGTTTTTTTTATGAATGAACGTGCTTTTTTACACTAATCTAGTGAGTCAATTTCCCATTCATAAACACAGTCACTTGCTTTATTCCTCAATGAATCAGCGTTCAAACGAATCAAATGAATATGATTCAGTAATTAAATAAGTGACTTGACGCCACCTACTGGCTTGTAGTTTCATTTTTAAAGTATATTTTCAGTGATTTAAATCATTTAATATTTCTATATTCAAAATTTTATATTTAAAACATTAATCTCAACATTCTTTTTTTTTTCTCTCTCTCTCTCTCTCTTTAAGTTTTTAACAAAAAGTAAGCAGAGCCCTGCTGGATTTATTGCATAAACGAAAAACATGTCATCATCAATGTCTTCTCTCTTGCACTATCAAAATCTCACCTAGCTTTTACTCAGAGATGGTCCAAATAATGTGCTTAAAGTCAAGTCTGATTCAGTTAGTGCATGGTTATATTACAAAAATGTTAATACTGTATCCTAAATTGTGGATAATTAAGCTAATAAGTTATATATCATATGCTGAAGCAAATATCTGGAGTGTTAAGGATTAAAAGAAAAAATAACAACAAGAACCGTACAGAACCGAAAACCGTGACCCTAAATCCGTGATACGAACCGAACTGTGGGTTTCGTGAACCGTGCCACCCCTACTTACGAGCCATTCTTGTCTACGTCCCAGTTCCGGCATCGAGACAATGGCGATCAGATTGTTACAGCTCACTTAGGGCAGGTCTAAGGTAAGACGGCCATGTCAATTAATCTATCGTGAGAGTGGCCTCTGTTGGGTTTGACAGTGTTTACGTCAAAACTGAAACTAAGCCGTTCACACAGAACACATTATTTCGCACATTTTCTAGAGGGACGTCTATCACCCTTGCACGCATGCTTAGGAAGCCATGTAAAATAATGCAAGTTCAACTTTGAAAAAGCATATCTCGAGATTTTATTGCGTTTTTTTTCCCCCATCCCACTGCATCTGCATTTAAATGAAAAAGTGCAACTTTGTTGTTTAGGCAACTTAATTAATTATAATTAGTTTATAAACATTATTTTAAACATGATGCATTTTTTTTCACAAATAATCATGTTATTTTATTGCTTTGAAAAAACGTGCATTAGTAATATTTTGCTCGATGTGCCCTCTTGTGGCCTAGGAGAGAAAGCCAAAAGCTTTTTTTTTCACCCCAACTGAAATTATGCATTTTAATAATAACTTATATTTAAGTACAAAATTCAAATTTAGTTTTTCAGCCATTTTGACCTCCCTAATACAATGTATGTGCAGTATGTGCTGTTGGAATACATTTAAATAGTGTTGTTTATGGCACATTCATTCAGAGATACACTAAATAATAAAGTCAACATTTGAAGCATGCAGAAAAATAATGAATATATGCATATATTTAGCAAAATGTTCCTCTCTATAGTTATTTTCAGTTGACTAATTAACTATAGACACTGAATGTCTTTTGTGAGGTAAAAAAAACAGCTCCTGAGTTTTTTTTTTTTTTTTTTTCTCAATATGCCTTCTGAAGGTGATGATACATGGGGCAACTTTTTGAGCAGTGTTGCTCAGCGATTGCTTGGGCACTTTCCTGTTGAGAATGGGCAACAATTTTCTATCTGGATAATTTAGATTGTTTGTGGGCCCTGTGTCTCACCTGGTTGCCTGTTGACAGCATCATTGCCCAAAAAGTTGCCACGTGCATCATTACCTTCAAATACATTCAGGTCTATTTTGTGATATAACTAATAGTAAACGGGAAGAGATGATGAATGCATGTGTGCTTTGTGCCACTGCTTAAACGAAAATGGCTGATATGATCAGTCATGCCACTTAAAAGTGCATCAAAATGACATTTATTGTTTGAATTTCATTAGAAAATGAAGAAAGCTCGTTACAGAATTTGAAAGCTCACACTTTGTTTCATATCAAAAGTGACAAAACACAAATCTTATTGTTAATGTTAGATGCTGAGCCCTTTAGTTAGTGATGTTTTGTTCATGCATCAGATTGACACAGCCGTAAAGCGGCTTAAGAGAAATGCTAATTAAATGTCACAATTTTGGTCAATCATTTTAGCCCTCCAAAACTGTTTCAGCCAGAACTGGAGTTCAAGTATTGGTGGGTCACTAGTTGGTTTAGGGTAGGGTGTTGTGCCTAAGACTGCCTCAAAAATATATACTCATATATTTGCTCAAGTTCTTTTTTTTTAATCTAAGTTTTATTTTTTATTTTTTACCCTCACGGTTTTATCTTTCCACAGTGAAAATTGTATCTCTGTTCACTTAGAAAACTACACTCTTAAAAATAAAGGTGCTTTAAAAGGTTCTTCACAGCGATGCCATAGAAGAACCATTTTTGGTTCCACAAGGAACCATTCAGTCAAAGATTATTTAAAGAACCATCTCTTTTTTAAATTACTTTCGCTACAAAAGAAAATTTTGTGAAAGAGAAAGGTTCTTCAGATGTTAAAGGTTCTTACTGGAACCATTTAGACAAAAAAAGGTTCTTCTATGGCATCGTGAAGCACCTTTATTTTTAAGAGTGTACTAGCACCCCTTTGCTCAACAAGCCACATGATTTGTGGTAGCATTTATGTCCATAGTGCAAGTGGTTCTAATTATGAGCCAAAGTTTAATACTTGAGCTTAGAGGTTTATTCAGATCGCTAACTGTAAGTATGACAAATAACAGTAGAAATATAGAGATGGTTTCTTTACTGCCAACAGTACAAGCACCACTAATAATAGTAGCAGTAATTTGAAATACACTACTATTAGTAGTCGTAGCAGCTATACAGTTAATTTTTAATGGTAATGTACCTTCACTGACAACACATCAACACAAATTGACACTCTTGTGAAACAAAGTAACGCTTTAGCACCCTGTTGTTTTAATGTTGCCAAAACTGATGTGCAGCTTGACTTTTTTGTAGTCTTAAATATGTTAAATGCTCCAAGGAACATGAGCTTTTATTAGCTGAATTTGCATCTAAGGTGCATATTTGTTAGATTTGCACTAGAAGCACAGCTGGGTGTTGGTGGGCGGCACTGGATGTGGGCTTCTAATTTTTAAACCTTGAGAGTTTTTAATAAAGCCCCGTATGTTTTTGTATTGCTTTGTCTTTCCCACAACGTATGTTTTCATGCCCAGTAGTTTTGTTGCTAATAAAAGTGTTGTCTACTCTATAAATCAGAAATAGTGTTTCACATAAAATCTGGTTTTTTTTGCAGTTTATTTAGCAACAAACTGAAAGCTCGTTTAAAATGATTGCAAATCCTTCCGTTCTGGAGACAGCTCCTAAGAAACTAAACAAACCTTTTTGTTAACAGTTGTGCTCCATCCAAATATATTAAGTGCCAGATATTTAAAGCACAAATGAAAATACAGCAATATTGATGTAAAAAGTAAAAACACACATCTTGAGACGTGATCAAGAGGTGATATAAAATGGTAGCTCATTCCAGAGCTTCAACTGAAAAATGTTATCATCCTTTAATTTTAGATGTGTCCAGGGTACAGTTAACTGTAAACTGTGTGAAGACCTTAAAGGTCTAGACGACTGTTGTATAGAGATGAGGCCAGAAAAATAAGAAGGTGCAAACCATGTAAGCTATTGTACACAAACAATAAAACCTTTCTGTAAGGAACTGGTAGCCAAAGAAGTGAATGTAGCACAGGAAAGCCATTATTGCAGTCTTCAGTGTCACACGATCCTTCTGAAATGGTTCTAATATGCTGATTTGAAGCTCAGGAATTATATATATATATATATATATAAATATATATATATATATAAATATATATATATATATATATATATATATATATATATATATATATATATATATATATATAAAATACACCATTTTGTTTTTAAATTGGAGATCACGATTCTTTTATGATTATGAAGAAAAAAAGATTAGATTAGAAATCTAAACAAAATAACAATTTACTAGTGATTCTGACACAACGTTCATTGCATTCAACATTCAGGTCTTTTTTTAAAAATATATTCGATCAAATTAATTAATAAAGACTTTAATTTACTATTGGAATCTCCTGAATTAATGATTCATTGATAAATGCGTTTTTAAACGTGCAGTTGTCGCCACCTCCTGGTGGAAGAGGATAAAGATGCTTTCGTTTTGATCGCTATTATAGACATTGTTTATCCCCAAACTAGACTTTTATTCTAGTACTTCTGTTATTTAAATGTCTGTAACACAGAAATAATGATCATTATGTGATTGAAAGACAGGAATAAGATTGAGCAATCTTTTTAGGATTAATCATGCAGCTCTAATGTAAACATTGAGAGACCAGACAGATCTCGTCACATCCCTATTAATATATATAGATTTTTTTAGATAAATGTTTTTCAGTCTTTTTTAATATTTAAACATTGACTTAATAAAGTGATCCCTTGCAGATGTAACATTTTAAGATTGATTTATAATCTATCTTTGCAGTCAATTATTTAAAGAGATAGTTAACCCAGAAATTAATATTCTGTCAATAATTACTTACCCTCATGTCTTACCAAACCCGTAAGACCTTCGTTCATCTTCAGAACACGAATTAAGATATTTTTTTAATGAAATTTAAGAGCATTCTGACTCTGCATAGACAGCAACGCAACTGACACTTTCAAGTAAGTCTGGATGATATTTTAAGGCACAGAGTGACATCAAAAACCAGCATATGAATCTCAACAATGGTGACAAACAGCATATTCAGATAAACAGATTAACTCTAATGGGAGCCATGGATGAGTTTTGATTGGTGGCACCCAGAATGCACTGCAACATGCTTTTTGATGGTCACCATTGTTGAGGTTCTCATGCTGATTCTTGATGTCTGTGGGCCTAATTGAAACTTTTTTTTTTCTTTTAAATGTTTTGATTGGAAGAGCTTTTAAATTTTTTTCTGATTATGTTGAAAATTCCAGACCTTATACTGTACAATCTCAGGATGACTATAAACGATAGACATCCTGCAACATAAAGCAATTCATGTCGGATGACGATGAAACACAACCAACATCACCCAGTCACCTTTTCTCTTGGATTGTCTGTTACAACTTAGTGTCCAGAGCCCAACTAGAGCAAACACTGATCACCGTAATGAAACCAAAAAATTATATGTAGAGAATTCCAGTAGAGAGGTGTAAGAAACTCATTCATAGTTACAGGAAGCGATTGATTTTAGTTATTCTTTTCAAAGGGGGTGCTACCAAATATTAAGTTAAGGGTGTCAATAATTTGGGTTCTTGTGTGGAATTGTATCAGATTTTACTTTTCTTTTCTGTTTTTTTGTGTTGTTCCAATGCAAACAACAACAAAAATAAAGTGAGTACCAAAACATTTGCAACTGCAACAAATTTTCTGGGAGAAGGATTGCATTTTCTGACAGAATTACAAGGGTGCCGATATTTTTGGCCATGACTGTATGAACATGATTAAAAAACAAAATAATCGATCGGTTAGAGGTTCTGAATTTCGGTTTCAATTACTTTTTGATTAATCGTCCAGCTCTACGTTCAAGACTCAGAAAGGTAATAGGATATCGTTAACATTGTATAGTGCATCAGTGGTTCAACTGCAGTTGGATTTGGATTTCATCAAAAATATCTTAATTTAAGTTCTGAAGATGAACAAAGGTCTTACAACTATAGAACAACATGAGGGTGAGTAATTAATGACAGAATTTACATTTTGGGAGGAACTATCCCTTTAATGAAAGGATAACTACACATTTGCTTTCTAACCAAAGTGCTGAATGTAGATGGATGGATAAATATGATAGTTTAAATGTCAAACAACTGTGGCACTATCGTTTTTCTATTGTACTCTGTATCAGTTAGTTAAAAAGCGACTTGTATTCAACAAACTAAAGGGCAGTATCCTCACTGAGAACTGTATGAAATATTCAAGAAGCCAAAAGCTGCATTTTCCTATCCGTTTCATTAGCGCTACTCTTTGATATGGTCAGATACACCAGGGAAAATGGACTTCTCAGACCTATAACATATGATGAGTCTGCAAATACAGGGAAGAAAACAAGAAAGGAAAAAAAAAAGCATCATCAAAAAGCGAGCAGGAAACGCAGCCGTGTGGAAAAAGGGCATTTCAGTCATTACAGATGTTTGTTTATGCATCCCATAATTGCTTTGCGTGTCAGGCCGCCACGGCACTCTGTCCTCATACTTGTAATTTAATCATCGCTCACCAACACAAAGCAGAGACAACAGTTTAAAAGTGCATTTCTCTAATATAAAGGGACTGTCCGCCGAGAGCCGCAACGGCTCTGTTCCGTGTCGGAGTTCCTGAAGCGTCCGCCGTGGATGTTTTTACTTAGGATGTTGGGGGGGAAATAAGCTGTCCCAAGGAGTTTTCAGGCTAATGAGACTTGAGGATTTTGCATATGCAAGTACGGCAGATTATTATCAGCTCAAGGACCTTGGAGAGCCTGACGAAGGGCCCGAATTCAATCTCTTCTCTCCATTATACCCAGATCTTTCACAGTTGCAGTGTGTGCTGGGAGTTTTCTGTTTTGCTCTGCTTTTTTGTTGTTTCTGTTATGAAAGAGCTGGGATTGGACCGTCTGTAGAGAGAGTCTTTGATTGATATTTCTATCAAGCACAAATGGAACTACAAATTTTTGAAAGTACAGCCTGCTTTGACAGTTGATTTTCCTCATAAGCGCTATTGATATCTGTCTCATATCATTTGTTCCTCTCTCTATCCCTGCACGTATCATTTTCGGCGTCTCTCGTCAGGCTTTTGCAGCCTGATGCTTATATTATTGCACTCTCTTTAAACCTCTCGAGTTTAATAAACGCATACAAACAGCCTCTCAAGAAATACAAACCCTTGTTATGGAGAGTTGCTTTGAGGACGTCAATATGCATCACCTCAATTCATCTGAGAGGAAAAGAGATGCTGCCGAAAGACGGCGATACCAATTGAATATTACACAGGATATTGGGTTTAACCTCACAGATTCTTCTGCCTTCCTCCCACTCCTCACTGGGCTTTGCCTATCCTGGTGGAGTCAAAACGCGTTGCCAATTCTCAGTTTTCGCATCTTCCTCGCACTCTCTACATACTCAGTTGGCGTGGAGTCAAGTGTTGTTTAGTAATACACTCTCCTTGTTGTTGGCAAGCCGAGAGGGGGTGAAAATTAAAAGAGCGTGTTTTTGTGAAGCTTGTTCCAAAAGCAAATTTTAGATTAATAACTAAAATTACAGAGAGCCTGTGGTGAACAATAAAGCATTTGAATGAGGCGCAGGTGTGGCTACAAATAGGGATTGGCCATGCTCTGTGTCGAACGCCAAATCGCTCCTCGCATTAGGTCTCAATCAGTCAACTCGCTTTGAGCACAAACCTCACGCGCTGACTGACTGCCCATATCTGCTGCGCTCTGTCTACACAGAGAAGAAGATCCTTGTGTCCTGTGGGGTCTTTGTGATATGAGCTCCTTATGCCGGTGTATAGATGTTGAGTGGCCCTTCAGGCGGTTTGACCTTTGTGCTGTTGTAGTCTGGGACCTCTCGGCTCTCTGCTTTGAGCGGAGTTTGTGCAGTACTTGAGGGAAGACCATAAAACATGCATGCTTTCAGATATTCTTTTAGTCTTGTTGTTAGGAACCGATAAAAATCATCTGTCTCTGTACGTGTTTTTTGCTGTTCCTGCTACTCGGAGTGTAGTTTACTGTATATGCATGCAGCCTGTCATCTATTCGTCAGTTGCATGCTATATTTACATTACATTAATGCATCTGGCAGATGCTATTATCCAAAACGTCTTGCATTGCATTCAAGCTATACATTTTTTATAAGTTCATGCATTCTCTATGAATCAAACCTGTGACCTTGGTGTTGCTTCCAGCATGCTCTACTGTTTGAGCTACAGGGAATTTGACTTAAGGGGGTCACGCTGGACGAGAAGCTAAATCTACAACTGCACAACTACAAATGCTGTGCTTCCCACACTTCCCACAAGTTTTTGGTCTCTTATTCTCACCAAGGCTGCACAGAGTAATAACTGAAGCTTTTTCTACAAAATCAGGCTCCATAATTTTACTATGACTACATAGATCAGCAGGAAGCACATGAGTTTGTCATGGAAACCAGATACTTTGCTTTTGAATATTTTTAAGGGCTGTGCTGTCTATTTTTGCTACTCTAAACGTAGCAATAAACCCATTAGAATGCAAACGTGTTCCTCTAAGTAGGCTTTTATTAAGCAAGTCAAGGAGTGATTTACTCACCCACTGATTTGAAAACGACATCTGTTAGACATGATTCAAGTCAAACATGAGACAAGCACACAAACCCATTTTATTTAGAAAATCTTACTGAAAACAGGCAATTAAGCAGTGTGTATTTATAAATTTGTGTTTCTTGTTCTGTGTAAAGTAAGTTTGATATGGTTTATTAATTTATGTACAAATGTAATTAAATATTGTTTATTAAAAAAAAAACAGTGATACTATGCACATGACTGGGTAAAAATTGTACAATTTAAAATGATTGTTTTCTACTTTCATATATTTTAAATGTACACTACCAGTCAAAAGTGTTTGAATTGTAAGATTTTTAATGTTTTTTAAAGAAGTCTGCATTTATTTAATCCAAAGTACAGAAAAAAGTACAATTTTGAAAGATTTGTACTATTTTAAGTAACTATTTTCTATTCAAATTTATTTTAAAATGTAATTCATGATTTTAAAGGTGAATTTTTAACATTATTACTCCAGTTACATGATCCTTCAGAAATCATTCTAATATTCTGATTTGCAGCTTGAAAAAAAAAAATCACCTTTGAAATCATCAATTATTATGATGATGATGATGATTATGATTATTATTATTATTATTATTACTCTTAAAACAGCTAAGTGTATTTTTTTATGCTCAAGAAACATTTCTTATCAATGTTTCAAGTGTCAAGGTTCTTTGATGAATGGTAAGTGTTTTTATTTTCTTTAAAATGGAAATCTTTTGTAACATGTAATGTCTTTACTGTCACTTTTGATCAGTTTAATGCATCCTGACTCAATTAAAAGTATTAATTTCTTTTTAAAAAGTGTTTTTTTCAGTATTTTCTTTCTTTCTGTAGATTAAATAACATCTACGCTTCATCTATTCTAAAACAGATTACTTTCAGGGTATTTCTTTTTCCATTTGCACAGTTTGTATAAATGGACCTAATTTGCAATGCCACTTTAAATTAACTTTTTTCTGTATGGTGATTTAGATTCACTGTTCTGGAGTCGGACTGCCCCTTGAACTTGTTCTGGTAACATGAGCATAAATGATTGCTGCTGCCGTGTGCCTGTCTGTCTAGCAATGTGGCAAAGTTGAGAAATGTTTGACTTTATGCAAATGTACAGCAACTCGATGCGACGACTACTAATGAGAATGAAGTCAGAGTTTTTGTGATCGGTGTCCTGTCAAATATGTAGTTAAGTGTACTGTTCTAAATGACTCTTCTCTGCCCACATATAATATCCTATATAATTTTTTAAAAAAGGGCTAGAAAAGCATGCCATAAATTTGTTGCCATTCTGAGTGAGTTTGATTTATGTATTTTTAATCTCGTTCATGATATGATATATTATGCTATTATGCACTGCTGCACTTAACTGCTTTCCCTGCATAATGTTAGTTTTTAGCAGAAAGTAAACCAATATAACTTGTATAAATAGAATGACATCGTTTCAATCGCTTTAGGTTAGATTTGTGATCAGATTCTCATAGAAACACATACAAGTGTCCAACAGTATAGCAAACTGTTCATCCTGAGTGATTTTAAAGTCACTGTCAGTGTGCATTTTCTGAAGCACTACTGTGTGTATAGTAGTCTTGCATGTTTTCTATATTGTTTTTCTTTACCGTTTCATTCTCAGCAAGTGATCATTGTTTGGTCTGTTCTCTGCATGGGCCGTTTCTTTCTTGCAGTTCTTTCATGAAGTGTATGAGCATTAAATACCAAATCACTCAGCAAGGAGTAATCAGCATGACATTCATTCAAACACAAAACGTCAAGAAGTCCCTCGGCTCTCAGAACAACAACACATAATGCAATGACTCACTTCCAGAGGAAAAATACCCTGGATAAAAGTGAAAGTGGCTGAAAGTCCAGTTTTTTTTTTTTTTTTTTCATTAAAAAAAGTAGCATCCTTCAGACAGTAATTAGTCATACTCGAGTTTTATGGTGATTTATTCCCGAGGCCTTGTTCAGCTCATCTGGTGTTTTGCATAGGCTAAATGTCATGTTTGTAGTCATTTAGTGCCAATCATTTCAATGCTTTAATTGTGTGGGACAGAAAGCCATTTGTTTGCAGTTGGATGTATGAATAGACAAAGTATGCTTTAGATACGCTATTCAAAAGTTTGGGGTTGCTACAATTTTTGAAATGTTTTTGAAAGAAGTCTCTAATGCTTACTGAGGCAATTAATTCATTACAAATTAACTCTTTCCCACCAGCATTTTTGAAAAAAGTTGCCAGCTTTCCAGCTGTATTTTGTTGTATGAATATCTGAACATGCAATACATCAAAATGCCGACCAAGAAATACTCCACTTCTGAAGAAGAGACACCTCCAAGCTAGAATGAAGTTTGCTAAGGACAACCTGGGGGAATGTGATGCATACTGGAAATGTGTCCTTTGGTCAGATGAGACAAAACTAGAGCTTTTTGGCCATAGAGATGTTGCCTATGTTTGGAGAAAGAAGGGAGAGGCATTCAACCCCAAGAACACCGTTCCCAGAGTGAAACATGGTGGTGGGAGTATAATGCTGTGGGGATGTTTCAGTGCTTTTGGAACTGGGAATCTCGTCAGGGTTGAAGGAAACATTAAAAAAACAAGACTATAAGAAGATTTTAAAAGACAACCTCAGACAGTCTGCAAGAAAACTTGGTTTGGGTCGACATTTTGTCTTCCAGCATGATCACGACCCAAAGGATACCTCACATCTGGTGAAGAAATACCTCCAAATGAGCAAAGTGAGTGTACTTGACTGGCCTGCACAAAGCCCAGACTTGAATCCAATAGAAAATCTGTGGGGCAAACTAAAGTCCAGAGTTTGTGCCAGAAGACCAACAAATCTGGAGGAGCTTGAAAGATTTGCTAAGGAAGAATGGGCTGTCATTCCTCAGGAGACATGCTTGAAACTTGTTGAGAACTACAGCAAACGACTAAAGGCTGTTATCAAGCAAAAGGGATACACTATTGACTAATAACATCAGAGGGCTAATAATTTTGACCAGTAGACTTTTTAAAATTCTTGGTTATACATTTAATTCGTATTACAAACCCTAAAAGCTTCCTGAATAAAATATAATGTTTAAAAATGCTGTGTTGATAAAATCGTCTTTCTGTTAAACAACACTTGGGAGTTATTTGAAAAATAACGAAATATTTTATAAGGGGCTAATAACTTTGTCTTCAACTGTATATATGAGCTTGTTTCTGCATCTTCCTCATCTCTGTTTTTGATTAAGAGATTCTTTACTTATTCAGGAGATGTGTAATAGCACCCCGAGTGTATAACAGTGAAAATACGGAAAGTGGGAAAATTCCATGTTTTGCAGGGAAGCGTTGTCTTATGATTGGCTGAAAAATGACGTGTTTGGTCGGGAAAGAGTTCAAATAACTTTTTCAAAATTTTTTTCAACATTCTGAAGAATAGAAAGTTCAAAAGAAGAGAATTTATATTAAATATAAATCTTTTGTATTGTTATGAATGTCTTTATTTTTTTTATGAGAGAATGCTTCCCCACCAAAGACAAGATTTGATGTCTTTCTGTGTTTTCACTGTTATACGCTTCTGAATGAGCCGAGAATCTCTCAATCAAAAACACAGCCGAGGATGATGAAAAATGAAAAAAATTGTATATGTAAACAGATCCATATGAAAAATAATGCAATCATCAGCAATAAACAGCAAATAAATGGAAACTGCTTAATATTATTGAGTGAAATGTTGATTCAGGAAGTGGTAAAGGACTGTGCAAGCTTTGGGGATAGCTTTTTGTTCAAAATGAAACATACCTACATTCAAGTGTTGATTAAAAAATATAATGCTTGAAGCTAGAATAAAGCAGATTTTTTTTTGTTTAAAAGTAGAAACTGTTCTTCATTTTGATGTATTATATATTCAGATATTCATGCAACAAAATATTCTGGGGGCCATAAAAATTGAGTGAAAATGATCAAAAACTCTGGCGGTGACTGGCGACTTTTCTCAAAAACGCTTGTGGGAGTTAATGCATCTTTACTGAATAAAAGTTTACATTTTCTCAAGTTCTTGATACCTAATGCATTTAGTCATTTTAACAAGTTGTAAAGTGCTAGCGATAAATCTTAGAAGAGACAGGTGAACTTTAAAGAAACAGATTGTTTTTGTCTTGTTGGAGTGGATTTATGAAAACCCACTAGAGATTGTATGTGTTTTTGTATCTGTCTGTTGCAGTGGGCTATTCATGTGCAAAATACTCTGTAATGAATTTTTAAAATGAGAAAAATACAAAAATGTGGTTATCGTAGCTTTATATGGTAATTAGTATGTGTATAAATTGGCTATTTTTAGATGCATGTAATAATTCCCTCAACTATTCTTAGTATTATTGAGCTGCGTATAAAAATACACAAGTTGTAGAGAATTAAAAATGCAGGGCACACACAGACATACACAGTGTCTCTGATAAAATCACTGAATTATGGCTGCGCTGCGTTCCCTCTCTTGCCGTGAAGTCCATATTTCAAAAACTGCCTTGCCCAGGAAGCACAGGAGAGTTTCCACTTAGGATGTTCACAATATGATTTATAAATGGCCCATACGTTGAGCAGAATAAAGCTGCTCTGATATAGATATTTCAGAAGGCTCGAAAACACACACCAAAACACACCTTCTGAGGCAACATACTCTGTTTACAAATGAACAGCGATTTGTTTGATTCGTAGTAACCACGTTGCACTCTGAAGAGCCCCTCTTTGTGTATTTTGGGTTGTTTGCTTGGTTTGTTTTCTCTAGTGTGGATCAAGCCTTGCCAAAACTGGTGTTCTCATCTTTTAGAGATCTTGTCTGAGTTTGATGCGTGGTGAGTCAGACTTCCTATCTTTCCTGAGTGTGCAGTTCAGAGGCACGCTCTTCCTAATCCCATTCCTTTCAGTCTGTCTCCCTCCGCTTTCCTTCACTGAACATTATCATATCTCCTCATGAAGCCTGTCAGAAGCTCTTCACATCTCTAGATTTAAACATACGAAATCTCCTCACATCTGTACCGCTTCTAATTAATACATAAACATTGGACGAGATTCGTTCGCATGGATTCTCTTTGTTAAGACTCATTAGAATTTATAAGCAATACGTCTTCGCTCCAGAAGAATCGGCATGATCTTAGTCAGACACGTTTGAAGTTGCAAGTTATTAATTCCTCTCTTTGTCCTTTTAGATAATCAACACGACGGAGATTCAGCTCTTTTGTGCGCAGTCAACTTTTTTCTCCAAATGTTTTATTATTATTTTCTTTTCTTTTCACCACTTCCTTCTCTCTGCAAAGCTACTCGTCTCTTCTATAAAAACTCTCTGATCTAATTACCTCTTTGAACAATGTTCTTGTTATCATCAAATAAATATGCTGCTCTTTATATCAACTTCATGTTTTTAATCTGTCAGATGCATCGTTTTGCTTCTTCGCTATCGTTTCCTCATTCATCATCGACAATCTGTTCATCATTGCTCATCCTTTTTTTATTTCTCCTTTCACTCTGATCTTTTTTTTTTCTTTCTGTGTGCCCTCCCTTCACAGACACCCGTGTGAATCACATGCCAATAATACTAAATGCTGATAGCAGAATTTACATTCAGAAGTGCGCGTTGTCCTCATCCGAGCGCATACTTGCACACTCGAGCCTGCTGTATTTTTATGATGTGAGTTGAGAACAGAGATATGAATTCCAGTGAATTAATCTTAGATTATAAATAAAATGAAAAAAACAACCGGTTGCTATCATCCCTTAGCTTCAGCGCAGAGGCGCTGAACATGTTTTATACATGATGAAAACAGCTATAACTTCTTCAAGGACTTCAATATTAAGACAGATTGCCGATATTGTTTAGAACTCACAATGCCTCTCTAGAGTAAAAGAATTTGAGCGTCTCTCGCAGCAGAGCAAGTTGTTTGGATTGACATTGCGGAGGCGGACAACAACAATTTCACTGAACATGACAAATTGTTTGGTTGATCATCTATCTGAACAGCTGCTCAAAAAGCCTCCTGCCACAGCATAAATTTGTTTTCACAATCTGGTCATTAACCTCGTTGCTTCTCATCTGTGTTGAAAACAGAATTACTTGGCTTTTCAACACCATTTCCCAGCCCCCTGCATGAAGGATCACACCTACTAATTTTATGTAATACGTTGTTATGAGGCAAGCACGTGTTATTTACCTCATTCTGCCTAATGTATGATCTGAGCTTAATACCAGTGGGTGGTGTAAAAACAGGCTTTTACTTTCAAGCTATTTTCAAATAGGTGTCTTTTTGTCTGCGAATTGGTTTCAGCATTCAAGTGTTTACAAGTGCACTATTCCTGACTTAGAAGGCAGTAAGGTGAGTTGGGTATTGAATCATGAAGGTCATTATGTACATTCATACTCTGAAGTAAAATCAGGCTACAGTGAGTTTTTGCATGGTCTGTCTGTCCTTTTTTGCATTACTCTTCAAAAGTTTTGGGTTCAGTATTGACTGATTGGTTGAAAGAAATTATATTATTCAGCCTGGACTCGGTGATACTTTTATAATGTTACAAAAGACTTCAATTTTTAAAATTACTTTCTATTCACCAAATAATCCTGAAAAAAAAAGTATTACATTTTTATTATATATTCTTGAGCACTAAATCAGCATGTTAGAATGATTTCTAAAAAAACATGACAGACTAAAGTAGTAGGTGCTGAAAATTCAACTTTGCAATCACAGGAATAAATTACAGCTTACAGTGTATTAAAACAAAATGTAACAATATTACTGTTTTTACAAATTTTTGAACGGTACACTCTTAAAAATAAGGTGCTTTTTTTTTGTTTTGTTTTTCTTTTTTTTTTATAATATCATGATATTTTTGCGTTTCCCTTACCGAATGTTTTATCTTGTCAGCAATAACCTGTCCATGGGTTTTTT
This sequence comes from Cirrhinus molitorella, assembly GCA_033026305.1. Lineage (NCBI taxonomy): Eukaryota > Metazoa > Chordata > Actinopteri > Cypriniformes > Cyprinidae > Cirrhinus > Cirrhinus molitorella. The sequence goes on along the minus strand of CM065118.1, from coordinate 32,446,205 downwards.
TTGATTACTGTCAGTTTAAGTGCCAGACGATGCAGTGTTGCCAGATATTACTATTAAAACATACAAAAAACGAAAAAAAAAAAAAAAACAAAAAAAAACAATTATTTTAAATCTTTTGCAATCAAGATAAAGATAATTGGCGGCCCTTAAACTGCAACTTCCTACTTTTATTTACTTTCTAAAGTGTCAAATTATGTAGAAACGCTTATAATAGCTGGATCTGAGTCTGCACCTGCGCCCTCACTAACAATTCGTTCACTCCACCAGCGTCTAACAGCGATCATTTTCATACCACTGATGCTAAACATTCTTGCAAACTGTCTAAACTGAATTATAGTATATGTCATGCAAACATTCATATGAGGAGTTCAACAGCAAATTAGTCATTCAGAGAACAAATGTCTTTTTTTTTCTAGGTCCGTTAGCTTGACTTTGCAAAAAATGTGGCTGCTACGGTTTCAGTAAGACTAAAAAGACAAATTATTGCTTCAGCCCTACTGAAATCGAACTTTTAAAGTGCACATAAAAGCAGTTATTGACTGTAAATTGAGCTAGTATGTAAGATAACAAGTGCTGTCAATGATAAACTATGGTCTGTGAATCTCGTATCACAAAAGAACCAAACTCACCCAGACTCATAATAACAAAGTTTTGCTCCATTGATCTTTTCAAACCCAAACCGTGGAAGGGCAATCCTGTGAAATCACCCACTGGTTGAAGACTGCTCCTGCACTACATGAGGGTCTTTTCTCTCTATAGATTTATTAGCTGTTCTGTGACTATCATGGCGGGAACCAGAAACGGGAAGCAATTAAAATATGTTTGATGAGCATGTCAGAGTTTTAGGCTCTTGTTCATATTAAATTGTCTTTTTTCCCTGTCCTTTGTGCTCTGGACAGTCTGACGACTACGGTCTGCGCGTACATAATCAATCGAGCAAGCGTGCGCATGTCCGTGGCTGCACATAACGGCCAGCTTTATGAATTTTGCCTTGGGAATTATGCCGGATCCATGAATCTGCATAATCTTGACAGTGATACTCTAAGCATACGTGCTTGTTGGCTCTCAAATGAGGCCGTGCCAGCAGGGACCGACGTGTGAATGAGTGAATAAATCCGTGTCCGAGTGTAGATTGCTTATCCCCACTGTGGATCTCTCTCCGTCAGCTTCCTGTCTTCTTGTCTCATGGAACCTTTCGCCAAATCACTCTCTCACTTTTCCCCTCAATTAATTCCACTCACTGCATCAGGAGAATGTTGGGTGATTAAAATGTTGTGTAGCCTTTGTGTTCCCCCTCCAAGCCCATTAGCTACTGCTGCTAATTAGCATCTCGGCTGGATGTGCGTGTCAGGTGGTGTAAAAGAGGACAAGCTGTGGGTTGCGCCACCAGAGACCTCTCCATAGAAAGACTCCGTGGCGTTATCCCCTTTTCTCTCCATCTGACAGCTCAGCGGGTGGAGCGAACAGCGCCTGTTGTTTAGATTGCCCAAATCAAACGCACTGTCTATTTAGCATGGCCCCACCTACATCAATCGGCATGGTATTTGCCCATGAGTCCTTAGCTCCTGCTCCTGCTGTCCTTGAGTTTTGGTCTGCATGATACTTCTTTTCAATGCGACACACAGTAAGAGGGCAGAGCGATCGTTATCACATGTGGTGCATGTGTTGTCAATTGTACTTTCACCAGTGTACTTTGTTGTCTTGGATAACATCCTTTTTCCTCACTACCTAACTGATACCACCATCTCAAATCTGGCATGAATTGAAACAGTAGTTCCTAAAATTAAAATTCTTTCATCATTTACTCACCCTCTTGTCGATCCAAATTTGTATGACTTTCTTTCTTCTGCGGAACACAAAAGAAGATATTTTGGAGAAAGCTGGTAACCGAACACTTTTGTGAATACTGTCTTCCAGTGTGGGGAGAAAAAACCCCTTAAAACTTAAAAATATAACTAAATCTAACTAAAAACTTAAAAAATAAATCCAAAACCTCTTTGAACCATGTTGTTGGGCAATGTTGCTTGGGCCTTTTCTCACTGAGAATGGACAAGAAATTTCTATCTGGATACATTAGATCACTTCGCCAAATTATTTTAGTGACAATGACACTGACCTAGTAAACAAATAAATGTAAACAATATGATCCAAAAATGGCAAATTATTTCAGTGTTTTTGCTGCAAAATGACATTTTATTATGTACAGAAAGCATATACTCTTCTTCTCCCGCTTTGTCGCATGCAAAAAATGCGTAGGCATGTCCAAACCTTTGTCTGCTACAGGTTATTACCTCAAACTTAATTGCAAAAAGAATATAAATTTACTTTAAAATGAGCAAATGACCATGTCTGAAACATTATTTCAGTAAACCTGCTGTTTGAGAGTCTCATATAGAGGTTTATGTGTGTGTTTATGTAAGTCTTTGTTCTTTAAATGCCCTTTGACTTATAGCTCTTCCAATAATGGGTTTCACTTCTGGTCAGTGAAGGTGTGATATTAGAGGATGCTTATACCGGAAAGTGTTGTATCTCATAATTAAGAGGGCATGATATGCCTGCTGTTTTTCTCTTTCCTAATAACCTCAAACGCATGCCCAGTCCTAATACACTTACAGTCATATCCGTGCCTTTTATCCTGAAGAGTTGCTAAATTGGATTGAAAATGAAGAGTTGCTTGAGTGTATTATGTTCAGAAAAGGATTGTGGGTTTCAGAAAAGGCTAAAAAAGCGGGGGGAAAAAGCTAACGCAGCTAAAACATCAGGAGAGCACGCTCTTTCGCTTTCAAGGCTGGGACACAGGTGCTACCGTCTCTATCAGAAATTCATGACATAGGGAATTGTGTAGTTTGCTTAATCCCAGTCGAAATGGAACTGGGTAATAGCTGTTTTGCTGCAATAATTTATTCATAGTTCCCAAGAAACTAAGAGGAGCGCTTGTGTTCCTATCCGCCGCAAATAAACGGAGAAAGGAAGAGGTGTCCCGCTGAGGGGGTTTGTCAGATTTTAAGAGATGTGCTCCCGATAAGTGCGATGGATGTTAGGGGACTGAAAGTGATCTCAGCGGTACCAGTCAGGTGTGTTTTGTCCGATCGCACGCCAAACACGACAGCAATTTGCAGTGATTCTCAGTGGGCTCTCTGAAGTGTTTAGACTGAAGAGGTCAGTATCTGAGCTCTGGCGCATGTGTGTTATCCACTCGCATTCATCCGTCTATCTTTGCGTGCGCTTGTTAGAGAGATGGTGAGATGTCTGTGGAGATGAGATGAATGCGGGCATATACGCTTGTTTGTACCTTACAAGGCTTCTCTTTGAAGAGGCCTTACTCCTCTCTCCTTCTCCTCACGGAGGCTCTATAAATGTTACATGCAAGAGCATGCCATTCTGCTTTGGCTTTGATCTACGATGAATATGCCGCATTTATTTGCTGTGCATATGTGTATTATTCAGTATTTGTGTCCATGTGTGCTGCATGCATCTCTTTACCTTAATGCACCTGCAGTTATACACACACACACACACAGAAACACACTGGCATGTCATGCTTAACAGTGTGCAGTGGACCTTGACTGGCCCTTGGTTAGAGTTAATGAAGAATTACATTAATGGCGGCTGTTGAAGTCTCGATTAGGGAGCTGCTCCTCGCCTTTAATGAAACTATTCATCAGATTCATTCAGCCAGGGAACCTCAGGTGCTTGGGTGTGCCAGCAAGTTCGATGCGCCGCCAAACGTTAAGGCAGATCAGCGGGCGTCTTAGGGGGGCTTCGATCGGAGGCTGACAGCTTAACAGCACGTCGGTGCTTGGATGAGCAAACCTAAAGGGGCGAAGCTGAGGGAGCCTTGCTTCAGTGGCTGCCAACCCTAAGGGAGAGTCCTGCCCACTATCCTGATGGATTAATGCAACATTCAAAAGCGGCTAACAAATCTAAGGTGTGTGTGTGTGTGTGTGTGTGTAAGGGAGAAAGAAACACTGCTGTGTTGTGCGCCATCACTTTCTTTTCCTCCCTCTGTTTCACGCTCTCTTTTCTGAGTCCAAACCCATTTCTGACTGCTCACGCACAAGTTCACAGGGTTTGGTGCACATTAGCAGATGCCTGCTGTGAGGCGCGTGTGTGTGTAAGTGTTTGTTTCACAGGGTGAGGCTGATAAGGTTAATCTAGAATTTAATGATGAGTACCCTGTTGGCCCATGGCAAAAACATTTTCGAGAGGTCACAGATGTTTTGAGCTGCTGTATAAAGAGGTGTGAGTCTGTGGAGACAAAGAAAGCACAGCGACATGAGGAGCTGCTGTTATTCTGTTGTTACCTTTTACAGATGTCATAAGTGTTATATCTCACACATTTTATATGCATAAGCTCTGGTTATGACAAACAAATTACAGCGTTGTTTCATTTAACATGTATTAACTACATTACAAGTCAACATTTAACAAAACTTCTACAGCATTTATTGTAGTGTTTTACAAGAAAATGCTACCTACAGGAAGTCTTTCTACTTCTTCTTCTTACTTTTTGTAATACATAGTGAAATGTACTACCAGTTTCTGAGTAAAAAATGTTTTGCTGTTTGTGAGTATAAATGGTTACACTGATTTATTCACTGTACTTTTACAGCATTTATTAGTAACACTTAACAAGAAGGTCGTGAACAAAGATTAGTTGACTCCTGAATTCAAATATCCAGATAATTTACTCGCCCCCATGTCATCCAAGATGTTCATGTCTTTCTTTCTTCAGGTTTTTCAGGAAAAAAATCCAGGATTTTTCTTCATACAGTGAACTTTAATTTAGAATTGTTTGAAGGTCCAAATAACTGTTTCAGTACAGCTTCAAAGGGCTCTCAGCTGAGGAATAATATCTTCTCTATATAGTGAAACAATTGGACATTTACAAAAAAAAGAAGTATGTACCTTTTTAACCACAAATGGCTGTATTGCACTAGCTCTGTGATGTGTGCCCATGACTTCACACATTACGTAATCATGTTGAAAAGGTAGGACCTAGATAGGACCCTTATTCCTTGGCTGGGACCTTGTAGAGACCTTTGAAGCTGCACTTCAACTCCACTTTTTAACTTTTGCAAAAGTTTGGGCACCCCTTATAGTTATCATAATTTCAATGTATAATCTGCTGGACTTTCAAAGCAGCAACTTCATTTGGATATAATTTATACCTTATGGAAACAGTAAGTAAGTTTCAGTTCTGATATAAGGTTTATTGAATAAACAGAAACCATGCATTGTGAATCATAACAAAATCAGACAGGTGCAAAAATATGGGCACCCAAATGGAATAATGACATCAGTATTTAGTAGAGCCACCTTTTGCTGAAATAATACCCTGTATACACTTCTTATTGCAACTGATTAGTCCTGAAATTCTGGCTATAGGTATTTTGGACCATTTTTCCTTGCAAAATGTCTCCAGCTCAGTCAGGTTTGATGGCTGCTGTGCATGGACAGCCCATTTCGAATCAATCCATAGAGTTTAGGGACTAAGATGGCCGTTTGTGTGTCTGTGCATGAATTTCTTGGCAGATTTGGAACAATGCTTTGGGTCATTGTCCTGCTCAAACAACCAACCAGTGAGTAACTTCACCCTCTTGACTGACTCTTGCACATTTATCCTGGAGAATCGGCTGATACTGGGTGGAATCCATGCAACCCTTAACTCTGACAAGGTTTCCAGTACCAGTGCTTGCCACAACATGATGGATCCTCAATCAAATTTTACAGTAGGGAACAGGTGATTTGATGTGAAAGCACCTGGTTGTGGTTTGGTTGTGACCAAATAACTCTATCTTAGTTTCATCTATCTAGAGCACATTATTCCTAAATAATTTAGGCTTGTCCAGATGAGTCTTTGCATACCTCAGACGGCTTTGCTTGTTGGCAGTGTGTATGGAGGTTGTCTGTGGTTTGACTGTGACCATTCTAACTATTCTTCGCCTTTGTCTTTCACATACTTTTCTTAACCCTACCACATCTTTCTTTCACAAAGACTTTTCACAAAGATCTTTATTTCTTACTGTGGACACAGAGACCTTAAACCTTGTGATAACTTTTTTGTATCCTAATTCATCTTGACAAATTATTCTAGTTTTTAGGTCATTAGGAGGTTCTTTTGAGGAGCTCTTATGTTGCTACTTTCCTGTAGAGATCAAGGTGAAAACACAACTAGCAATCAGCTACCTTAAATATCCTTTTTCATGACTGGTTGCACCTGTGTTTGTAGTCTTATAGTTCATTGAGTCAATTTTGTGTTGCAATCAATCACCATTAAGTGACTACAGGTATGCAAATCCACACAACTGAGAGGGTGCTCAAAGGCTATTCACTTTTTTCTGTCTAAAAAAAAAAAAAAATCTCAACCTTTTTCTAGAACCTGAATAGCATATCAGTATGGAATATCTGTATCTGAAAAAAAAAAACCAGTTTTTTTTAGTATAAATACAAATGCACAAAACTGATAGCTTATAACAATTAAAAAAAATCATTACTTCCTTAATACATTTAATAGGCCTGCATGACTACATTAATTAATTAATAATATAATACAATTTTGTATAAATATTCTACATTTCTATCACAATACCACAGTTACAGTTAGTATTACTACAGTAAATCCATTGTGATTATTGGTGATTTGAAAAATATTCTGTTTCTTCTTATTTTTACATCGGTGTTGTTAAGAATGTTGTTAAGCACTGTTTCATTTTGCTTTAAGGTAGTTTAAATCAAGGCGTTTGTGGTGTGTATTTGAGACCTCTGTGCTGAGCTTGAACATTTCTCACTGGATCTCACAGTACTTTTTAGTGTTTACGTGATCGAGACCAGTCAGCGAGTAAATGCTTTGTTTTGTGCAGAGATAATGGCCTGTGCGGTGCGGTTCTAACAAGTAGAGCTATTCCGCTTTTGGCGCTACAGAAATGGCTGTGCTTATAAGTTATAAAATTGTCACTTAAGTTTTACTGCTACATCTGGCCTAAAATCTAGTGCTGTCAGGTTGTGTTGACATTGTGAAACTGCACAATTGGTTTTAGTAGACAAGCTGTGGGATGTTTCAAATTCATCCACAGACTTTTGACTTTGGAGTTTTGCTACAGTTGAGGGTTGAAAGTTAACATATACCTTGCAGAATCTGCAAAATGTTTATTTTAATTATTTTATCAAAATAAGAGGGATCATACAAAATACATGTTATTTTTTATTTAGTACTGAGCTGAATAAGATAATTCACATAAAAGACATTTACATATAGTCCACAAGAAAAAAATATATTACCTTGTTCAAAAGTTTACATGCACTTGATTCTTAATACCGTGTTGTCACCTGAATGATCCACAGCTGTTTTTTTTTTTTTTTTTTTTAATTAGTAATAGTTGGGGAAACTTTTTGAATTTGAAGATCAGGGTAAAGTTAACTTATTTTGTCTTCTGGGAAACATGAAAGTGTTTTCTGTAGCTTTGGAAGGGCAGTACTAAATGGAAAAAAAAAAAAAAGATATTTAGGCAAAATAAGAAAAATGTACACAGTGCAACAAATGATTTGTGGGACCTGAAGGATTTCTCTGAAGAACAGCTGGAAGTTTAACTGTTCATGACAAACAAGGGACTCGTGAACAACTATCATAAAAAAAAAAATTAATTAATTAAAAAAAAAATGTTTTAATATGAATGTAACCTTTTGAATGGAGTCATTTTTATAAATTCAACTATTATTTTCTCTTGGGGACTATACAGTATGATGTAAATATCTTTTATGTGGAATATCTTATTCAGGTCAGTACTTTAAAAAAAAAAAAACATTTTGTATGATCTCTTTTTATTTTGGTAAAATAATTAACATTTTGCCGCTTTACTGTACATACACTGCAAGGTGTATGTAAACTTTTGACTTCAACTGTATATTAACAAACATGAACTGGCAATGAAAGTAGTATATTTATAAATGAATATCTAGATCAATACATTCTGTAAAAACTTAATAAATATTGACATTGAGCCTTATTATAAAGTGTTACCATTGAATATTAGGGATCCAAGTCATTAGAGAAGGAAATGGATTCCAATTCCAGTTTTAAAAATACTTTACACAAAACACTAAATGATTTATAATAGGTTTTTATATACCTTATGGCAGACTCTTAATTTTAGTAACATGTTTTATATTTTCACATTTATCTCTTCAGAAGTTGTATCTTGAACTACGTGTTGTAATATCATGCATGCATAACTCAACACTCTCAAACACCTATTCCTAACAAAAAAACAAAAAAAAAATTCTAATCGAATATGACCGAAAGTAATTTTGTGGTTCATGAAGTGAGTGAGATGTTAATTCAATAACCACTCCGATTGATTTAGTGACCGAGTGAGCCAGAAAAACAAACAAACATCAACATATGCAAAAGAACCAGGTCTTGATATACAACCATAGGCCAAATCATGTAATAAACAGCCCCTACTTGAACACGATATTATGAATGTCGGAAAAAAAATAGATGGACAGAGGGCAAATATGACAAACAGCAACGATATATAAAGAGAGAAAGGAGCCAGGAACACTAAAGGAAGAGAGACGATGCGTGCACACTAATCAGGCAGAAAGGCTGCATTATTAATGGCCATTACAGTGGAGAGTGCTCTGGCTACAGGGGGAGGGGCCACAGGGCTGCCGTACGCTACATTACCAGCCAGTACGAATAATTACATGGGCATCCTGACCGGCACGATCAGTAGCCACAGAGTAGACGAGCTACAACATGCCATGCATACACAATGATGATAGAAATGCATTGCACCATCTGTCAAGAACAAACTGTTTTCAACCTTTTGAAACATTTTTCACTCTGATGTAATCTGTGATGTGATGAATGTCCGTTTGAAAACTGATTGTGAAATGCTGTGAATGTATTGCTGATTTTATATAAAGTGCAGTGTTGTGCAGGAGGTACTGTAAAAATCTGGGCAATCTAAAAGCCAATCTGTGAGCCATCACTAGTGCGACCTTGAGTGGCCCTGTTTTGCTCTGGGGGGACTGTCCCTGTAATAAGTTTACTGTAAGTCACTTTGGATAAGTGACAAATGACATATTAGTAATTGGTCAATTTCTAGCATAATGGATGTGACATTTGCAGTCAAAACATGTACAGTATTCTCACAGGAAGTGGAAAATACCAGTATATTGAACCGTTTATGTGTATTTCTCTAAGCTCTTACAGTTCAGACACCAGGCAAAAATCTCAGTCTAGACAATGTATATATTTATAGTTTAGCCGAGGAAGTTGCATGATGGATATGACAAAAATGGACATTAGGAGAAAACATACTCGGAGCTTTGTGTTTGTTGAACCGCACAATTCAGTTCCAGTAACTCCCACAAAGTGGAAAAGGGTCAGCTCTCCATAGAGCATCTATTTATTTATTTATTCATTTTGTGTCCGTTTTCTTTTTCACATTAACAGCATTATCGATGAAAGCTGTGACTGTATAAATGTAGCTCGTCTAAAAAAAATAACACAGAAGTTGCAACAAAAACCTCAGATCGCAGCACATTATCATCGCTGCTGCTTTTCTAGTGTGCAAACTCGTGAGAGTCACAGATGCCTTGACAAATGTTGACAGGTCGACTGTTGTCAGGTGTGCACATGATCTGTGACAAGCACGAGAGCAGTAATGAGCCACTGCCAATGAGTTTGCGAGCACAACTGGAGAGTGAGGCGGTGAGAAGTGGGAACGAAGAAAACCCATCAAAGTGCCAGCTTGCTAGCAAAGTGCCCGTTTTGTGCACATCAGTGTGGTGAGAATTGAATTTTGGAGTTGTTGCTGGAGTAGGGGTGAAAAATGATCTTGTAATTGGTTCACCTAGGCTGTGATTAGTATTGCACACCTAAGCTTTGGAATAGCAGTGTTCAGCACCTGTTTTGTTTAGTTAAGTCTAGACTGAAGACTCATCTGTTTATCTAGGTATAAAGTTCAAATTCCATCATCTGCTAATAATCTTGCTTCAGCAGTTCTGTATGGTGGGAGCTCATTTCTCTCTTTTATTTTTATTTTTTTTAAGGGAAACCCGGGTATTAAGACTTGTATGTCTTGATATAATGTAAATGATTTATCTTACTGAAATATGTAGTAGAAAACCCATGAAAGATTTACGTTATTTTAAAAATCATCATAGTTTTATACATATTTTGGACTAAGGGGGGTGCCATTATTTCAATGACATGAAATGGTTGCACTTGATGAGCTGCTGGCACTACCTGTTGCTATTTTTACTGCAACACAACTCTGAAAATTAAATACTGAAATTATCTGAAATGATTTAGTGAACTCTGCACTGAGAAAGTCTTTTAGTGGCTGAGGCGTCATGTCTAGCATCAGCATGTTTACATCCTGCCAGGATGGCATCTAGCGTTTCTTATCTCTGGCATTTGTAAGCATTTTCTACTCTTTCTACTTTCTGTGGTCTACTAAAAGCCTCAAAGGCATTTCGGCTAAAGTGGAGAGAACAAAGATGCAGGTCTGTAGGAAGTTTTATTCGTCCACAGGCTTCTTCCCATTCTTGTCACCTCTTCTTATTGCTAGGAAAAGATTGTAAAAGAAAGATTTACATTGCTTCTTTTGTTGCCCTTTGACTAAAAATTACAACCAAAAGCCACATAATGTAGCATTGTATCAGTAGTTTTATTTTATTTTATTTTGTTTTATTATTATTATTATTTTTTTTTTTTTAGGTAAAAATAGCAACAGGTAGCACAAGTAGCTCACAAATGCAACCATTTCTTGGCATCAAAATAATGGCACCCCTCATAGTCCAAAATATACATAAAATGATTTGGGTTTTTTAAATTAATTAAGTAAATTTTTAATGGTTTTTCTACTACATATTTCAGTAAGAGATATCATTTACATTACCAGTCAAAAGTCTGGACACACCCTCTCATTTAATGTTTTTTAAAGTCTGAAGTCTCTTATGCTCATCTATTTTTGACCCATTTATTTGATTAAAAATGCAGAAAAAAAACAGTAATATTGCAAAATGTTCTTACAATATAAACTAATGGTTATTTGGTTATTTTAATATACTTAATACAATATAATTTATTCCTGTGATGCAAAGCTGAATTTTCATCAGCTGTTACTCCAGACTCAAGTGTCACATCCTTTAGAAATCATTCTAATATGCTGATTAATTATTAGAATGATCAATGTTGGAAACAGTTGTGCTGCCAAATATTTTTTTGCAACCTGTGATTCTTTTTTCAGTATTATTTGTTGAATAACAAGTTAAAAAGAACAGCATTTATTCAAAATATAAATATTTTCTAACAATGTAAATCTATGCTATTACTTTTTATTAATTTAACACATCCTTGGTGAATAAAAGTATCAATTTCTTTCAAAAAAGAAAGAATAAAAATGTACTGACAACTGTTTTCAGCACTGATAATAAATAAATCAGCATATTAGAATGATTTTTGAAGGATCATGTGACACTGAAGGCTGGAGTAATGATCCTGGAAATAAATAAATTCAATTTTAATGTATATTAATATAGAAAAACATTGATTTACACTGTAATAATATTTCACATTATTTTTTTTTTTTGTATTTTTGATCAAGTGAAAACAGCCTTGATAAACGTAAGAAACTTCTTTAAAAACCATCAAATGAGAGGATGTGTCCAGACTTTTGACTAGTAGTGTATGTTATATTAAGCCATGCAAGTCTACATACCCTGGGTTCCCTTTAATTAAATAGCAAATATAACTAATTTTAGTCATTTTTCTATAAGTCATAAACACTTCCATACATCTCATATAGCATCTTGTGTTATCTTTCTTAGGTAGAAATGGCATTTTAAACCTAATTTTGCTAAATGTTTGTGTTTTTTCACAGTTATTTTTATTTTTATTATTATTATTTTTTTTTTTTTGTTGCATAACAAATACTTGACTGGAAAATATTATGAAAGTAATATCTACCTGTTCTTAATTTTATCCAAACATCACGTCTATTGTATTTCAATGTTTTGTGTAAAATTGAGTAAGCTTTCTTTCTTTCTTTCTTTCTTTCTTTCTTTCTTTCTTTCTTTTTCTTTCATTTTAAGAAAAAAAAGTCAGTCAGTCATACAGGCTTGACATGTGTTTGTAAAAGGTGAGATACATTTTTGAATGAACTATACATTTAACAATGTGTAGTGTTAAAAGCACCATACAGATACACTGAACTGAAAAAGTTAATTGAACTATAGGAGAAAGAGTGACACATAGTCTTTCCATATGTGTTGTGTTGTAATTGGTGGGATTATGTGAACACACCTCTGACTAACAATAATACACATCTAACAAGCTCGAAATAATGACTAAAACTTTCCTGCATGTGATTTTCAGCTAAATGGAGAACACAATGATTTATTAGTTCATTTGTTTTTGGACATGACACAAATAGGACAAAGCAGCCGTACAGTGAGAAAAAGTGACAGGAGCAGACAATAAGTGAGGTGAAAGTGAGAGGGAAGTAAAGGAGTGTGTGTGACTGGATGTGTCACAGGGAGGTGTGATGCTTATCTAGGGACACTGGGCAGCTGAGGCCCTGCTAATTGGGTTTGAAGGAATCAGCTAACTGTGTGAGTCACAGGGAATATAGTCTTCACCATGAGACCCACACTTTCTTTTTTTTCTTTTTCAGCAGAGCAGGTGCAAGATTACCAAATACGTGAAACTGAACAGGTGAAAGATCTACAGTGTAACACCAGTGCAGGTGTAAGATCAGATACTAGATCAGATGTTTGATAATACGAACATGACAGTGTTGTGATCTAAGCCCTGTTATGTCTTTCTTTGCATTCACTTCTTCTTTCCTCCTCCTCAGACTCTCACTTACTCTCACTTTTTTTCCCTTTTTATTGGTTTTGCCTTATTCAATTACACTCAGTATCAGGCAACAGCTCTGGTTGGGTGAGTGTGGGCTGAAATCACATTTACTACTGCCTCTGCAGACATCCCATCACACACACACACACACACACACACACACACACACACACGCTTTCCTCTTCTCTGTCTTCAGTACAGTTCTAGCCCCAGGGCATGGTTACTGTAAAATGTTGTTTGAGTGGGGTACATTGTGGGCTGCCATTGTCTGTCAGGGCTCTGTGATGGAGTCCATTTTCAGTCTGTCAGGCTTGCTGGGTCTGGTTACAGGCACAGCACTTGTAACGTATTACTGGTGACTGAGACTAGAGTTTATTCACTGACTAAACCCACAGGATAAAAGGGAGAGGGAAAGAGACACTTCTGACAACTAGTTTGGTGGTAGATGCTTTCTTGTAAAGTGATTTGCAATGAAATGCATATACTGATTTACAATTTTTTTTGTTGGATTCAAACCTGGCATGAGGTTTAGTTAGCATGTGCCAAATACAGTGGAAAGTAAGCTTATCATTGTGTTATTTAGATTGTGTTAACAAGGTTTTTTTAGTTAATTAATTTATATATTAATTAATTAATTTATATACATATACACTACCGTTCAAAAGTTTGGGGTCAGTAAGACTTGCAATTTTTTTTTTTAATGAAGTCAAGGCTGTATTTATTTTATCAAAAATACAGAAAATAAACTGTAATATTACAAAATGTTATTACAATAGAAAATAATGGTTTTTATTTTCATATACTTTAAAATACATTTTATTCCTGTGATGCAATGCTGATTTTTCATCAGCTGTTACTCAGTTTCCCAGGCTTAAGTGTCACATGATCTCTCAGAAATCATTCTGATATTCTGAATTATTAGTAGAATTATCAGTTTTGGAAACAGTTGTGCCACCAGTGGTTTTTTTTTTTTTTTTTCTTTTTTTTAACCTGTATTTTTTTCTTTCAAGAACAACATTTATTCAAACTATAAATCTTTTCTAGCAATGTAAATCTATTATGTCACTTTTTATTAATGTAACAATTTATTCATTTCTTTCAAAAAAAAAAAAAAAAAAAAAAAGAATGAATAAACATTTACTGACCCCAAACTTTTGAACGGTAGTGTGTGTGTAAATATATATATATATATATATATATATATATACTTATTTTGCAAATTCACTTGCCAAATAAGAATGTCACAGAAACACTGGCCTGCATGTGCACACCTCACCCACACACCTGCCTACCAAACACAAACCTATCTATCTATCCATTACAAGACGTTTACACAGATTTTCTACAATATATGTATGTGTGTATATATATATATATATATATATATGTATATGTGTGTGTGTAATTGACAAACACTACAAAAATCAAATTGGCTTTTTGAAAATATGTAAATACTGTTTGACTTTCCTTTTAATCTTTTAATTTTATTTAATATGATTCATCAACATTTTCTATATACACTGCCATTTGAAAGTTTAAGATCAGTAAGATTTTTTTGTTTTTGTTTAAATAAGTTTGTATGCTCATCAAGGCTGTAATTATTTAATTAAAAATCCAGAAAATCAGTAATATTGTGCAATATTTTTTCAATGTTAACTGTTTTCTGAGTAAATATGTGTAAAATTTAATTTTATTTCTGAGGTGCCAAGCACCCATTACTCTGGTCTTCAGTGTCACATGATCCTTCAAAAATCATTCTAATATGCTGATTTATTATCAGTGTTGATTTCTGAAGAATCACGTGGAGAAGACTGGAATAATGTTTGATGAAAATTCAGCTTCGTATCACTCGAATAAATTATATTTTAAAATATATTAAAATAGAAGACTATTAACAAACTGTAATATATATATTTTTTTTTTCTGTATTGTATTTTGAATCAAGTAAGTGCAGCTTTGATGAACATTAAACATCTTACTGATTCTAAACTTTTGAATGGTAATGCAATTTTTTCTATCGTTTTTTACAATGAAGGATTGGAAAATACACACAACACAAATCTTCTGTTTACTGATATTTACCCTATTTATCCAGTATGACCTTATCTGTTTTCTTCACACATCATGTCTCAAGTTTCATATCAAGCTCTTCACTGATGCCATGTGTCCCCTCGGTGAACAAGTATTTAAAAAATTATTTGTGGCAAAATGTGGCTATGTGTTTTGTCATGATGAAAATTAACTGTAAGGGACAGTTGCAATTTTGGAAAAAAAAAAATAAAAATCATTTTCACAAAATAAATATTCAGATGGTTTATATTTTTTTCACTCTCTGTTTTGATCAGAGGTGTTTAGTCCTGCTGCTGAAGGGCCACCTTCCAGCAGAGCTTAGCTCTAGCCCTAATTATACATGCTTAAATCAGCTAAATTAAGTCTGCAGAATAACTAAAAATGTCCAAGCAGGTGTTGGAGCTATAAACTGCGGTAAATTGGCACTGCAGGAGAAAGATTGGACACCTCTTGTTTAGATTATCATAGTTCAAAGATTAGATTATCATAGTTTAAACATATATATATAAGTTTAAATGATTTTGATAGTTTATGTTCCAAACCTGGATGACTGACTGTCTTAGGGGCAGTTGTGACCCAATGGTTAGAGAGTCTGACTTGTAACCCAGGTTGCAGGTTCGAATCTCTATACTGACATAAATTGTAGGAGGGGGAGTGAATGAAGAGCACTCTCTTCCACTTTCAATACCATGACTGAGGGTGAGACCCTTAAGCACCGAAATGGCTGTCCACTGCTCCGGGTGTGTGTTCACGGTGTGTGTGTGTGTGTGTTCACTACTCACTGCTGTGTATGTACACTTAGATGGGTGAAATAAAGAGCATAGTTTCCTTTCCTTTCTGCTAAACACAAAATGAGATATTTTGAATAAGATGTCCCAAAGAATAACGTAAGTAAGAATAAGTCCACCAAGCGCCGAGTCAAGCAAACACTTAATTATTTAAGATGTTTTTTGGTAAAAAGCATATAGAAATCCAAACTAAATGTGCATATTATAGCTCAAATAGTTTCTGTTTTAGAACAATCTGATGAGAAACAGACCTCGAAAACTTTTGGACAGACTTGTGTAAGATCACTGAGGTCTCAGAAGGACAACCAGAGAAGCAGAAAAATCTCAATTTTTCCCATTGTTCATTTATTCTTATTACAGTCAAAAGAAACAAAAGACATTAAAAATGTCTCATTTATGATGGGCCAAGCTAGATTTTATGATTACGTCTATGAAAAAGCATGGTCTGTAGATTAGTTTAATTCTAGTAAGCAAGTAGTCCATTAGCAGCCACTTTTACCCAAAGTGACTTCTTATTTCAGGAACATTAACCCTGGAAAAACCTATGGGTTATTTTCCTTTTCGGTGACACACTGTTCACTACCTAAGGTTTGAACCCGCAGCCTTTAGATTACCAGCCTTCAGCTTCAGCCACTGCACCACTCCAAGTGTAGCCATCATGTATTCGAACAAGAAATTCACCTTCATTGCAAGGTTTTGCCGAAAGATGTTATTGAAATCTACCATTCAGGGTCCTTTTGTAGTGCTGGATTGAACACAGACTAGATTTTCTGCTTCCAAATTGTTAGGTCACAGAGCGCTGAATGAATCACACCAGGAACCTGAGCTCTTCCAGCCCTCACACTCTCGCTCACAGACAAATGCATATGTTTGAGATGTTTATTGCTGAATGTCCTGCATTGATTGAGTCTCCTTCTGTTTGTGTTCATTCCCATCAGTAGTAGGAGCAGCAGGGGCGAGACTCAAATCAATCCCAGTCAGGCTATAAAGCAGCCAAAGGTGTAGGTGGGTCGGGCCGGGGGGCCATGGATGTCCAAGTGTGGATGATTTTACTGAGTGTGTGATTGCTTCTCGTCAGGTGGGCCAGCCCCCCGTCACACTCTAAAATGAGAAAAACATGATGCCGACACCAATCACAAAGGTGTAGGCGAGGGAGACAGACAATAAAGCAGTAGCATTTTCTGTTACTTTTGGTGGGGCGAGGGGAATGCCCCTAATACTTCACTGTGAGGATATGTGCATAACTATCTGTGTCCTGCTGGAAATGCACATTACTGCAGTCTGTGGCATTGACGCACACACTTTTTGAGGGTAACGCATTGCAAGTAACACAAGTTACGTAATCAGATTGCTTTTTTAAGTAACTAGTAAAGTAGCGCATAACTTTTTAATTTACAAGAAAATAACTGAGTTACTTTTTTAAATATGTAACGCCAGTTACTTTTTTCCCTACAGTTATTGATTGAAAGCTCTCATGTTGCCATGTTGAGAGAAATCGGGAGTAAGATTTTGCTTTAGTTCTAGAATAAATGTGAACATGCATTAATTCATCTCACTCACAAAAAGCATTTTTAAAAGACTTTTTAAGTAACTTTTTAATATTGTAATGCTTTAATTTTAAAAATAACTTTACCTAACACTGGTGCTGATTGTCAAAACTCACACATTAAATGTGACCTATTAAGCAGAAATCACTTTTATAAGGTGTTTGAACTAGGGCTGGGCAAAAAAAAAAAAAAAATTCTATTAATCATTTTTTAAAATGATGTCAATTCGATATTGATTCTCATAAGCCGTGAATCGATCTTTTCCTGTAGCAATTTAAACATTTAAAACAAGATCTGATTAATGTGAACCTTATTATTGGTCTTACCCACTATTTGCAATGCTTAGGTGAAATCCGCAAAAGCATTTGACATCACGCATAAAGGCGCCATGATTTCCGCAATGAATGAATGTTGGATGGTGCGACACACTGTTTTGTTTACTACACATAATAAAGCACGGACGACATTTGTGGTGTTTTCAGCTTCTACCGTCTTTATATGACGATATGAACACACAATATCATCTCATTAGCATTTTACCATATAATTTGAGAAAACGTCTAGGTTACGTAGGTAACTGAAGGAGGGAATGGAGACGTTACTGGATGGGAACGTGATTGGTCACAAGCATGTTCCATCCCATAACATCATAGTGAAACGACTGAAGGGGAACTACCATCACATTCACAGCAGCTGCAAGTTCTTCATGGCAACTCATCAAAATAAAAGTTTAGTTTTCACGTTAAACTGTGTCAGAAATATATTACTTTTTAAGCAGTCTTAAAACTTAATGTAACACCAATGCTACTACTACTACTACTACTAATAATAATAATAATAAATATGAATAAATATTTATTTTTAAATAAGTAATCACATTTGTTTACTTTGTAATTTTTACAGTAAACCTCTATTATGCATCACTTTGTTTGCCAAAAAGTAAAAGGGTTTAATTTTCATTTGATCAGGATAAATTAAATTAATGTTTTATGCCTTCATCTGATTACCAGAAAAAATAAGATGTACATTTTATAGGACCCTATTATTGTTTTAAAAAAGTGCCCTATACAAAATAAAGAATAGGTTTAAAATATAAGCCTGTTTCTCCTAATTTCTAATGTTAACTGCATTTTTTAGAAATATCCATAGCATTTGTATTAAAACTATATTCACTGAATGTAATTTTAAAAAAGTCGATTTCGAGTTTGCGAATCGAAATTGAATCGAGACATCTGAATCGATGCCCAACCCTAGTTTGACCCCAGTTGTGTGGCTGCAGTGTGTGAAAACAACACTCGTCTCTGAACACACAATTCCAGATTTCACCCTACGTTTATGTTTTTTTTTTTTTGCCCCAGGCAACTAAATTTTTATGACTGATTTATGTCAAAGCTTAATGTCAAGCCCTGTGGTTAGTGGAATGTTTTGCTTTAAAGTGTAAAATATAGATGCGTTTCTTCATTAGAACAGATTTGGAGACATTTAGCATTACAGAACTTGGGTAAGTGAATGGGTGCCATCAGAATGAGGCACTACTGCAGTGACATTCAGCAACAGTAATAAAAAGCAGCTGATAAAAGCATTACAATAATCAACAAGTAATTTGCACAACTCCATTCCATCAGTTAATGTCTTGTAAAGTGGAAAGCTGCATGTTGGTTAAAAAAATAAAATTAAAAAACACCATTAAGCCGTTTTAACTATAACTGCCAACCCCTGCTTTAAATGATTGTTTCTGGCCAAATTATTACTCCATAATCCATAATAAGGCTTCCTCCACTGGACAAACTCTATTCCCTGTTGTCCTGTCATATTAAGATCCACTGACATATATTTTTAGAACTGCTTTGAACTGTTTTCACTTGTAAACTTTGCTTGGTCATTATGGATTTCCCTCCTGACTTTTCAGGAGACAACTTTTCCACTGGAGAAAGTGATATTAAGGACTCAAATTTTAGCCGGAAACAATGGTTTTGAAGTTCAAAACATCTTATTGATGAATGTGTTTATTACAAATACACAGCTTTTTGCTTCACAATGTGATGAACTGGAGTTGTGTTGATTACTTTGTGATGCTTTTATCAGCTGTCTGGTCTCTGACAGCACCCATTCACTGCAGAGGATCCATTGGAGAGCAAGTGATGTAATGCTAAATCCAAATCTGTTCTGATGTAAAAACAAACTCCTCTAGACCTTGAATGGCCTGAGGGTGAGTAAATGTTAAGCAAATTTAAATTCATGGGTGAACTATTCCTTTAAGAGACATGAGTGTACATTTTTTTATTGATGATAGCAGAAGTTCTGAATTAAATGATTAGCAAATATCGGAGAAGAGCATTATAACTAAGCATATGTTAGTTAGGTGGTGTACTTGAGCACTATTTCAACATTTTAAAGAGCTGAAACAGGTGCCTGCATAAATTTGCCACTAAACGTAGGGCTAAAATGGCGCAAACAGCATGTGCAAATAAATGATGCTATCAGCTGGAGTAATTAATTCCCTGTGATTTCATTACTGTTGAGCACTGGGGACAACCATTTTTTTGCGATTATGTTTGGTGCAAAAATTAAATGCTTCACATTAAAGCCGGCTGAATGTTTTATTTAACAAGGCCTCATGGTGAAACGGATAGATAGAGATGTTTTTCAAAAAGTGATCAATGCCAAAACCTATACTGCAACTTGTAATTACTACTACACAGCCTGTTTCCTATTGCAGACGGAAAATCCTTGATATGCCAATAACAGCACTGCGGTGGATGTATATGCAGCATAAATCATTTTCTGAACTGTGATTTTTTTCCCTAAAAGGAAAAAAGTTTGAATCTATAGATATGGATAGATCATAGTTGTTTTAATTTTGAATTGGTCTCTATAGTTTGGAGTGTTTTAAAATTAAATCTGCCATGTCCTTCCAACAGACTTTTAACATCGACTCTGTCATAAACGTATAAAGCTTATTTTAAATTCTAAAAAAGGAAAATTTGAAGATTATAGAAGTTATTTTTAGAATTTAGCGCTAATTGCTCTATATTTGTATGTAGTTATTTATAGTTTTATTCATTACTATATTTTATATTTTTATTTTATTCATTATTATTATTATATTATAAATGTATGATATCAGAAATAAACCCAACATCAGAAATCTACTTCAGGAAGCTATATGTTTTAGCATTGTTTTAATTCTCCAATGCTTCTAATTCAACAGTTCTTCCAGTGTTTGTTGAGGGTTGTAGTTTATTAATGGTTTGGGGTTTAAAGGTCAGCGTGTTTATTATTCTGTGAATGCGATTTTTATTTGAGTCCTTGTCACCATGTTTATTGTGGAGATCCTGGGAAGATTAGTTTTTAAAGTGCTGTCAGATGAGCATATGGTTATGGTTTTGTAAGTGTGTGTGTGTGTGTGTGTGTGTGTGGTGAAGAGACAAAGTGTGAAAGTGGGTGGAACATACAGGTTCAGAATAATGTAAGTAAATGTTTGCTTAGTTCTATAGGGTTTATTCAAAGTGTGGATGTAAGATTATTTGCTAAAAAAGGTCCAGCAAGGAATCACATTTTCCTCATTGTGATTTCAGAAGCACACACATTTCAGGTAGGGATGAATCAAGGTAAACAAGTCAAACATTTTTCATTGTTATTGGCTACAACAACATCATAATTCCAACCTAATAAGTGTTTTTAATAATGGATAAATATACACATGATGATAGGTAATTGAATGCCTCACATTCCCTTTGTTATTTACACCTGCACTGAAAAAGAAACACAAAAGCCAAAACTTGCAGGTCACACATATGAAAGTGTGCATAAATTTACAATATTTATTCACCTAATCAACAGTATCAGGGAAACAGGAAATAACGCTTCTTCCAGACTTCCGAAAATAGCCACAGTGTCTTACACATGCACAGTTTCAAACAGTAACAGAGCACATGTTTAGTGTGACACGCTCATACCACACACAAACTGCAAAGGATGACACCCAGATTAAGTCCGTGGATGTGTGAAATGCGTGAAAGTGTGAGCATCGCTCAAGTA
Organism: Cirrhinus molitorella; assembly: GCA_033026305.1. Classification (NCBI taxonomy): domain Eukaryota; kingdom Metazoa; phylum Chordata; class Actinopteri; order Cypriniformes; family Cyprinidae; genus Cirrhinus; species Cirrhinus molitorella. Next base: position 32,424,885 of record CM065118.1, on the reverse strand, counting down.
CAAGAGAGCTAAAGAGAGCAGTCACGCTCCGATGAAGACAGGTAGCTGGCCACTCTCTGCCAGCCTAGAGCTCGAGTAAAGAAAAGTGCCGTGATTGGCTCATTACATACAATTACACACATGGAAGGTTTTCGGTGTCTTCCAGACCCTCTCACGGCAAACGGCGAACACGTTTAATCAAACTAACACATACTTGCAGAGCTTGTATGTGTGTTTAGGCAATGGATAGTAAAGTTAAGAATTACCAGCAAAATTACACAGGTTGATTGAGATGGAGGAATATTCACAGAGAGGTGGGGGGAGAAGGAGAGGGAGACAGAGCGAGAGGAAGAGCGTACGGTTCTCGAAATGAGAAATGAATAAAACATAACACTGTCCTTGAGGATGGGCCCCATTGCAGTGCTTTCAGTGGCATGTCAAGAAACACAATTACATGCTTGATGAGAGAACCAATGCAATTTAGCGCTTACACTCAGATTACAGCAGAGAACATGAGGTACAGTGGCGGCTTGCTAGGGTTCATTTGTATTCCCGCTGTTCTTAATGAAAATGGTGTCTTATGCTGCTGGGTCCGAGTCTGATTCTCAGCCAGAATGCAGTCCCTGGGTCCTTTATGCCTGATTTGTCGACTTAACGGGATATTCAGCCATTTTAAATCAGGTTCCAAATCACCAGCAGTGTACATGTTTAGTCCGAAGTGATGCGAACACAATTGCAAATGCAGCAAGTGTGCCGACAGGAAGTGTAATTTACCTGCCAGTCACAGTCACTTTAAATGTACTGTATGTAATTTTTGGACTGTAATAAACCATTAAAAAAAAATAATAATAATATATATGTATGCATGTATTTAGAAGACACATACTTGGTTCTTTGAAAAGCAAAGCTACTGTAAGTTATTCTACTTCTTTGAGTTCTGTGTTGCAGAGTTCACACTGCATGATTGGATCGCCATAGTTTTCACACTGCACGACTATCTGGGGTAGCATTCGGTTGCTGCTGTGTTCACATTGCACAACGGATCGGCGTCAGGAGGTTACACACTGCATGACCTTACGATAAGACAAATCTCAGACAACGCTGTCTGGTCCTCAAACTAAACCAAACATGAGAAAATGAGAAAATGCTGAGAAAATGTTATGTACACAAATCTAAGCACTTGAAAATGAAACTAACGTTTTGTGCATTTTATAATGTGTTGAGCCTATTTCTTATAGCCTACAAAAGCCCTTATATTGATAATGTTGATGAATACAGGAACAATCCTAGCCCCCTCTTATGTTTAATTTATTTTTTTATTATACACGTATTCGTACTGAACTGTTCGGTTTGGAAAATAAAAGAGCTTAAAGTGTGTGAAACACCAGGATGTGACAGTGAGTTTGTGAGTTTTACCCTCTTTTCCTCGCTTTTTTTCCGCTTTATGAATCGATTAAATGCATTAAATCGCATTTTACTTTCGCTTTTGAATTAGTGGCATTTTGACGTCTATTGATTGACAACAACACAACAGTATGACAAACTCAAACGTTTAAATGTTTAAATATATTAAACATAGCATGCTTAATATATTAACAAAACAAATACAAAAATAAATAAATAAATACTAAAATAAAATAACTTACACAAAGTTTAAATAAAATCAGCACAGTGGAACCAAATAAATGATAAAGGAATGTTAAAAAAAGCTTACAAAATCATCTTTGATAAACAACAATGACAAAAATTCTCCCCGAACTTCCCAAACTGTATCTTGCTCTTTCATTGGCTGTGGGTCATTGCCAATGTATGTTTCAATCAGAAGTCATTTCAAACAGCAGGATTTTGAATCCATATAGGTGATTCTCTAAGATTGTGTCTTTGGTTGATTTTTGTCTGCGACTAAAATTTAAATTATTTAAACACCCGGGTTGCCAGTTAATGAAAAACACAGTGTATTGCAGCCGTAGAAGCCAGCAAACGAAGTGTGTCAAAGATCGCAGATTCTATCTGACCTAAATAGCCTCAGCATCTGTCTAAAAATCTCTATGAGCAGATGAATATTAAAATGTGGATAAATCAATTTATCATCTTACAGTGTAAGGCTCATCGCCTTTCATTGTTCCTCTGTGATGAGGACTTTCCCATTCTCACAGAATTAGAAGAATTATTCAACGTTTGTAGTTCTTTAGACTAATTATCAGTTTGTAAATATTCGGGATGCGTAGACGACCCGGAAGAGATAGCCTTTACGGCTAGAGAATTACACAGATACGGTACAAAATACTTTGATTTAAAAAGCTAATATATTATATTGAATATTATATTATTATATTCAACTAAATTGATGTTAGATAGTGGGATAGTCTTATAGGATGATGTTTTTGTGGGCGGTTCAAGTGGCGGTCTATGGAGCCATGGAATAAATTAATAAAAACAAAGGTAACTTTGATTTTATATTTCAAAATTCTGACATATTTTCACAATTCCAAGATTATATCTTACAACTCTAATAAGGAAAAACAACTCATCATTTTCTCTTTTCCTCTCGGTTCAGAGTTTATATCCCAGACTTCTGGCTTTTACTCCCTCAGAATTAACTCACTAGTTTTGTTAAATTGAGTTATAAAGTCTGACTTAGGAGATATAACAATTGTGAAATAAAATAAATAAATGCTATGTAAAAATGTTAATAGTAATAGGTTTAAATAATATTCCATGCTGTAACTGTAGGGCTAATACAATACGTCCCCTATAAACAGCATATGTAAATATTATGTAGACCTATTGTTAAAATCAAATTTATGGTTTAATCGTAGTAGTTTTCATCCATAGTATGTCCATTTAAACGTCTGTGCTTATCTTCAAATGGCGTCTTTGACTGCAGTATTATATAAAAATGATTTGCATTCTGATTTTGACATCAAAAGGCACAAAACTATTTTTTTTTTCTCTTATTCCATGGATTTTACCCATTTACCTCCACTTGTCACCAGTGTTTTTCTGCAACCGCTATGTGCATGCAGCTGCAATTGACGTCACTGTGACGTCTACTGAAAATTGGTCTATAGGTGTTGTCATAGTTATCATACTTGGTATGAACAGGCCTATAGAACGCAGCACTAGGTCACATGATACATTTGGGTGTTTTCTTCTTGGTTTCCACTCGTTTCTTTAAATCTCATTTTACATCAAGTCTTTAGCCAAGCCTGAATCACCACCATTTGCTTTTCCTCAGGGTGCACACATCTCTCCAGTTCTCATTCTCTCTCCTGCGTTGCCTTATTAAATACGGCGGGCATGGGGAGTGTGGCCAGAAGTGTAGCGCACGTGGCCAGCATCCCCTGGAGCGCAGTAATCTCTGCGCTTTCATCCAACTCCGCAGGTGTGAGTGATCCAGCCGAATTTCCCCAGGTGCCCACTAGCCTCCTGAGCAGCAGAACAACTCATGGAAAACAGCGCTTGTAAATGATCAACTTTCCACGATTATATGAAGTTTTTGCAATTGTAGTTAGCATTTAATTTTCAAATGGTAGACTTTAGACTTAGAACGGTTTCAGATTAGCAATACCAAGCTGTTGTTTTTAAGTACAACTTTAAGACATCATAGTGATACAAAGACAAAGCCCAGAGCAACATTCTTCGATTGCTGTTTCTCACCAAAGCTGCCTACGTCAAGTTTCCTCCTTCCCGCTGAGATACCGTCAAGAAATCCACCTGAGCAAACATGGCCAAACACAAAAGCTTGTGTGTAGAGCAATAAAAGCGAGCAGCCTTTATCAGGGGAACTCAGGCTAGCGCTTGTCCATCTCATTGGCCCGGCGGTCATGGCTGGAGGCTTGATCCTGTTCCACCATCCGCACACCTGAAGCCCCCTGGTGCCTCATTAGATCCCCACCATCACAGTCCCCAATAATGTCATCATAACCCCTTTACGCTAACAGCGAGTCCCTTATTGAGACTAATGGGGGAATTAGGGGCCGCTCTTCCCGGGGCCGTGAGCCGTGTATCTTCCTGGCAGTTATATGGGCTGACTGCAGGCCTGCACAGGTATCAAGGCCAGTCTACAATCTCTCTTCACTTCGCCCCAAAGGATACGCTGTCTTTGAGTTAGTGAGAGAGAAAAATACGGAGCTATGAAACCAAAACAAACCTTTGTGCCGTGCTAGTTGTATTTTTGTATTTTTATATTTATTTCCACCCTTTTTTCCCACTGATTTCCCAGGATCTCCAACTTCTAGGCTCTCCACACTGGGGGCAACATCCTTGGGTCTAAGAGGCAAGGTTTTTTTTTCTGTTTCTTTGTTACATTGAAGTTAAAAACAGAGATGGTGATGAGTGGGGGAAGATGAGAGAGAACTACAGTGATATTGGATGTAATGGATCTATATATTTACTTGGGCGAGGGGGAAAAATCAATGCAATATTTTGTTTGGCTGCAGTGTATCAATACATGGGCGGAAATAATTGATATTTCATTAGATCAGTTGCAAAAATTAAAATATTAACCTTTCGGTACTGAATCATCAAAAAAAAATTTTTTGTTTTTTTTTTCATGCTAATAAACAGTGCATACAACATTTAACAGGTTTTTATGACAGTTTTGATCAATCTGATCAAACAATCCCATTTAACAGCAATAAAATTTGTGAGATAAACAGAATGAGAATTATTTTAGTAAATAAATAAATGTGGATTAAGTTTCCCCCTTCTGCATTTGAAAAAAAAAGAAATAAATAAATCACAAAAAAAAAAAAAGTTTAAAATTGCAGTATCGTGGGGCCTCTGGTGATTCCCACCCCTGATATCACAGTGGTAGTATAGAAATGTACCTGTATTGTAAATGTGGGGATGTGCTCTGTACAATCCGACACATGTCAGGGTGTCACTGAGGCTGCTGTCACTCAAGACGTTATAAAAGAGTGCAACGACTCTCAAGACCTCTGGCAAGCTGTCTGCTCTCTCTCTGGAGGCTCGACTGTAGGAGAGTTGGAGGCTGGGTGTGTGCCTGATCATTTTCAGTTTGCTAAGCTGGATTTGTGGCATATTTAAGGAAACACTACACAAATGTCACACAGATAATCTGTGCTTTTAGTGCAGCAGAAGAGGAATGTGTGTTTGTGAGAGTGTGGTAATGGGAAGTGGGGTAGACGGCTGTTTTCTGGCCTTTTGTAATCTAGAAGTGTTTAGGAATAATCCAAAGTAATGCCTGATGTGTTCTTCTACTGCTCTACTTTTCCTACCACTTTCCTTCCATTTATTGCAGAGACTTACAGATCTACACAGTTGATCTTTTCCTCCCTTTCTGTCTAACAGGCAAACACACACTCACGCGCTGTGAAGATCAGAGTGTGCACAGTGTGAGCTCAAATTATTCCCCTTAATGCCAGTTCCTCATTTAGAGCTTGATGGGGTTTAGTTCCAGTTTTTACAACTCTGCGGGAAAGCAAAAAACAATTATATATGAGGGACAGAAAGACAACTTCGATAAGCTTTAGGAGAATAGTTGAAATTCAAGACATTCAAGCTTCTGTTTTTATTTTATTTTAATGATTTTTTGGTCATTTATTTTGTAATTGATTTTATGTTGTTTTATTTTATTGTTATTTCATCTAAAGTATTATAATACATTATAAATAATGTTACACAGTGACTTACGTAAACAGCATGCAAGCAATGGTATGCAGTTATGATTATAAAAATGTGCATTAAAAGTGACAGTAAAGGCATTTATAATGTTATGAGTGATTACTATTTTAAACTCTGCATTCTTCAAGGTTAGGGTGACCGTATTTCAGTTTTCAAAAAATATGTAATTTCCATACCAAAACTACATATTTTACAGTCACCGTTATGCAGATTGATCATAAACACAGCTAAAAAGCTTCCTACCACAGTGGCCATCCTGCACAAAAACTAATATCTACCACAGTTTTATCACAGGTAGAATGCTAAATGTTTTGATACAAGCATTTCAGACTTTTAATACACAGGAGAAAATCAACCCGCCAAAACAGTTTAAAATCAACCGAATTCCGTTGAAAAAATGTAGATTTGGCAACCTTACATTCAACACAAACTGCATCCAAAGTGATTTAAATATTCTGCATATTGATAGATATTGCGACTCTGTGATGCACGGAAATTATATTCAATATTAGAATGTTTACGGGAGCGGGATTAAGAAAAGAGTCCCGCGCAAGGCTTTAATACAAAAAAGCACACAATGAATGCCGACTGTAGAAAGCAAAAGCCGAATCCCCAAAATTTTGGGCGATTTAGGAATCCATTTTTTTTTTAAAGCCTTTCTCTGCAAGCTTGTGAAAAAACTAACCACTCAGATTTCGCTCCCTCCATGACATATAAAGGGGATCTTCTTATAATATTACCGCCCTTTAATCTGCATGTTTCCACATACAGCACCGTCATTTTTATTACGCAAGCAACACTGGTGTACCAGTTCTAACGCCATGCCAAAAGTTTGAGCAAAGCTTGCTAGCTGTTTTGTCTATGGCTGCACAGATGAGCACAGAATAATATTTAGAGTCCCAGCCTCGGAAGAGATGAGAGTATTTATTTATTTACTGTATACTGTATTGCGCTGCTGTCACACAGATCTAGTATAAACGTGTTTTCTTTCCCAGATATTTATCTTCACAGACACAACTGACTGTTTTTGTGTTTTTAACATAAATGTATGTGTATTTGACAGTTTAAGCACAATAAGACATGAAAGAGAACTTAGTTTAGTACTCACGTAGTGTCTGATAGCCACTTTCTGTGTGCATGCTTCGGATGTGTGCGGTCAGAAAACTGTATATCAGAAGTTTAAACTAATATGGTTTAAAACACATGATTTCAGCACAATAGACATGATAATCAAAACCAAACAGTTATGTTTTTTGGTGGAGTAACTGAGCTTGAGCTATAAAGTTGCAGTCCAATCCACCTTTTTTCTGAGTAACTGAAGAGTGGTGCCATTATGGATTCTAACTTCCATTTGGGTGCTTTCACGTTCTGCAGTCTCCACAGAAATCCAGGTCAACTGATTTAAAACTTCAATATGACTAAATATAAAAATGTGTGCAGGTTAACTTTGTTATCAAGTCTGAAAATGTTAATTTGACTAAATACACCAGAGACCAGATATGTAAAGCACCATTCTAGTCAGGCGACACTCAGAAAAAGGGGTGGGGAGCAGCAGCTCATTTGCATTTAAAGAGGCATGCAGGGAAACAGCATGTTTCTGCTTTCACTCAAAATTATATAATAAATTATCTGTAAGATTATTTGAGCTGAAACTTCAGAGACACATTCTGGGGACACCTGAGGCTTATATTACATCTTGTAAAAAGGGGCATAATATAGGTCTCATTTAAAAAGAGACAACTGTAATAATCAGTTCCATTAGGATTTTGTGGGATCTCGTTTCTGCATTTTTGAAGCCTAAAATGGCTGAATTTACTGCAGCTCTTCTTTTATTATTAAAATTGTTATACTGTTATACAATGAGTTGCATAAGCCTTACAATGTTAAACAGGGACTAAAAAACTCAATATAAAAAAGCAGCATTAAATGTTTCAGATTTTGAGTTTTAAAGGAGACAGCCCTGAGATTATTTGGGGGAAGAAAGTGCTAAATTAATAGTGAGTCACATGACCTTAATCATAATCTAAATGTTGGAAATGCCATATATGGAAAATAACATTTATCTCATTATCTCTCATGTCTCACTTCCTGTATCCAATAGATGTATTAAATAGAAGAGACATCCAAAGTGTATGCTGTTGGATCACTGCTATCCTGCATCTTTCTCTGTTCCACCTGATGAATATGACTACTATCCTATTCTGTGCATTATCCTTACCTCTGGTCAGAGACTGGCCCGGTCATAGGTGGCATGGAGTTGAGAGAGTTTGTCACAGAATGTGCTTTCTCTCTTCCACTCATCCAAATGTTCATCCAGCAGAACATATTAACTTGCCTGTATTTGTTTTTGGTTAAACTGTTGCTTTAAACCACTTCCTCTTATCCCAGTTAAATGTGTAATGACAAGTGAGCCATTATCTTGACTATTTGCATTTCGTATTATCGCATTTGAGATCCAACTTTAGTATTGGCCCACAAACTTGACAAGAGTAAATTCTTAGTGTTTCACTGTGTTCGTGTGTTTAGTTTTAATTAACAGCAACATCTGATGTTGCCTGGAGAGACACAACTGTGAGCATTCCGTTAACATTTGCTCAAATTAAAACAATTCTCCTTCATGTGTGTTCAAAGAGAAGCCTAAACGAATGATAGGCACGTCTCATTGCGGCACACAAGTTAAGAGGTTTAGATTTGCGATTTGCATCATCACTCCACTTACTGAGTGTTTATATGCTGGGTCTAAACCTCTCTGACCGTCTGCTGCTGTGTAAACTGTGAGGCTCTGCCGGTCGACACCGTCTGCTTCTTTAGCTTATCTGTAAAGTAGTTAATCTGATCCAGAATGTGACTTCAGCAAGTGAATGTGAATGAATAAGCACATGCTTGTTGTTTTGTGTGAGGTGCTTCAGAATGCCAGCAAACGCGGTGGTTAGGTTGTGTTGGATCAGTGTGGTATCTGTGTTGGCTTGCGTTGGTGTTTGTTGGCGTCTGTTTTCACCGGAATGAACATGTTCAATTGGCGTTTGTTGGGTCTTGGAATGTTTGAGCAGTCTGGGCTGATTTTTCCAACGAACTGTTTCCATGACAATGAGGTAAGCACTTCATGGAAACAGAACGTGCAGATTCAACTGCATTAGTGAAGCAGGAAAAATAAGGCTATTCAATTTTACACACACACACACACACACACACACATATAGATTTAAGGACAGAAAATTAAGTAATACAGTACTATTCAAAAGTATGGGTTGAGTATTATTTGTATTCAGTTTATTGAAAGAAAGTAGTATTTTTACATTTAATCGATCAAAAGTCACCGTAAAGACATTTATAATGGTACAAAGGCTTCCTATATCAAACAAATCCTGTTGCCAAGGTATCCTAATATATATATATATATATATTCTACCCACTGGTTGCTCTTTTGTGACTAACTTTCTCAGTTGGTTGCAGAAGCACTTAATTTGGTCGCATTTCCTTTCCTTTTTTATTTTTTTTTTTTGCTATAATGGATTAATCAATGCATGCTGATTAACTTTTATTATAGATTATAGTTATATTGAAATGAAATGCTTAACATTCAACCTGTTCTTTTTCATCAGTAGTAGTGTTATTTGTGATTTGAATTTTGTGAAAGAAAGCTCCTCTTATAAGGCGGGCTTCGGATGCCTTCCCTTTCAAAATTGCAATCTCGTTGTCACGTTTAACAGAAAAAGATAATTGTCTGTTTTGCCTACACCTATACACCTTTCTCTTTTTAAGACTACAACAAAAGATGGATTCATTGTTATTCTTAATTAAAAAGCACAACAACAATAAAACAGTAGGCTACAATGACGTGTTTGCATAACGTTACATAACAAAAAAGAATAAGATAAGACATGGCGTACACCACACTGACTAATACATTTCAGAACATTTAGCAAACACTGAGAAATCAAATAATTAAATAAAAGAAAGTCTCTGTAATGTGAGGTTAACAGCAAAGATAACAAGCTTTTTATCAAAATTAAAACAAAAAGAAAAGTAAAACTAAACTGGCTGTCTGTAACAGTGCTTGCATTTTTTTCCCCCACAAGAATACCAAAATCTTTACCTTCTCTGGTTTAAGAAACTGTATTTTACTTTACTTTAACTTAAAAACTTCATCCGCCATTGTTTCCTCAATATTCACGTCATTTTTGCTGCACACTGCATGCACCTTTGCACTCATGCTGATGCAGCAAATATAAACTAGGCTCTACATCTGAAGCGTTCGCACTAAAAGCGCCTCTCTTCACATTGGTAAATTTTGACTCCTGCTACAATGTGCTGCGGCTCTGCAATGCACGCTAAATTGTGCAGATGTTTTGGAGCAGCACAGACCATGCACTCCCACAAATGCAACCACGTCAAATTTTTAACTCTGTCATTCTCAAAAAAAAAAAAAAATGGTTGCAGTCTAGAGCCCTGATATATATATATATATATATATATATATATATATATATATATATATTAGTGGTGTACACATTTTTTATTATTATTATTTTTTTTAATTAAATGTAAACAGATGTCCCAGTTACTTGTATTACCAGAATAAAAATCTATATTGGATTTTTACATTACCAATGTAGTATTTATTAAAAATAGGTGTTTCAAGCATTTTACATTTATTCCAAAATAATAACTTAAGACTGTAACAATTGAAACAATATATTTTATTTAAACAATTATTTTATTTATGAACTGATGCAGCTGCTTTTTTTTTTTTTTCATAATAAACTTTTCGGATCATCAGAGCTCGGTAAACACTGGTCTTATACACAGAGGTGTGCTTTTAATTTTGAACAAGCTGATTACTCACTAAAAACTCCCACAGATCATGTTTCCAGGCCTTTGAAGTTAGATTTTGACTTGACAAAGTGGTGATATAAGTGTGTGAGTTGTTTACTTATACTTTTTTAATTAGTCTTCCCATTAACGCAGTTTGTAACGAATGGTCCACTGAAGGCACGTTTAAGAACCAGATTTATTCCGGAGGTGATCCAAAATACAAACATAATCTAAACAGAGGCTTGCCTTGACATGAGCAGACTTGACAGAAACAGACTTGACTTGGTATGAGCAGACTTGGCTTGGCATGAAACAGACTTGAACAGAACATAAACTCACCAAGAGCAGGTTACAACATCAATAAAGACAAGAGACAATGGCAACAACAGAACTACTTATAGCAAACAATGAGGGACACCAACCAACCAATGGGAAACCAGACACATGACTAGAACAACCAATCAGAACAAGGGAACCATTGGATTTCCTGTAATTCCGAGATTCCAACTTGTAAAAAGCGTTCATGTCCTCGTAGAACTCGTGATTACAACTTGTGAACTGGGAGTCTTCTGAGAGCTATGACTTATACCACATGACTGCTGTACCACCTGACCAACGTAGGCTCTGTTTAGTCGTTGATATTGTTGCCATGGAAAAGCATAATTCCGAGTCCGAGGACGTGAACAGTTTCGAGTAGACTTACGTGTTGTAAACGTCACGTGTTGTCATCTCAAAATTATGATAATTACAATATGGCGTGAACGCAGCACAATAGCAGGAATACAAGAGGGCAAGGAAATCACATGACTAATTGGGGACCATGACTAAACTTCAAAATAAAAGACATGAAAACAAGAACAAGAAACGAACCCCAAAACCCCACGTTACACCGTTATATTGTTCAGTCACAATAATATGCGAATGTGGAACATGCACAGACACTAGAGGCAGGATTTATCCCATGAACTAATCACAGACAAGATCATAACAAGTCATATCCAGTCATGTGTCGATGGAGGCATTGTCTCTTCTTACGTTTCCCCCATTCATTCTCAGTTACCCCCCAGTGGACATTTTAGGGCGTCTGTTAAAACTCAATGAGCTCAGATGCGGACTCACGCTGTAACTTTACCTGCTGGTGTCACTGTTAGACAAGGTTTGTTTAGTAAAACAAGTTATTTATACACTTAAAAAAAAATGTCATAATGTGTAATATTTGCATAGTTTTGTTTTTATACTTTTTTTCTCATCCAATATTTTGAGGAGGTATTGCCTCCCTTGCATCTTTGTAGGAATACCCTGATACACAAATTATCAAGCAGAACAACTGTTTTACATTAACAGTTTGACCTTAATAAGAAATGTTTATTGAGCATCAGGTCAGCATATTAGAATGATTTCTAAAGGATCATATGACACTAAGACTGGAATAATGGCTGCTGAAAATTCAGCTTTGTCATGACAAGAATTACATTCTAAGATATACTGAAACATAGAAAACAGTTTTTTTTATTTTTTTACTATATTTTTGATCAGACCAGTATTGTTTGTGTTAGCGTTTGGTTCAGGAATTTATTTAGATGAATCACGGCTCCATCCACAACCTTTTCCTTTTCAGCATTCTTTCTTAAAGATGAATAGCAACACACACAGTGGGGCAGTGTGAACATGACAGTTGTGTTTCCCTTCACTCTGAATACAACAGCCAAGTTTAGAATGTTTGAAATGTTGCTGTTTGTTGGCGTAGAGACGAGCATTCTTAACTGTCTATGCTTGTCTGCTCTATTGTCAGCAGAGTTTAGGGAGGCAATAGCTCCCTGAATAGCATATGACTCCTTGTACTATTTCTGTAGCATGTATATGTATTTTCAAGGTATTTTATCACACAGTGCAATCCCCTCAAAGTTTCATTTGCAGAATAATTCATGAAATATCAACCAAATTAAATATATTTTTGTTCACACTGCAAAGCTAAGACATTGTGAATTAAAACAACTGATTTGTGAGTTGATAACTGAATAGCTCTCGCTGAATTAAACATGAAACAATTAGATCATGTAACAGTAAAGCATACAACTGTGTGAAATGTTTAGCATCACATCATGTGCACTGTTTCACATACTGTTTGTAAGTGCTCATTGTGCAGTAATCAGTCTGCTAGTATTACATTCAGGCTTTTTTTTTTCTTTTTTCAAAGCTAAATTAAGCAAAGCAGTTTTCCCAGTGGTCTTGTTCGGAGATCTCTGTTTCTGTGAGCATCTAATTTTCTGAGGCGCATTTTTATGTGTGACAACACTGCAAAAAAACGTCCTAATCAGTATTTCTGTTTTGCTTTCCCGTACAAATGTCTAAACGTCCTTAATATTGCTTCTCAAGTACATTCATTTACTTTTAAGGCTTGTTTTGAGAGAGTACAGGCTTATCATTATTCATTTTAATTTCTTTTCACAGAAATAAGAAAAAAAGAAAAAAAGAAAAAAAAGTCTTATCCTACACAAGTGTGCTTCTTAATTAAATTTATTGGTTTTTAAGTGTAAAAGGCGTAATTCACCCAAAAATCATTTACTCATTTTCATGTTGTCCCAAGCCTGCATTGCTTGCTTTCTTCTGCTGAATACAAAAGATAAGAATGTTGGTAATCCAAACCGCACTGGTGACCAAGGCTCTGCCCAATTGGCCTCATGGGGCTCTACAGCGATCAAAAGTACTAAATCGCTCATAACTCCTAAACCATCAGTTGCAGGCTCAGTACCCTTGGCTCACACTGGTCAAAATGCATGCCTCAGATTCAATCGTAAGCCTGGCGACATTTTCTGGTATTTAGCATTTTTTGAAAAACCTACTTCTGCGAGCTAGTTCTAGGTTTTTCGCCCAATCGGAACCAAACCAGCGCAGGAAAGATTCGCTGGAGAGTGAATACCAATAACTTCAAGACCAATAACCAAGAACTTTCAACTCACTGTTGCAAAGGGGTGCTAAAACTTTTGAAAGGGGTAGGCCAACTTTTAGTAAAACAACTGAACGGAATGAGATATCGCCACCAAACTAGGACTCTCCTAGGTCAACAATTATCAAACAATGTTGAAATTTAGCCTTTGTAAGGCTATAGCAGGGTCATTTAGAAAAGGGGCATGTCCACCTTTACCCCAAATCCTATAAAGCCTAAAGGAAAACTCAAAACGTTTCTAAACATGCTTGCAAAGTTTCATGGAGATCGAACCATAAGTGGCGTTAAATTACCTCAAATTGCAGAACATGTTAAAATATTCACAGAAAACTAGATCTTCATATCATATGACAGATCTCCTTATTCTGAACAACTTTACTGTCAATCAAATTGTTCATTAAATATTCAAGATTATTAAAAAAGGCTACTTTTGCAAACTAGTCCAAGGTTTTTCACTCAATCTCAACAAAACTACTGCAGTACAATTCCCTGGACCCTCTAGATCCATAATTATCCAAAAAAAATATTGAATTTGCCACTTTGGTTAGCTACAACAGGGTCATTTTTTAAGAGACATTGCCAATTATACCCAAAAGCCTATAAATCCTAAACGAAAACTCAAAACTTCATGAAACTGGTTGAGCATATGCAATAGATGATTCTAAACATGCATGTAACATTTAATGGAAATTCGATAATAGGTGATGCTATAACAGTTAAAAATGTTAAATATCATCAGAATTATATGATAAATTACCTGTTTTAGTAACTTATTTACTTATTTTATGTTATTTTTAATTATTTTTTTTATTTTGAATTTTGCAGTAAAGGTTGTTGTTTTGTTATTTTGCTAGTCAACCCATATTCAGATTAATGTATAGCACCGTCTTCTCCTTTTAGTCTGATTTTGTGCTTTAAGTCTATATCTAGGCCTAATTTGCCACAGAAATGACGCTGTAATTGTGTGCTCTGTGCTCTCAGCGTTCTTTCATCTTAGGACCATTAGTTGCATGATTTTTATGTGCCATAATTTCAAACCAGTCATTACATGTTGTAATTTTTAAAAAGGTCAATGGATCAAACAAAATATTTCCAGCCAAGTGTGTGCCTAGAAATAATAATTTGATCAAATATGCTATGATTCTAGCTCATCTGTGAATTTGCTTATGCTAAAAGCAAGTCCCGCAGTTCTGCTTGGATGCGTCTGGAGTCTTGTTTGCAGCTTGCTTACAGTTTTTATTGCTTGTGCACTTTTGTGTTTACACCAATCCCATATGTCCTGGCACACTCCCTATCTGTCTCACTCTTTCCCAGCTCCTCCTCTCCAGAGCTGTCCGTAATCATGCCACTGGGGGAAATCTTACCCACTAACAAGCCACTTACCTGCTTTTCATAGGAGCCTAGCAAGAGGATTAGGAGGGATACAGAGAGAGAGAAAGAGAGAAAAGGATCGGATTTTCTTTCTGCATGCCTGGATGGTCATGCCACAGTTCTCTTCATGCCAGCATGATCCAGGGTTGAAGGGCAAGCCAATTAAGCAGTAGGTTTTCAGGGTGAAACTAAGTGAGTGTTTCAGAAGGCAACTAAAACTAGGTGTGTAATATGTAACAGCATGAGCCTGTGTTGAAAATGCAAACAAACAAGAGCTATTTACAGTATATATACTGTTAGCATAACAACATCAACTGTAATTAGTCAAAATCCGGAGCTAGTTATTAAACAGTGTTAAAATTACTTTGAGACTATGTGAAGACACTTTTGTCAGATGTTTAGTTTTTTTTTTTTTCTCAGTTATTTAGAATCCTCATGATAGCAAAATGTGATACAAACCTGTGTTTGTGTGTGTGTGTTTTCATGTGATTGACAATTTTATTTAAAAAAAAGTACATCTCTTGGTAAAAAAATAGTGACGTTTTCATCTTAATTACATTTTCATCTTTAATCACACAACAGTTATTTTTTCTAGCAAGGTTTAATATCATGTTGAATGTATGCAAGACTTTTTTTAACAGTAAATGAATTATCCTTAATGATGACACTGACAAAATAATTAACATAGAATTATACATTTAATGGTAACAGTTTACAATAAGGTTTCATTTGTAGTCATTAGTAAACTACATTAGCATAATTAAAAAAAGAACAAAACTTTTATTAGATTTAAATGATTTTAATGTTAATCTCAACATTTATTAAGTTTCAAAGATCAGTTTATATTTATTGATCTTAGTTAATGCACTATGAACTGATGTGAACATTTTTGTGAACTATCATTAAAGGATTTGTTCACATTTCCTCATATACTGGTCCAAATTGTAGTTTCAGTGCAGCTTCAAAGGGCTCTACACGATCCCAGGCAAGGAATAAGGGTCTTATGTAGTGAAACTATCTGTCATTTTCTTAAAACAATAAAAATACATATACTTTTTCACCAAAAATGCTTCTCTTGCACCAGCCTGACCTTTACAAAAAATGTTAAAACAACGATGTTGAACAATGTTAAAGTTGGAGGAGAAAATAAGAAGTTGAGAGAATCAATCAATCGAGTTTTTCGCCCTACCCTACATTTTTTAACCTTTCCAGCGTGATTCCGTAATGCACGAATATGCGCATGCGCATCGCAGAGCTAGTTCAAGATAAGCATTTGAGGTTAAAAAGTATGTCTTTTTTTTTTCTTTAGAAAATGACAGATCATTTTCGCTAAATAAGAGCCCTTTAAAGCTGTAGAGCTGCATTGAAAGAGCTGCATTGAAACTGCAATTTCTTTTCGACTGAAGAAAGAAAGACATGAACATCTTGGATGACATGGGAGTGAGTAAATTATCAGGAAAGTTGTATTCTGGAAGTGAACTTCTCCTTTAACAAAGGTCAGTAAATGCTGTAAAATATATTGGTCATTGTTAATTCATGTTATTTAATGCACTACCAAATGTTAACAAATGAGACCTTTGTAAAATGTTACCATTTTACCGTTATTTTTATTTTATTTTTATTTTTTGAAGATATTGACTCTTATGTAATTCTGTTTCTTTTATGTATCTGCCTTATCTCAGAGGTTTCTCCTAAAATTCCTTTGAAGATGAGATGTGTTGAGATACAGTTTGAGTACAGAGCTATAAAATGATTGTGAACAGCAGTAACAAACTAACAAAAACTTCATACGTTCGTATTGAAATCTCTGACACACTGATCAATTCTGAATCCGGTTATTTCACACTTGTCCAGGCCCAGGACTTGGCTCTTAAACGTTTTTGCATGGCTAATAATTTGTTTAATGTGTTCTGTGTAACTGTGTAACTTTTGTAAGTCATAATCAAAGCAGGAGCTGCAGAATTTTGCATACATGTAGCATACATGTACATCTCATAGATCCTTTAAGATTTAATTGCCTTTAAACTACTAATTGCAACATTTCACAAATTTACACGCTAACAACAACTTTGAACTTTCACAACATTAAGGTGACAACTTCTAGCACCTGTATTTGCAGGCTGAGTGTTACACAATAGTGTGATGAGAGAAATTGACATGGTTGTATACACAGTGCTGTAAAGTTTACCATCATTTAGGGAAAATATGTGGGCAAAATCCACAAATCCTTGAGTTTCCCTTAAGGATGATGTGCAGATTTTGGTCATGTTCAAAAATCAAATGCCTGCTTGGTTTGAAAATGATTTCTGTTTGAGCTGTGCTCCATATATCGCTAGACTGTTGATAATAGACAATGGACTTTTTTTGCTGGCACTGAGGAGAGCTGAACAAACAAGAGAGCTCTCCTGGTCTAAGGTTATACATCAAAACAATATAAAATTTGAAATAACACTCCGACTGGATTTGACGCCCATCAAAGGGTCATGGCTACAATGCCACCACAATATTAAAGAATTGATAACAAAAACATGGAGGTCAAAATGGCAATAATAGAAGCTTGATCGGTTGAATGATTTATCCTTTTATGAACAGCTCAATAACATCGAGAAGGACAAGTTAAGCTTTCACCTGCTGACCATGAAGATACGTGTCTAGATAAGGGTGATGATAAAAGGATACAGATAATAGTAAGGTACTGTAGACCCACAGTACTACTACTTGCGTAATCTAGCAAAACAGACATATACAATTCTTGAAAAAGACATATGGATGTCAATTTATCAGCTGCCTTTCTTTTGGTCCAGTGCTGAACTGAATATTAACAGTGTCTTTTCTATTTTGAGGCTATAT
Source organism: Cirrhinus molitorella (assembly GCA_033026305.1). Taxonomy (NCBI): domain Eukaryota; kingdom Metazoa; phylum Chordata; class Actinopteri; order Cypriniformes; family Cyprinidae; genus Cirrhinus; species Cirrhinus molitorella. The sequence continues at coordinate 32,407,274 of CM065118.1, read as the reverse complement.
AACATATTACAGTGCTTTTCTTGTTCATTAGCAGGGGTTATCTTTGTTGAAGCTAGTAATCAGCGGCATTTAATGAAGCTTTTAAATTGAGCAATTAATGCGTTGGTTTTTAGTACAAACCTAATGAAAACAAAACTATAAAATGTGATATTTAATTGTTAAAAGAACTCTTGAAATGTTCAGTATGAGTGTAGGGCTTGACAGTGCGAGCAGTTCACTTGGATTTTTAACTAAAATAGATGTGTGTGAACTAAATTGTATTTAAGAGCATGTGTGCTATTAAGTCCCTACATGTCTTTAAAAGGTCTAAAGAATTAATTTTTATGAAATTTAAAGTGATAAAATAGTCTCAAACTATAATTAAGATGTTTATTATACCACTGTTATTTAAGAGCACTTAAATCTATTAAATAAATGAGCACTACACATTTCAAAGTAAAATTGCTATTCTATTGCTCCTTTTACAGTCTCATAAGAGCCGTTTCCAATCAGTGAATATTCTGCATTAATACTCAACACTAAGGATTTTTTCTACTGTGGTTACATTGTTTACTGGTCCTGCCACAAGAAATACAATAGTTGTTGTTGATATTGTTGTTTTTTTCCCATGTTATCTTGTATTCTAATGAATAAGCTTATATGACGCCAACATTTTAGGTACCAGTTAAAATGTCCAATTTTGACACCACATGAGCAAAAACTGCTAAGAAATATAAAGTTGAAACATAAAGACAAGTGAATGTTTTTGAAGAAGTTTCTTATGCTCATCAAGGCTGTGTTCATTTGATCAAAAATACAGAAAAAAAGTATTGTTGTGAAATATTATTTCAATGTAAAATACTGTTTTCCTATTTTAATACATTAAAATCTAATTTATTCCTGTGATTAAAGCTGAATTTTCAGCATCATAACTCCAGTATTCATTGTCACATGATCCTTCAGAAATCATTCTAATAAGCTGATTTATTATCAGTGTTGAAAACAGTTGGGCTGATTCTTTGATCAGTAAAAAGTTTAAAGGACAGCATTTATTTAAAATAGAAATCTTTTCTACAGTATATACATTTTTCTTCTTTCTTTTTTTTTTCTTCTTTTTTTTTTTTTTGAAAAAAATTAATACTTTTATTTAGCAAGGATGTGTTAAACTGATAAAAAATGATTTCTATTTTGAATAAACACTATTCTTTTTAACTCTTTATTCATCAAAGAATCCTGAAAAATGTATCACAGGTTCCAAAAAAAAAAAAAGAACCTGCTCAAATAGACAATTCTAATAAATCAATCAGCATAATTTCTGAAGGAAATTCTGAAGGCATTATTAAAGCTTAAAAGTTTATTCAGTCAGAAAAGTGAGTGATTTCTCTCTCTCTCTCTCTGTATGTATTTGTCCGTTCAAGTGCAAGAAGAAGTGGAAAGAAATTTCCAGAAAGAAAATTCTGTGCTTGTGCATTGCCTGTGATGCGGTTATATATGCACATGCTGTGCGCACAGAACACACATAATGGAGTTGTTATTTACATGTTTTTGCACTTAAATGCTATAAATTCTCTTTACTGTTCAAATTGCCAAGGTGTATTTTTCTGTAAAATTCACACATTGTCAGAGACGTATCTCTCTGTGTTCGCTGTACACACAGAACACAGCACGTCATATGCGAGAACTAAATTAAATTGTCTTGTATGGCGCCTTGCGCTTGAATGCTTTAAACTCGCTTAAATGTTTAAATTGGCAAGGCTTTAAAACACTTGCAAATGATAAACGTCTGTGAGGACGCATCAGTGGCCTGGTTGGGCCAGTGACTAATCCGTCAACTCTCCCAAGCATCTTTCACGCTGGCCCTGGGCCATCAGGCAGTCCTTATTGTTGAGCCCTGCAAACTGCTTATGATCTGCTGTTGATGAATTATGATTATGTTTACTTTATGGTGTTTATATATGTGACCCTGGACCACAAAACCAGTTGTAAGTAGCACAGGTATATTTGTAGCAATAGCCAACAATAGAGATCAACGATATATTGTTTTAACAACATTTTCTCAAAATGTAAGCATTTTTACCATAATCGAATATTGGTTTTGTAATATCGGAGTAACAGATAAACTGTGCCATCTTGTTGTTGTTGTTTTGAGAATTGCATGCAGGATCGCTATTCCAGCATGGCGTCTTGTTAAACTTAAGAGCTCGGTTGCCTTAAAAAGTTGAATCAACTCAAATATCTAAGTTGTCACTTAGTAAAACTTAACATTTCAAGTTGACTAAACTTAAAAATTTAAGGCAGCCAAGTAACAAATTATTTTTTATTTTAGCCGGAGTTAAATTATATACAGCCATGTTGGAAATAAAAGCACTACATTTAATTCTCTCTCTGTCTATATGCTCATCATTAGTCTCGTGAAGTCGCTTTCCTTTTGCTGTTCACTCACCAGGTTGATGCTCAGGAATTGCAACTTTTAATAAGATTCACTTGTTTAAAACACCCTAAATCATATTAACATTTACTATATAACCATTATGTCGCTAATACACATATAAATAAATACTACGCTATGGAAATTATTTATTTATTATCTCCGCAAGCAATCACAGTTCTTTGAGTATATTTCAGTGCAAATGCATAGATAAACATTGTTTTGCATTTAAACAGCAGGTATTTCAGAATCTAGAATGACAGAAACATTAGTAATTCTGAAATAACATACCAGTTGAGAAATGGAATAAAATATGATGTTTTGCATGTTATTTGTATAATGTATTTTCTACATTTAAAAACCTTAGACATTCTACATTTACTTTGCTTATTAATGTTGCATCTGATGCTTTTTAAAAATATGAAGATTAAATTTAGACTGAAAGAAGGAAAAAACAAAATTTCACTCACTCATTTATTTACTTTATAATAAATATTGGTTCTGCATATTGGTTATCGGGCACAAAAACATGCAAATAATTGATATCGGTTATAAAAAAAAAAAAAGAATCACTAGCCAACAATACATTGTATGGGTCAAAATTGTTTCTTTTTTGTCAAAAATCATTAGGATATTAAGTAAAGATCATGTTCTATGAAGATATTTTGTAAATTTCCATTGCTATGAATTTCATTTGGACAACTTTAAAGGTGATTTTTTCAGTATTTTGATTTTTTTGCACCCTCAGATTCCAGATTTTCAAATGTTGTATCTCGGCCAAATATTGTCCTATCCTTACAAACCATACATCAATGGAAAGTATATTCATTCAGCTTTTAGATTATTTATAAATCTCAAATTCATTGCGGTGGCACTGTGGTACTCTCATTAACGTGCGGCGGAATATGTTAAATATTGTTTTTGTTTTGTTTAGTTTTTTTTGCGCACAAAAAGTATTCTCGTAGCTTTATAAATTAGTGTTAACCTACTGATGTCAAATGGACTATTTTATCCATGAGTCATTTTTTGTCCTTACTGGGCCTGTTGGTAGTTGTGTTGCTGTCTATAAAGGTTCAGTAAGCTCTCAGGTTTCGTCAAAAATATCCATAAGATGAACAAAATTGTTACGAAGTAACAGAACAAAATGACAGAATTTCCAATTTTGGGTGAAGTATTCCTTTAAGGATGCTGTGTTAAACTGCTGTTTTACATTTCTGACAGGGTTCTAATCTTATTCTCAACTTTATGAGGTGAGTGTTCTGGGATTTGTAGCTCTACAGGTATTTGTAAAAATATGAATTATCACCCACAGGCAGATCACGCTGTCATAGTCCTAAGAAAATGTAGTTTAATTGTTATTGCAAATGTTATGTTGTTATTGTTGCTAGAAATTCAGCTTTGAATGTTAATGCAGTTTAGCCTTTGTCAGTAAAAAGGTGATGATACACTAATTTAGTACAAAAAGTGAAAATTAATTTCCCACAGGCTAAATCAGAGATAGTCTGCTACTCACTGTGGGCTTAACGTTTGGCTTATTCTAACAAGTCACAAGGGCAGGGGATTATCAGATGCTAAGTCTTTGTTAGCTTCAGAGTACAGGACAGGATCCACAACATCTGCTGGAGTGTTTGAGCAGTTAAAGAGAGTCTGCTATATACCACCTCCTAAAAACACACACACACACACACACACACACACAGAGTATGGATCCCCAGCCGATTCCCCCTGCACCCAGCACAATGCTGATCCAAACAAGAAGTCAACTCACAACTCAGCAAGATTTCACATATATAACACCATTCACAGCCGGAGTGGACTACAAGAAAGACACACCACTACACCACTGCCTCTAGCACTAACTCCACTTCAGCTATATATGACTTGCTACATTCCTTCTCTTAAATCAAATACGCCGTCAGATTTTGGTGCTTTTCTGAATTTCTGCTGTCCTGTTAATTGCTTTTGCTTCATTCCGCATTGACAGCTTGGACCACAAACACATGGCAATGTGCACCAGTGCTATTGATTGCTGTGAGGCAAAGTTAAAGAAACATTTCATGCCACAATGAGTGAGTCATGACTATTTAGTTGCTCCGCTCACTCATTCCCACCTCTCCTTTCGTTTCCCTCTCTCTGAACAAACAGGTGGCTTCATTAGGCCAGTTATTTTTTAGAGGGCTTTAATTGCAATTCTGTGCACTGATGCTGTGTTCTTCATCCACCTACAGACTGATTAAGGTTGCAGTATCGGGCTAACGAGAACACGCTTTGTTCAAATCATGCTGTAATTAGTGCTACAGAGATGCTGGAGAAAGCTGCACATTTAGCCAAGAGATTTACCCCCCCCCCCTCCACACACAAACACACACACACACACACACACACACACACACACACACACACTGTCCGTCCCCAATACCTCTTCCTCTGTCTGTCTAATATAGAAATAAGAGGAAACAGAGCAGGAGAAACCAATCATTGAGTAGAATTGCTTTTTAAAAGCCTGAGGGTGGTGTAATACTGGCCATAGTTGGAGTCAGCACTACAGGTCCAAATTATACACAGCAGGACACGGTGCCAAATAAATCTGGCCTTTTACTGGAATCAAAATCACTCACAATTTTTCAATAATGTAAATGAAAAAGTTGCACATCTTGTTTGAAATTCTTGTCCAAGTATAGGTAGGTTCTCTGCATTTTTTTTCTATGCACTTCTGTGAGCTGTTCCAAGTCAATTTTTGCTCCTCAAATTGACTTCAAAGCTACATGGCTAATCCTCTGATCCTGACATTGCCCTTTACCATTATTAATCTCATTATTAATCCTGTTAGAGACTTTCAAACATGGTTGTTTATTGGGTATTATTGTCTGGTGGAGGAGAAGGAATGATGAGACTGAAAAAAAGGGATTGCGCCACCATCAGAATCTTAAGCAATTATTTGCTGTTTTCTTGACTTTATTTGGTGCATACAAATAAATGAATTAGCGAATAAAAAGAAAATCTCTTAATCTGGCTCTCACACCTGTGAAAATATGGGAAACTGTCATGAAATTGAGAGCTCTCTCTCTCTCCTTGAGCTTTCTCACTGAAATCCTCTATCTTGGCAGTGACAGTGACTGTCTAAAACTGCAGGTTTAAACTAACACACTGGCAGAGACAGCAGGTTTGGGATGATTTTGTATGTTTCTAACCTTTCCGCTGTTCTCAGTCCCCTTTTAAGTAGGATTGCATTGTTACATTGTTACTTTACCTTTAGAATGGAGGCTTTAAATGTCAGCATATGCTGACCGTTTATACAGAGTACTTTTAAGTTGTTCTTGGTGTCAGACATTCAACTGGAAAGTACATATTTACCGTACTGGAATCTCTAGTCTAGTATAAACATAGTGGAGACCAATGTCGTATAACGTGTTGAACTCAGTTTTAACTTTACAAAGTTTTAGAAGTTTTAAGATATTTTTTAGAGTTAGTTTTTATTTTTTATAGAGTCTGGCAACAGCTCTGATCTGATCTCATCATCATCCAGTCTGTCTGAAACGATTTGAAGAAACAGAATACACTGAGACAGACAGAATCCAGAAGAACTGTGGTAATGTCTCCAAGATGCTTCAAGAAACCTACCTGCAAAGCTACAGTACTGTTAAAAGTTTGCGCTTAAAGCTGATCCCAGTGTGGAGCAAATCATTGTTAGCTGGTGAAAATACTAGTGTTCTAATCATTTTTGCCATCACTGTATATGATTTATGCTTAACAGCTGCAAAGAATTTGATGTAAAGGGGACATATCATGGAAATCTGACTTTTTCCTTGATATTAACGGGTCCCTGGTGCATCTACCAACCCAGAAAATGTGAAAAAGGACAACCCAGTAACTTTGTTTTGGTAAGCCTTTCCCTGCAAGCATGTGAAAAACTAGCTGCTCAGATTTTGCTCCCCTCGTGACATAGGAAGAGGATTTTATTATAATGTTACCGCCCAATAATCTGCACGTTTCCACTCACGGTGCCGCCATTTTGTTTTCACAAGTGACAATGGTGTACCAGTTCTAACGCCATGCTTGAGCAAAGCATACTAGCTATTCTGTGGTTGGCTGCACAGATGAGCACAGAACACTGTTTAGAGTCCCAGCCTCAGAGGAGACAAGAGCAGTGGATTTATTGATTTATTTATCTACTGTATATTACGCTGCTGCCACACAGATATAATATAAACATGCAATTTCTTTCCCAGCTGTTTACCTTCAAAAACATAATCGACCGTTTTTGTAACTGTGTTTTTTAACACAAACTTGTGTGTATTTGAGTTTAAGTGCAAGAAGACATGAAAGAGAACTCACATGCCATGTGACAGCCACTTTCTCTGCATGTACGTTGGATGTGTGTGTTCAGTAAACCGTATATATGAGAAGTTTAAACTAATATGGCTCTAAAATGCATGATTTCAGTGTGATAGACGTGAAAATCGAAATCAGACTGAAGTATTTTAACAGAGTATCTGAGCTACTAGTTGTAAAGGCACAGCCCTATTCTGGAAAAGGGGGTGGGGAGCAGCAGCTCATTTGCATTTAAAGAGACATGCACAAAAACAACATGTTTCTGCTTCCACATAAAATAGGCATTTTCAGAATGATATAATACATAATTTGAGCTGAAACTTTCTAGGGACACCTGAGATGTATAACCATGTATAAATGGGCATAATATGTCACCTTTAAAGTGCAGGTGCATCTCTCTCTCTCATTAAACATACTGTATTTTACATCTACTAATCTTGGTTAATGTTAATTAATGAATATAATGTTGTTAGATGCATTAGTATATATGTATTAGTGTTGATTTAAATTAATATTAACCATGACAAATGGGTGCTGCAAACCGTTGTTCATTTTTAGTTTACGTTAAGTCTTGTATTAAATAATCTTACCATACGCAGTCTTATTTAAATACATGTAAGCATGTAAGATGTTGTGATTTAAATAGGTTTCAAAAAGGTATATCTGTAGGATTGCTAGAGGGCATAAATGAACACACATAAAATGCTGTTACAGGGAAGTGTTTTAGTTCTCAACCCGTATTCTATGAATACTTGTTCAAGTTGTAAGTTGCTGCCTACTGGCAAGAATGCTTTTTTCTGTTCCTTTTTATCTTTTCCTCTTGTTTTCCAATTAGCCAACTTGCAAAAGAATGATGAGATACTTTCCCCAACAGTTTTTTTTTTCCATTTCGTGTAGAGTTGAGAGAAGTAAGGTGTAAGGAGGAAAATAAAAATTGCACACCTCACTCAGAGTAACATTTGACAATTTATTCTTATGTTTTGTTTATTTATACACATGAATTCACTCGAGAAATAAGGATTAAGGATTAGGATTACAGCAAAACACAAAGACCAACTAATTTTGGAACCTTGGAACCTGTTTCAAAGTCTGTTTTGCACATTTATGCTGAATATGTATAACCATAATTTGCTTTTTTTTTTTTTTTTTTTTGCATGTCATGGACAGACACATCAAACTGTTTAACCCCAAAATTCTGCCTGTTCAGATTAATGCCACATACTTCATATAGTTAAAAATGAAAATGGTAAGAGTCTATCCTCTTGCTAAAACAGATGTGTGCATCATCTGTGATTATACTGAAGCTTAAGCGTCAATGTTAATCTTTGCCTTTGAAGTTTATATCTGCACGGTAAGAGGAATTACAAGGATTTAATTAGCTTTTCATTCGCATTGTTTTTTTCTTTTTTTAAAGAAAGCACATTGAGAACAAGAAGAACTGATACTTTCCGTCAAACAAATAAGGAAGATCTAGAAATGATATGCCTTTTACAATTTTTTACATCTTATATTTTTCTTTTCTTACATAATGTATTTGCAGCTTTTCTTTCATCTTTCAACATTACAACTATATTTTGATCTGTTTCTTATTTTGAGCTCTATTTTGGGCAGATGCCCCAGATAGATTGAGTGCTCATATTCGGTCTTGATGATGAGCATGGTGACATGGTGTTAATATTCTCCCATGGCAGATTAAGTGGAAAAAGCATGAAATGAGTGACAGATTTTCTCTCAGGCTTGATCAGCTGGGAGAAAAGGGTCAGTGGCTCATCAGACTGGGTCACGGCCCATCTCGAGCCAATGCTGAATGTGTTTTGAAACCCTTCCCCTTCCCCTATGGCCTAATAGTAGAACAGCGGTCTTCCCGGCCTGTAATGCGGTGCTTACAGTGATGTGCTTTAGCAGAACAACTAGACAACCCATTAGCTCTAATTGACTTTTGTAAAGCTTTTTGTCAGATGCCAAATAACAAAGCCCCTGACAAATAACAAAGGACCTGATGGCACCCCTGCTGAAATCTATAAACACTTCTGGCAAGCAGTTTTACCACTATTTAGTGCACTGACATCTGGTTTGGAGAACAACTCCAAAACTCTGGAGCATATTAATGGAGCCCTTGTCTAAGGACTTCTGGAAATCAAGTCTTGTCTCAAGCCTTTATCTTTAATCTACTCCGATTTCAGCTTCATCTCTAGGGCATTAGCCTTCAGAATTGAATAGGTTTGTTATCTGGCACTATTCTAAATGGATTCATTGTACACATAGTAAATGCCTATATTTTTGGTACTTATCAAAGGACTCAACCAGAGCTCAAATGTTTGATTAAGTTAATATTATTTCTGTAGGAAAACCTTTATGTATTTATGTATCCTTTATGCATTTAATCCCATTTTATTAACCAATGGCTTTGCTGCTGACCTTCAACTGATCCAATTCAACCATACTAATAAGCAAAACTTACTTTAGATTAACATTTGTGCTTCATTTTTCTCATTGCTGAAGAGTGTTGAACTTCCTTTTCCTACAGTTCTACTGTACAGACGTGAATTTACTTTTCCTTCAGCCTTAGGCTTAATCATTTCACTATTAAAAACAAATAAGCCCAGCCCAGATTTAAAAAGTAATGCAAAAGTAAAGCAAAAGTAATGTAATTTATTACTTTCCATAAAAAGTATCTAATTTTATAGGCCCTCAATGATTCAATCACAAAGATATGAAGATCTTAATGTTGGCTCCATGAGTAAATTTAAAATAATTTTAAAACTAGAAATGTATCTCTTTTTTTTAATATATTTTTTTTAATATATCTTTATATCTTTATATCAACCCAAACACCAGATTAGACACTAATTTTTAATTTTTTTTTTACACTACTGGGTGCAAGACACTATAGTTCATTTATATAAGCGAGGATAGCAAAATAAAGTAAACTGTGACATATTATACCCAAAAATTCTTCATACAGTGGTCTACCAGTAAAATTGATAAAAAAAAAAAAAAAAAAAAAATTGGGACCAAAAATTCAGAAACTTTTACTTGACCATGTTTTGCTTAAGTGTTTTTTTTTCTTTAATTTCTAATGCAGCTATTTTACACCAGACTAAACAAAATTAAGCATTGCTTGAAAATTGGTCAACAAAGTATTAATAGTTGTGTAAAAAATGTTTAAAGAGTTGTCAGAATTTTTGGTTTCATACCTTTCTGTCAAAGTTATCTGACATTATCAAGATATATTTGTTATGACACAGTTTAACTCTAATATCTTGTCATATTTTATTACTGTTTTCTAAACTATAGTGAATAAACTGTGATAATTTGTAGAAATGTGGGAGGTGTCTGAGTACATTTGGGTTTGTTTGTAACATACATGTCTGAGTGCCATAAATATATTTTTAAGTTGCATGGCTGTATCTATAAAAGTATTGAATATCTTTTAATAACCTTCTGATTCTCATTCCTAATAATCCTAATTTTAAGGGCCCGTATGGTTCAGTCCCATATGTGGACCCCAGTTTTTAAATATGACCCACATTCAATTGTCAATAACCAAATGGCATTTAATATTTTGGCTTTCATCACTATTTATGTTTGTCCTTCCACAGAAAAAAATATGATCAAAATCAAAGATTTAAGCTGGTAAAGTTTCTGAAATTTGGTTGACTTGACACGGAATGACCCTATTAACTTCCTTAGACATTTGGGTTTCAATTTGAAGAAAGTCTATTCACTGACTTAATAAAAAAAATGCAAAAATCGATGTGTACTTGGACTTACATAAGGCTAGAGAAAAAAAAAAAAAAATCAGACAGTGCAACCAACTTGCAGCATCTGAGTTTTCTCCTTTCATTAAACTCTAAACAACTGCAATCAAACCGAGTGGAAAAATGAAAAATTCTCCTCATTACTCTAAGCATCAGTTTCAGTCTTGCATGTCTGTGTTTCACTGTCTGTCTGTGATCAGCTCATTTATAAATATTTATTGCAATGTGCATTTATAAATTCAACTTTTCATGGAACAACAGCTTCATCAAGGTTGCGATCAGCAGGAAGGACCCTTTATTTAGCAAAATAACTGCATTTTTGTAAATGATGATGCATCTCCGCTCTGATGAAATACATCATTACTCATTTGAGTGGTATTACTCATTTCTCCTCATTAATTACTTTTAGGATCAGTTGTGACTAGCCAAAGTTGTGAGCTATACACTATACAGTCAAACCAAAAAGTATTCAAACACCTTCAATGTTTCTTGCATTATCATAGTTTATTCACTATAGTTTAGAAAATAGTAATAAAATATGACAAGAACGCTGAGTTAAACTGTGTCAGAACAAATTCACCTTGGTAATGTCAGGTAACTTTGATAAGAAGGTGTGCAATGGATTACAATCAACCAAAAACCAAAAATTCTGTCCCAAATTTTGATCAATTTTACTGGTAGTCCACTGTATGAAGAAATTGTGGGTATAATATGTCACTGTGTACTTTATTTTGCTATCCTCACTTACATATATATATATCAAAAATAATATCTGGTGTTTTAATAAGTTTTGGTTTGACTGTTTATCTATGGAGTTTTTTTCTCTGCTTTTTTCTGCAAGCTAGATTTATTTAATCAGAAATTTAGGCCCTCATTCATCTGTGCTGTGCAAAATCAGTGCCTCCGATCACATTTCAAACACAAACGTTACCTCAAACAGAATTTCATGGATTCACAAACCCAGAATCCTTGGTTCAAACATCAGACGCACCAAATCAGCCGATATAAAACATCTAATGTATTTCTCCTCTTGAGCATCTTGTAAGAATGCAGCCTGGACACGATGAAGAGATTTAGCATGAAACGTAAATAGTCAAGTAGTTAATTTTCTCTAATCAGGGATGATTGCTCGGCAGACAAACTGCAGATGGAAGCAAGAGAAACAACATCAACCACATCTTCTCTCTCTCTTCTTTCCAAACAGACTAGGAAGATGTTCCAGCAGTCAAGGCTAAGAGGTTTCAAAGGCCTTTTGAGGCACAGGCATTGAGATGCTGCTTTCCGTTTCTTCCACTCTTTCAAAGAGTTTTCATTCTTTTATTAGACAAGGGAATTAATTTCCAGAATCCTCCCTAGATTTAACCCCTCTCCTTCAGGAATCTTCAGAAAGATTCCCTTAAAACAAAAGTGCACACAGTTTACAAAGCCAATGGATCCCTGCGTACCACAGCTTGCCTGTTGATAGAGAGATATGCAGTAGTGTGTGTGAGAGAAAGAGAGGGATGAAGATTGACCACAGGATTCTTCACAGTACTGTAAAAGTCAAAAAAAAAAAAAAAAGTCGGATGGCTCAGCTTAAGTAAAACACCGTAAAGAATTACACTGCCTTCAAAGCTTAGAGGTGTGAAAGAGAACATATTAAGGTAAATGGATTGACTGCTTGGAAGATTAGAGGAATTGTAGTCAAAGCTGATTAGAGAGAAAGGTAGTCAAAGCGGAGGAACCTGCAGAGAAAAGAGATTTCATATTTAATTTAAAGGAAAGTGATATTTGATTCATCTTCCTTTTTGTTTGATGTTTAAGAATGAATCTGCTGTGGTGGTGCTGTTGGACGTTTAGCTTGCCGGCTGCCGGGAATGAAAATGAATAGGAGGAGTGTCTTGTTGCGCGAGGGCATTTGCTGGTCATGCTAATCAGCACTTATTTAAGTCCTCCAAGGTGTTTGATTCATGGTTGGATGTATTGCAGCAATCAACAAAAGTTTTTTTTAGCTTAACATCGCATTAGTGCTGTTATGAGAGCAGAATTGTTTCTCAGAATAGCGCAAAAATATGTACAGTTCTTGTCAAACGGTTCCTGTTTAAGGGTATATGTGTTTTATATTATTTCTGAACATACAGGATATTTTTAAAACTAGGCTGAACATCATATATCATGCACATTTTCTGCAAAGATATTAAACAAGAGAATTTGCTCTACATTTACACCTCGTTGACATTTACACAAGTCAAATGTTCTGAAAAAAATCGCAGTTTTACTTTTTGCAATATCACCCAGCCCGGCTTGGTATGTTTTTATATAGTACCATGTACAAACTCAATTCACTACTAGCGCTATCAAACTGACAGATGGCTGCTTTTGAATAATTGCATGTGTGTGCAGTGCACATGCTTGGCTGTGCATATAAACAAATGCACTTTTCGTTCAAACTGCTTGTCTGGTGAGTTATTAATGTAACAGTATGTCTGTACATGTAAGCAGGTGGGGGGAAAATCATTTCTGTCAAAATATCAGCACTCTGCATTCAGTATTCCAGTGTAAATGCAGCCTAATAGACTTGCTGCTGCCTATTGTGTCATTAATATTAATCAAACAACAATATTGATGAGGAAAATGCATAAGCAAATAAATAAATAAAGAGCAGTGAGTGGTTGTTTACTTGTTTAATTATACAAAATAGATAATTTATTGAGGCAGACTTGAAGACTACATACCACTGTTTTTATTTAATTTGTTAATATTTGAAGGGATAGTTTAACCAAAATAAAAATTCTGTCATTAATTACTCATTCTCACATTATTTCAAATCCATAAGACTTTGTTTATCTTCAGAACACAAATTAAGATATTTTTTGATGAAATCTGAGAGCTTTCTGACCCTGCATAGACAGAAACACAACTGACACGTTCAAGGCCCAGAAAGGTAACTGTTGAATGAAGTCTTTTATTTATTTATTTATTTATTTATTTATTTATTTATTTATTTATTTATTTTATCGATGTACTTACTATCTTTCTGGGCTTCGAACCTGGTAGTACCATTGCTGTCTATGTGGGTTCAGAAAGGATTTCATCAAAAATATCTTGTTTGCATTCCGAGGATGAAAAAAAAAAAAAAATCCAAAAATTATTTCAAAGAATTTCATAAAAATATTAACACAAGTGTTTTCAACATATTAAAATGATTTCTAAAGGACCTTGTGACACTAAATGCTGAAGTAATGGCTGCTGAAAATTTAGATTTGCCATCGCAGAAATAAATTCCATTAAAAAAAACAAAAAAAAAAACATATATATATATATATATATATATATATATATATATATAGCTGGTTTCTCTGTGATCTGTACAGTCAGAATCTCACACTGCAAAAAATGCTTTTCTTACTAAGATTTTTGTCTTGTTTCCTGCCAAAATATCTAAAAATTCTTAAATCAAAAAGGATTTTCTAGACAAGTAGGAATGATTGTCTTGTTTTCAGAAAAAAAAAAAAAGAAGTTAAATTTAAGAGAGTTTTTGCTTGAAACAAGCAAACTAATCTGCCAGAGAAGTAAGCAAAATAATCTAGTTTTCTGTATAAAATAAGATTATTTTGCTTACCCCACTGGCAGATTATTTAGCAAAAACTCACTTAATTGTGACTTTTTTTTTTCTGGAAAAAAAAAAAAATAAAAAATTTAGCTTGTCAAGAAAATCCTTCTTGATTTAAGCATTTTTACATATTTTGTCTGGAAACAAGACAAAAAATCTAAGTAAGAAAAGCATTTTTTTTGCAGTGCAGTCATCCACTTTGAGGTTACAGAGATCAAGTCCTAAATGGTGGCAGCTGAGATACCTCACTCAACCTGTCACTGTGTTTGTGGAATGGGTCGATCCCAAGCCGCCAAAGTGGCCCTCTTGGTTTTCTGTTTTCCTTTAGTGGTCGCTGATCTGATAAAGGCTTTGATAGGTGGAAGCAATAAGAGGGAATCTCACCTCGCTCAGTGGAAGCCAAACAGATGAAATCCAGTGGGATTTGGGCTCAACTGTAACCGTGTGAGCAGCAGGGGTGATTAGACAGTGAGGCCTGCAGTCAAGGTAAAGCCCACATTAAACCAGCTCAGTGTCAAACCCCACCGTAATGCTCTTAGAAGAGCAGACAGGGCGCTGAGCATCTTCAGTGCGCTTTAATACCCCGAGCTCTCTAGGAAATCTCAGTTGTAGCCACCCCGTTCAGGGAGCATCTTGAAAGATATCGGTGCCTGCTGCTGAAGAATTGAGATAACATGGCCAGTAACTTTAGAAGGCAAGATTAGGACTGATATCCACAATATCAGTAATAAACGTTTAAGTCATTTTGTGTCACACTATGTCTACCTTGTAATTTTTTAAAGAAAATACTATTTCAGTTTTTCTAGGGGATAGTTTACCCAAACATGAAAATTGTTATTAATTACTTACCCTCATGTTGTTCAAAACCTGTGAGACTTCATTCGTCTTCGGAACACAAATAAAATGATTTTTGATGAAATCCAAGAGCTTTCTGACCCTGCATAGATAGCAATGTAACTGATACATTCAAGGCCTGAAAGGTAGTAGGATATTGCTAAAATAGTCCATGTGACCTCAGTGGTTAAACTGTCATTTTAGGAAGCTACGAGAATACTTTTGTGCGCAAAGGAAACAAAACTATCATCTATTCAACAATTTATTCTCTTCTGTGTGTTCATGAGAGTACCACGACTTTATTCTTCACAATTGTTTGTGTAATTTACTAGAAATTTCTGAGATTTTAGTTTTTCTCCATGTTCAGGTGTGTGTCACTAGAAAATCTGCATGTTCTGGGTGTCTCTGTGTGAACTTTATAAACTTAATGTCCAAAGCTGCTCTGAGAGTCGCTTCAAAAGCATTTCTCCATTTCATTTGATAAAAGTTACTGGCAAATACACACTAAAACTTAAAGGTCTTCCTGACAAATTATTACAATTATTTCAAATTAAATCAAATGTATGACAGAAAAATATTACTAAAGTATAATAAGTTAACTTCTAAAAAAATACACTGCCCACCAAAAGTTTTGGTGCAAATACATTCAAGTAACTTGACATTATCATTGAAGACCATCATGTTTGTCATGGAATGGCCTCCCCAATCACCCGACCTCAACCCAGTTGAGCTACTTTGGGAGGAACTGGACCGTGATGTCCGTAAAAAGTGTCCAACAAATGTGAATCATCTTTGGGCAATCCTTCAGGAGGATTAGAGTAATATATCAAGTCAATGTTTGAATAAACTGACAGCTCGGATACCCAGATTATGCAGAGCTGTAATAGCTGCTAATGGTGGATATTTTGATGAATTGAATTTTTTTTTTTTTTTCTATGGATAAACTGTTCATGTAATAAAATATGTTTTTGTAGTTTGTGTTGTCCCTTATTAGTGCAAAATTATCACAAATTAAAAAGGATTTATACAAATATTGTCTAGGGCATTTACAAACTTTTGGAGGGCAGTGTAGCAACAACAATAATCCTCATAATCATCATTATTTAAGAAGTATCATATAACCACGCTACACTACCAGTCGAAGGTTTTTGAACAGTACGATTTTAATATTTTTTTTTTTTAACCCTTTAATTGTCACCCGTCCCCTCTTTTGGACGCCTAAATTTACTTCACCATTTTACAAATAAATCCTAATCTATATATTGTTGGAAAGGTCTAAGACTCCTGAATAGATATTTTACCTTTTTGTGTGTGTGTTACAAATTATGTAGAAAAAGTAATAGATTAATTTATGACAAGAGTGCATCTCAAAAATCTACTTCATAACAGGAATTTTGACCATTGTCACTAAAAGACTTCGTTGCCTTTTTCTATATCACGCTTTAGAAATCATAAGACATTACATATCACTTGAAAACTTAAAATCTTAAAAGTATATTCATCAATAGAAAGCAGTTCTTTTAAATAGTAAAAAGATTTCACAATATTACTGCTTTTGCTGTATTTTGGGTCAAATAAATGCAGGCTTGGTGAGCAGAAGTGACTTCTTAAAAAAAAAAAACATTAAAAATCTTACTGTTCAAAAACATTTGACTGGTAGTATCTTTTTTCATCATGTTTTAATTTATATAGTATACACATTTGTTGTGCAGGACCTCATTTTTATAAAAAAAAGAAATATATATATATATATATATATACATATGTATATATGTGTGTATATATATATATATATATATATATGTATGTGTGTGTGTATATATTTATGCTGAAATATTAATTAACTTTAATGAACTATTTTGATCGAACACTGTTTTTTATTGTACATTTGTATTAAAACAGAATTTAAAATCGACACGATTTCATGAAGCTTATTTACATTAACTTGTAAGCAAACGTGTTTACATTCATTTTCAAGGTCTAACAAACACGTGCAATGCATTTCCTTCCCCATTAATGGTATGAAATGAATATTGTGATAGATCTTGATTATCAAGTAATATGGAAATGAAATATTGTCATGTTTTTGGTCATATATCGTCCCATTCTAGTCATGACTTTACAATACTGTCAGTTTGTGTACTTGAGGATTATAAGATAATTGTAGTGAGTGTGTGTTGCTGTAGATGTGAAAGTGCAATGCTGATTAGAGTTGTGTCATCACAAACACACTGTTAATTGAAACAGTGCTGTTTAATAATAGCTTCACAAAAACCCGCTAACAGGACAGAAATGTAATTTTTCCATCAGTGTGTGTAAATGTGTGTGGGGTCACTTTTATTCACCACATTATGGCTTTTGCATTTGTCATTGCAATTTACATATGCAATTTTTCTGTCTTTTCTTTAATTGAAATTTTGATGTGAAAAGAAAAATCTGAGTACCTAACCCTTTATAATAAGATTATGAAAGTGACAATTCCACAGGGGGATCCAAATGGCCCTTTGTAATCCTCTGAGAGAGTATTTAATTAGCGCTCTCTCTCTCTCTCTCTCTCTCTCTCTCTCTCTCTCTCTCATTCTCGTTATTTCTGTATTCTCTCTTTCCCACTCCAACCCGTTCTCTTCCTGTCTCTCCCTATTTCTCTCTCCCCTTCCAGTTTTCTCAGTTCTTGCTGTGAAACATCTCTTTTGCCCAGCCCCAGAGACGCAGGACTCCTGTTAGTTAGCTTACGTGCTGAGTTCAGAATGAAAAAAAAAAATTGCTCTCCATGCAGACGGCTGCAAATTGCATCTCTCCCTCTCTCTGTCAGCAGAAATCAGGAATGAGGGAGTTTGACAAAGAATGAGAAAATGAGGGCTGATTGTACTTGAACTAGTTGGGTTAAAAGGGATCAACAAACTTCATTGTGGGCTGGAAATTAACTGTATTTCTGGAGGAAAATGCTCCAGATAATTATAATGTGCAGTCAAAAAATTATTATTACTATTTTTTGTATCTGTTGTATATCATTACACAGCTCTACGGAATACTTGATTTTACCATTTAGTTTTCTATAATGGCTGTTAAACTACAATTGACCGTTGGCCCTGGCAACCATAATCCCACATTGCGCCAGTTTCATTCTCTTGCATCACTCTGCTATATTTTCTCAGATAATACTAGTTTATTAAATTAATTTTTAATTTTCATGTTTCAGTGTGTCAATATCAAATAAGAATATCCTCATTTGAAGTAAAAGATGATAAAATCTACTTCAAAATGCAAATTCCAAGGTCCTGGAATGTATTCTTGGCTTGCATGTTGGTTTGATACATTTTTAAATAAAGACCTTATTTTTAACAAAAATGTTGATGCAGAGGCTCTAAATTGTTCAAGTGGTAAAACCACTCAGAAAAAAAAAGAAAAATAAAAAAAGCTAAACACTTTCCTCAAACCTTGAATATCCATATAGATATGCATGCAATTTGTTGTTATTTTTTGTTGTTGCTTGAAAGCAAAATGGCTTCCTGTTCCGTGAACCCCAAAACTTTGACTGAAGAAATATTTAGATATGCAATTCACTTTTACATATAAATGTGTCTTAGCAGTTTACAGTGCAAAAAAATGCTGTTTTTGTTTTCTGTTCATTATAATGTCATGCAGCTGTAGCGGCGACAATGTCTCGTAAGCAATGCAGATTTAAAAATGAACATAAGAGTCTTCATTTTCTTCTGACATCACAGCCACTGAAGACTCAGTGGATTAGTTTTGTTTTTTTAATGGTAACACACCATCAAATATAGGGATGCACCGAAATAAAAATTCTTGGCTGAAGCCGAAACCGAACAAAATGAAACACTGGGCTGAAGGCTGAAGGCCCTGAAGTTTTTTCCGGGCTTTTTCCCCCATGTATTTTGCCAATTTTTTTCACCATTGCATAAGTGCTTTTTACAGTTTTGTCTTGCTTTGTCAAAGAAAAAAAAATCAATTACAAAACAACAATTTAAAAATATTTACTTAACACTGAACATTTTTAACATTCTAGTAGACATTATAGCCTACCAACAAATCACAATTTAACTTTAAATAAGTTAGTAGATAATATTTTTTGGCCATTTTTAAGACCCCCTTCTTGAATCAGGCATTTTTTTTTTTTATTATTTTTTTTTTTTTATGCACAAATGAATACAGCCTTGCTGAGCAGAAGAGACTTCTTTTAAAACATTGAAAAATATTACAGATCCCAAATTGAACACCATGTGTGAATGCTATAATACATGTATTAATAGAGCTGTTGTAATTATTGTTATCATTATTTTTGTCTTATTATTTATTTTATTTTACAGAACAACAGTAAAATTACAGGACTAAGAATTATTATGAATGTTGACTTTTATTTTGGCGGAAACCCGCATAAGACGTTGGTAATTATTTTTGTTGACAGGAGCAGATTTGTGAATGATTCTCTCATTAAGCTGTTTCAGCGCAGATTTTCCTTGTGCTTTGGACTTTGAACCTTGGCAAACAAGCTCATGCAGCACTGTCAGAATACATACAATTTGTGCGTGTATTAGAAAAAATAACGTTCTGTAGTTTATTTACTAATGGTTTAAGGCCATTTCAGTCATCACAAAGTAACCAGCAACAACCACCCGTTCCTCTTCTCATTGAAGACATGCAATGCGGTGTTAAAGTCATTTGCTGTTGGTGCTTGTAATCTTGTTTGCGTCTTTCTCAGACAGTTTTAAATGCTTCCACACTATGGACAGGTTTGCTACATTTGTGCGCACCTCTATTTGATCATGTCACATTATTGTTCGGTATAATTTATTCAGTCTTTTCACTTATTCGGCCAAACACCGAATCAGCTTTTTTGCTATTGTCGGCCAAATAATTTTGGTTGCTGAACATTCGGTGCATATCCTAATCGGATACACAAAATACAGAAGAGAGGGGTGGGGTGAGCAGTAGCTCATTATCATTTAAAGAGACATGGACTCTAAAGAATTGTGGAAAATGGGCATCCGATGTTTCCTTTAATATTAAAATGATGATGATAATAAAATAAAATAAACTTGTAAAAACATCAATCAAACTACTTGCCAACATTTTATTTTTAAAAATGTTTAGCTTTTGATCATGTTTTTATCTTTGTATTGTAACACCACCTTGACGTTTTATTCTTTACTGTAATAACCGCAAAATATCAAAATTACTTTTAATTAAGAAACTGACATGTTCATCCAGAGATTGAACTACACAATTTATGTCTGTCTTTTGATAAAGTAGTATTTTTTACTTTACTTTTTTTATTTAATTTATTTTAACACTTGCCCTTTTGATGTGACATTGATATATTACAAACTTCTTTGGAGCTCTTTTGGTTTGATCTTTTTTTTTCCACAATGTGTAAAGGGCAACAGACATTGTGCTTGCTTGTAGTCACCGATTTAATAAACAATATGCTATGAATTATTGGACTGGACTAGGTTACGCTTTCTCTGTCTTCATCTTCATTCACGTCTCTCCTTTTCTAATTTTTGTAAGTAGCCATGTAATAATTTGCATTGTAATATAAATGATAATTTAAGCTGATAATAAAAATAAAAATCCTCTGTGGGGGTCTTTGATGTGTAAGTTTGCATGTACCACAATTATTAAAGCACTAGGACAGAGGTCTTCAACCCTGTTCCTGGGGACCCACTTGCCTGTAAAGTTTATTTGCAACCAGGAGGAGCTTGATTGGCCGCTTCAGGTGTGTTTGATTAGGGTTGTAGCTAAACTCTTCAGGATAGTGGGTCCCCAGGAACAGGGTTGAAGACCTTTGCACTAGGATTTTCACCAGCTAAAAACTGGTTTTAAGTCAGTTATTTCAATCTTTTGCTGCAGTGTGTCAGTAGGACATATCAGTTTACTTTTCCAAGCATTCAGTTTGCCATTAATTCTAATAATCCAGTGAAATTTTTGTTTGCACAAGGAGTCTGACAACAGCCAGTGCTCCACACAGAGATCTGATCTCATCATCATCCAGTCTGTCTGGAATGACTTGAAGAAACAGAGCAAACTGAGACAGACTAAATTCAGAATGGCAAAATGAATGTTTGGAAATCTAAACTGTAAATTGAAGCGAAATGCTTTTGTTGCCCTTTTTTTCCTGTCTCTAAATGCTGATTAATTTTCTTCCGCTGCGGCTTTGATCCACAGCTATTTTTGCCACTATTCTTGTCTTTTAATGACATTGATTTATGCAGTAATTTGGCAGCTTGTGTTTTCTCTTTCCTGTTGTCCGAGTGTGGTTTTAATTCTGTTTCCATAACAACCTCAAGGCCGTTCCAACGGTGTTGTATATTGTCTTAATCCCACATTGTTGCTTTTCCGCTTATTAAATGCTTCTGTTTTCGGCCTTGTTAGTGAGTTTGTCTGTCGCTCTCTCTCTTTCTCTCATATAAGCCTACCTTTTTAATTTTCTCCATCTGTTTCCCATTATCCATGTGAAATATTTCCTTTAAATCTCTAATGCACATATTTCACTGTTTGAATCTGGAACCAGCAGCTGCAGTGCTGGTACAGTGAGCAGAAAGGAAGTTTAAGAACTTGGTTCAGAATGAGGCTGTGATGTTTATCAGTTTTGCACGATTGCTGATGACCCTCTGGCTCTGGCATGGCATTCATCCATCTATCAGAGCTCCAGAGAGACCTTCACCAGCCTCCTCTTTCCCCCCAAGGCTCTCAGTGTCTCTATCCATCTCTCACATTGGGACTGCTTCTGACTGGCAGGTCATGTTAAGCAGCTCCTCATATTGGCACCCTGATGCTCTCACTGTGCTTATAGGAGCAACTAGGGTGAGCAAAACAGCTCTGCTTTTTAGCAAAGAGAGTGTGAGGGTTCATGCACTTCATGTCAAAATCAGAGTACTGTATATGCTGTAAAAACAAATAAATTTAGTGCAGAATGTAAACTAGTTTTCACTCTGTTTAAAGTTAGAGTGAAGGAGATCTGCAGTGCAGTTTAATAAAGAAAAAATCTAACCATATACAGAAAACTATAAACTTAAAATATTAAAAACATGTTCAATCAGAGGTGCTGATAAAAAAAGAAGCAGAAAAAAACTGTTGACTGTGTTGTAGACGCTTCCAGTTTTGACAGCATTGTTGATTATAAAGAAAAAAAAATCTGTCCAGAATCAGAACGTAGACTGTGTTATAGATACTTCCAGTATTGACAGGCATGTCATGAAAGTGATTTATGAAACTAATTTTGTTTTAATGATGTGATAGGTTGTAATTCTATAGATAATTATATATAATGTCATAGCCTGCTGTGTTTATATAGAATACAACAGTAGTAAGTGTGGAATTGTGCATAGTATATATAGGCTGTTTTATAGCGGCTTCAAATGTGGCCCATCCAGTCATATTGTTTTTTTTTTTGTTTTTTGTTTTTCCTTCGAAAGTGTTATGTAATGTTAAGCTGTTTTTGTACTGATGCCATTCATTTGTTATGAATAATCTTACATTTTGTTTTGTGTCAAGCCCTGCCCCACCCATCAACCCACACTGTCATTTTTATGTCGCTACAATATTGAAAAACAGACATTATGTTTACATGCTACATCTATTCATTTGGCAGATGCTTTTATCCAGAGAGACTTAAAAACGAGAAACATCACAAGCAATTTATCATAAAAGCCAGCAATATTTGTAGTACACAAGCTAGAGCAAAATAAGTTTTTTTTTTCTTTCTTTTTAACAGTTATTAAACACTAAAAAGGGTTCACTTTTTAAAAGCATCAAGTTAATTAATTTTACACAAGTCAAAGTAATTATTTGCCTTCTTTGAATCAACCAAAATACATTAGTTTAGACCAACAAAACTACATTTAAAGGAATAGTTCACTTCCAGAATAAAAATATCCTGATAATTTACTCACCCCATTGTCATCCATATTCATGTATTTCGTTCTTCAGTCTAAAGAAATTAATTTTTTTAAGAAAAACACTTTTTTTCTCCAAATAGTGGACTTTAATGGTGACCAACGGGTTAAAGATTCAAATTGCATTTTCAATGCAGCTTCAAAGGGCTCTACATGATCCCAGCCGAGAACTAACATCTTATCTAGTGAAACAATTGGTCATTTTCTAAAAAAAAAAAAAAACATTTATATTAGGGCTGCACAATTAATTGAAGGCGATTGTCATGCTCAATTTGCCAGTAAAGCCGGTTGTCGGTTTGTCAGTAGGAAATATCCAGCACCTGCTTTCAGATGTAGCAGCATGTACTACACAAAGCCGTAGTTCACTGATGCTTAATCGTGCGATTATGAAATCGATAGAAATTGTTCACGATAATGATAGCAGTTTGCATAGCTTCTCCGTGAACTACGGATATGTGTAGAAATGCTGCTACATCTGAAAGCATGTGAAAATACCACATTTAATAACATGTTTTTACTCCAAACTCACTTCATAACATCGGTCAAGTGTTTGAAATAAATCCTTCTGTAATATGGTGTGGCTTTTTACACAGATAGGCATGATGCCTATGATTTCCTGGGTTTCTTCTTCGGGCGTATTTGGAGTTTACACAATTTATCGTGCAGCCCTAATTTGTATACTTTTTTACCACAAATGCTCATCCTGCACCAGCCCAACCTCACTCATTACGCAGTCATATTTGAAAGATCATGTGTGACGTAGGTGGAAGTACCGACCCAGTGTTTACAAAGCGAACGTGCAAAGAAAGTCAGACGCCCTTTACAATAGAAGGTAAAACAGCGATGTCAGACATTTTTGAATTTGGAAAAGAAAATGAGATGATTTTTCACCTACCCTACCTTTTTGAAATGGAGTACATAGACAACTAACCACGGGGACCTTTCGTAATGTGTCAAGTCGTGCATATAAATGTTTTATTTTTTTGGAAAATGACCGATCGCTTTGTTAGAGAAGTCCTTTGTTCCTCAGCTGGTATTGTGTAGAGCCATTTGAAGCTGCGTTGAAACTGCAGTTTGGACCTTCAAGCTGTTGCCTCCCATTGAAGTCTTTTATATGGAGAGAAATCCTGAAATATTTTCCTCAAAAACCTTTATATCTTTTCGACTGTAGAAAGAAAGACATGAACATCTCGGATGACATGGGGTGAGTAAATTATCAGGAAATGTTCATTCTGGAAGTGAACGTCTTCCAGAATGTTTATTTAGGGTATAAAATGACACTTTGAGGTAATAACATAAGGTTACCACAGTGAAGGAAGAGTCTTTGCTTCTGGTTGTGGATGTATAGTTATATAATATATGTTACATTTCTAGCAAAAAGAGCTAAATTGTGATGTATACTGTTACTGCGATGTAAGATTGTAGCCTTACCACCCACTCACATTTTGGTGGCAAGAAATCGTCTGTTGGCTGTTGTGTCCTTGTAGAAAATGACCTGTGAATAAGTTTGAACAATGCTGTGGATGCGGTTGAGTCAACGGTGTGTTTTGTTATGAGCAGCTTTTGCTGTATACACAAAATAGAGTGACCTTATAGCCTGTTATGAGCTTGGATTAGCTGAGACACACTCCTGACACACCTGAGGGATTTGCTTTCTCTTTCTGTGGCCTCACTCTCTCTCTCTCTTTCTCTCTGTCTCTCTTTATATATATCGATCTTAATATGGCTCTCTCTTGCCCACCTCCTCTATCTATTAATCTATTATTAATAATCATTTTATATTGATCCAAACCTGGAGCTTAAGTTAATCTTTTTCTAAGCCTCCCCCACTAACTCCCACTTCTCTCGCTCAATCTTTCTCTCTCGTGCTGCTCTTGTGTGTCTCCCCAGCAGAGTGTAAGGCAGCAGGTGTGCTGTCACAGGCAATGAAAGGGCCAATCACCTGGGGAATCAAAGAGCCCGTGACTCTGTCACTCCACACATCTTCTGACAGACAGCTCACTATTTATACCTCTCTCAGGGAAAAAGTGAGAGCAAGGGAGGAATTTCGTTAGAAAGAGGAAAAAAGGAATAAATGGAAATGGGGAAAAACATTTGAAGGGGCGACTGAACGAGTGTGAAAAGTAACGAAAAGGGGAGAAGACACCCCCGTTGTTTCTTTTTTTATGGCTGACACTTTTTTTTTTTCTTTTTGTCCTTTAGCTTTTTTTGTTCATGCATTTCCATGATGATACCGTGTCGGCCATAAATGTGTGCTGAAACTGTCTTTAGTTCTGTCGCTTTGCAAGGCGATGATTGTGATAAAGAAGGAATGTTTAATGAGGCGACGCGGCAGCTAAACGTAGCAAGCGCTGCCATGAGGAAAACACTCCACTCATTAGTATCTGCCATTCTCTCCAACTTGCATGTAAATGTGTCTCTGCATCTGTGATGTTTTGTAGCTCACATTTTTGGTGAAAAATAAACATCAAAACTCAAAAATGAGTTTTTGAAACTGCTCCGAGGACGTGCTGTGAAGAAACCCATATCATGACACAGTCATGCAGGGCCAATGCATGATATTAAGCTTTGTGTCCTGTGTCACAAAATGAGATTCGAAGATACTAAACAAAACCGCCAATTAAAATAAACCACTCTTGCTATTTTTAAATAGTTTGTCTCTGTTTTTTATTCAATTTAATAAATTCATGATTACAGACATTACAGTTTGAATTAATTGAATATATGTGTGTGTGAATTTACAGGTCCAGACTGGTATACAGTGAGAGTGGATTTGACGGTGATGGATGTCAACGATAATGCCCCAGAATGGACAATGGTCCCTTTCCCCTACTTGAGTGTGGTCTCTGCAAATGCTCCACCAAACACACTAGTCTACAAGCTTCAAGCCAGAGATGGTGATGAGGGAATCAATGGAGAGGTAGAATACTTCCTGTCTGATGGTAAGGAGCTTTCCCATTTGCCTCCTTATATACAGTTGAAGTCAAAACTTTACATACAGCTTACAGAATCTGCAAAATGTCAATAATCATACAAAAAACATGGCATTTTTTTATTTAGTACTGACCTGAATAAGATATTTCACATAAAAGATGTTTACATAGTCCACAAGAAAAAATAGTAGTTACATTTATAAAAATGACCCTCTTCAAAAGTTTACATACACTTGATTCTTAATATTGTGTTGTTACCTGAATAAACAACAGCTGTTGTTTCTGTTTTTTGATAGTTGTTCATGAGTCCCTTGTTTGTCCTGAACAGTTAAACTGCCAGTTGTTCTTCAGAAAAGTCCTTCATATGCTATTGGTAGTTCTGTAATAATAATAATAATAATTTTATGTTATTAATATAACGGCAACACTTTACTAGAAGGCCCACTTTGTTAATATTATTTAATGTATTAACCAACAATGAACAACATTCATTTTATTGCATTTATTAAAGGGATAGTTAAAAAATGAAAATTCTGTCATTAATTACTCACCCTCATGTCGTTCCAAACCCAAACGACATCACAAATTAAGATATTTTTGGTGAAATCCAATAGCTTTCTGACACTGCAAAGACAGTAACGCAACTGAAACTTTAAAGTCCCAGAAAGGTAGTATGGCTGTCGACATTTTAATAAAGCTACAAGAATACTTTTTGTTTGCAAAGAAAGCAAAAATAATGACTAAATTCAACAATTTATTCTTTTCTGTGTCAGTCTTCAGTGTGCGTTTACAAGAGTACCACAATGTATTCTTGTAGAAAATAAAAAAAAATTAAAGGGGGGGTTCAATGGTGTTTCGTGTATTCAGAGGTGTTTACAGCGTTAAAGAGTTGGATTCTCATGCTAAACATGGCCAAAGTTAAAAAAATAATTTGGACGAATGACAGAGAATTTCTGTGCAAATACAAGTTTCGGCTGTTTTTTTTTTTCTGATCGTGGCTGTAATGATGTAGATGAGGGTGGGACTCCCATATGAGCGCACCCACGCACACGTCGACTAAAGTGAGAGAAAGAGCGCTCCCATCAATGCACTTCATTCGGTTGCACTGCTGCAAGGGATTCACTGTGGAAGAATGTCTCCAAAGAAGTGTGGTTTTGGTTGTAAGGCAAAGATAACTTTGCTCAGCTTCATATACAAGGCCCAGTTCGATGCTGGATTTGCACATTGTTTAATACTGAAAGATGGAGCGGTCCCAGCTATAAAAGATCCCAGTCATGATATAGAACTGCAGATGGTAAATGAAACGGCATCAAATGTCTGTCTTTTATTGGCAATCCGAGCGCAAATGATCGTCAAACTTAGCTCCACCCACGGCGCGCCTCCAGAAGCTCTGCTTTTTCCGGAGAGAATCGGAAAGCTGTATTTTTCTTTTATAAATATGATAAAACTAAAGACTTTTAGGAGATATTAAGGATGCAGTACTACTCTATAGGTACTCAAGATTACCATGAGATGAGATGAAGTAAAGCTGTGTATGTTTTGTACCCTTTAAGGTTGCACCACTGATATCACATTGACTATTTAACAAAGTCCTTACTACCTTTCTAGGCCTTGAATATGTTAGTTGCATTGCTGTCTATGGAGGGTCAGCAAGCTGTCAGATTTCAGCAAAAATATCTTAATTTGTGATCCAAAGATAAACGAAGATCTTACTGGTTTGGAATGACATGAGAGTGAGTAATTAATGACAGAATTTTCATTTTTGAATGAGCTATCCCTTCAATTAAGACATTTATTCATAAATATAATATGTTTCATTGTTCATTTATATTTGCCCATAATTCAAACTGAGGCATTTAAAATGCATTAGTACATTTCCCTAGATTATTAAATGCTTATAAATATATTTAATTGTTAGATTATGCCACTTTTTAACCAGTTGAACCTTATTGCAAAGTCATAAAATTTGCATTTAATTTGCACAAGGATGAAAAGATTTGTTATACAACAGGAGGTGACGGGAGATATGAGGTGGACAGGAAAAATGGTCACGTGCGGACGACAGGCCTCCCCCTGCAGAGAGACAGAGAATACCTGCTCACAGTGGTGGCTGCTGATCGACAGGGCAGCCGGAGTCCTCCCGCCGTAGTGTCCATCATCGCAGGCCCAAGAGCTCCTCAGTTCACCAACGTGTCTTATACAATTTCCATACCAGAAAACACACCAGAAGGGCAACCGTGAGTAAACACACACAC
Source organism: Cirrhinus molitorella (assembly GCA_033026305.1). Lineage (NCBI taxonomy): Eukaryota > Metazoa > Chordata > Actinopteri > Cypriniformes > Cyprinidae > Cirrhinus > Cirrhinus molitorella. Next base: position 32,379,244 of record CM065118.1, on the reverse strand, counting down.
ATAAACACACCCAATCTCGTAAATGCAGCAAATCTTATTTCCATAGTGTAATTCTAGCACGCCCTAAATGCATCTCCCACGCCGTGAGAACACTGCTTATCCATCAGGGTAACAAATAGAAACAGGATCATACTGCACTTACAGCCATCCGCGCGCCCTCTGCTTCTCGCTGGAGCGTAGCTTGTGTGAGTCATCGTGTACTACACGATGCAAAATTCATGAAATAATAATCTTTGACTATGTCAGTGTACTGTGATATGCATTAAAGATGCATGAACATCAGAACTTTGTTCTGCTCATATTGACAGCACTGAGAGGTTAACCATGCATTACACCAGGTAATATATACAATAAAAGCATCTGTATATTTTCTTGTAGTTTAATGATTTTTTTACTACTGTCAGTGTTAATTGTGTAGCCCTTTGATATTACATGAGTGACTGTGAAATGACTTGCATGATGCTGCCACAGGGAAGAATGATTAGCCATGCCCTACTTTGCCTTGTAGAAAATGATCTTAAATCCATGTGGAATAAGTGCCTTCTAGATCCATTTATGGCAGCTGCATGTCATTAAATATGCATTGCATGCTGCGGTGTATTATTTTCCTCATACACACCTGTGATTCTGCCATATTGTTGCTTTCATTAAACTTAGACTTGGCACCGGCAACAGATCTTACTGAATCTGGTTGGCTTCATCCATAGCTATGCAAAAATGCGGTTAATGTTAGGGTAAGTATATTGCTCATGGCACCAAAGTGGGGTGACGTTAATCTTATCCACAAATGTTCTGCTCTCTGCCAGACAGCTGAAGCGGACCAAGCCAACACGCAAACTTTGCCAATGGGAATGGAGTTGTAATAACCACAATACCTGAAAGGAAGTCACATTTACCTTCGTTCGTCTGCCTGTCTGCCGTTAAGCTTCTTTGGGATTACTAAAATACATTAATGTCAATCTTGACTGCACGATTATCATAATTTTACCTTTATTTTCTACAGACTTTATGTTTTAAGAAACTAAAAATTGCAAATTGTGAAGTAAAAAGCTCATAATGATATAATTTAACAGACAGTTTTTTTTTTTGAGAAATACATGTCACAATTCATAAAAAATATTCCACATATAGGCTATTGGCTTTAGTTTTGCAATATCACTGACATAAAACTTTTGTTTTAAAGTGCCCCTATTATGCATTTTTAAGGTTCCTAATATTGTTTTGGGAGTCCCCTACAATAGTTTTACATGCTTGTAGAGTCAAAAAATGTTATTTTTCTTATCAAAATATGCATTTAATATTACCTAATTTTCCTGTGATTCTCAATCGATTTGTCTGAAGCAGTTTAAAGATTCAGTCTCTCTAAACCCCTCCTTTTCCATGAGTCTATTGAGCCATCTTTCAAGAGCACGCGTTTTGTGAATCTTACGTTGAAATCCCTAAAATTAGAGAAGCAGTTGTCAGTAAAATTTCGTGTTTGAGGGCAGGTCAAGTTGTTTGCATTTGGACAATGTAAAACATAGGCGGGAATTATGCAAATGTGTACAAAAGTGGGATTTGAAATACTAACAACTCGTTTAGACTGTTCAGAGTCTATTTTTTTGAGAAACAATAGCTTTATTTATTTTGCACTTTTGGCTTTACAGCTTTGCAGATTGTTTACATTCACATACAGCTACATTACAAACTACATGAAAGGCTATATTGGAAATGAACTTTTCCTGAGGCAACAGTGGGGTTTCTCTACTGAGGATCATTGAATAAAGGCTTCAGTTTGGGTCTGTTCCTTGTAAAATGCAGTCATATAGATTCTGAAGATGTCATTTTATGTTGCATTTTTGGTGTATTTTATGGTCTTTTTTTTGACTGACATGTTGAGAACTTATTTTGTGTCCCAAGGCGAGCAAGATGTGATTCATAATCGTGGTTAAATGATTATCCTAGATTAGTAAATACTGCAATGTTCTCATTATCTGCTTAGGAGTCCACTATAATCTCTCACTGCGAACTTGGTTTGTAAATATTCATGTGTTTTTCTTGCTTTGATAATGCTTAACATGTCATGAAATTGCATGGAAACACTTTAATTGCTGGGTTTTATGTTTTTGTAGTCTAAGCATTGGTCATGATTTGACCCAGTGAGTAAAACAACAGTGAGAAAGTGATAATAACAGTGATCAGTAAGACAAATGCACCTTCAATAAAAATCACATTTTTTTTTTTGTAACACTTTAGAATAGGGAACACTTATTGACTATTAACTATGACTTTTCCCCTCAATACATTCTTAATTCGCTGCTTATTAATAGTTAGTAAGGTATTTGTTAAGTTTAGGTATTGGGTAGGATTAGGGATGTAGAATAAGGCCATGAAGAATAAGACATTAAAATGGGCTTAATTAGTACTAATAAATGGCTAATATTCTAGTAATATGCATGCTAATAAGCAACTAGTTAAGACACTGAAAAATAAAGTGTTACCTTTAAGTGTCATGGTTAGATTTAGTGAGAGATATGTTATTGGAAAACTTTTCCATTCCAACTTGCCTTCTTTTGTATTTTTTTTTTTTTGCCAGTGTATTTGATAACCAGCAAAGTACTGTATGTTCTTTGAAGCTGTGTAATTTTAAATTGTTTATTCTACATTTACACAAGATCAATGAGCCTGTGGCGAATCTCTTCCCTGCTGTACCTATTTCCGCTTATCTTCACTTTTATTTCCTCAACAAGCAATCACCCACTTACCTGCATTCATAGTTACGACTAATTGTGTATGAAGATATACTGCATTTACCTTGGAAGTTGAATTGATTGAAAAGTTATATTCAACAGATGTCCATAATAGCTCAAATGTCCTTGGCGCACTTACCATTTTTCTTTTCTTTTTTTTTTTATTATTCCTTTTATGTTTGTTCTTTTGTAGAACATCATAATCAATTATAGTCAATAATCATAATCAATTACACTTTAATTTATTTCTCTCTCTCTCTCTCTCTGTATTTGTCTTTTCTCATTCAGCTTCCTAGTGACTCCAGCAGTGTCCTTCCAAAAACAGCCAGTAACTTACAGCCTGCTCATCAATCCCAGCAGTCTTTTCAGCATCCAGCCAGAGACGGGGGAAATCAGTCTGACCCGTACGATAGACTATGAGAGCGACCAGCACCGCTACCTGCTGCTGGTGCGGGCCAGTGAGAATCAGGACAGTCTCAGTAGTGCTGCGGAGGTGAGTGCTGCAGGTGTACGAAAAAAACTGAAACACAATCCACATTTAAGAATTTGACATATTCTTCCAATTTTATAGGAGGCCATTTTTAAATAATGCAATGATTATGCTAATGTTATTTTTCATTATTATTATTTTTAATAGTGGTATTTATTATTAGGCAAAACAAATTGGTGTTCAATGTGTTTTTAATGAATACAAGTATGTTGTATTGTATTCTTTCTAATTTCTAAAAAAAAAAAAAAAGTCTATATTTCTATACTGTTTAGTGCATTTTTTTGTTAGAGTGTGGCTAGAAAATGGTTCATTATCTCTTGGTTCACTAGACTAACTTCATTACTTCCAGAGTAAGATCTAATGAATGATATATGGGAAGTTTTTGCTCATAATGAAACGTGTAGTAGTGGAAATGTATTCATTAAGTCGTTTGTGGGAGAGAAATAGTGTACAGTACAATGACTGCCAAGAAGACTGTTGAAAAGAATAGTATTATGACTATTCTTCTAAAGAATTTGACTTCAGTAACTTGTATTCAATATTTTATTATTTATTTCACAGATGAGTCTCGATATGTTAATAGAGGTGGTTGCATAGCAACAGGACAAAAACAATTTAAAAAGCAGTGAAATTAATGTATAAAGGGGAAAAAAATGACTGAAGATATCTGCAACAACTGTTATAATTGTTCGTCATAAGTGATTGTTCAGTTGTTTCGTAAATGATTCATGTCATTCACTCATGAACAAACAAATAATTGCATGATTTTTGAGGTTTTTTTTTATACTTTTGGCTATCTATCCACAGTCATTTTTTATTTATGCAAAGAATGCTAATGTTAAAAAAATAGATATATAGAAAGACTGACAGATAGACTGGCAGTTTAAAGGGATAGTTCAAAATTCTGTGTTCAAAAAATGAATTACTCCCCCTTAATGTTGTCCCAAACCTGTAAGACCTTCGTTCATCTTCAGAACATAAATTAAGATATTTTTGATGAATTCTGAGAGCTTTCTGACCCTGCTTAGACAGCAACGTAACATGTTTAAGGCCCAAAAAGGTAGTAAGGACATTGTTAAAATAGTCCATGTGACATTAGTGGTTCAACCAAAATGTTATAAAGCTACAAGAATTTTTTTTGTGTGTGTGTGTGTGTGTGTGCAAAGAAAACAAAAATAAATTTATTCAACAATTTCTTCTCTTCTGCCGTCATTCATGAGAGTACTATGACCCATACGTGGTGCTGCTGACGCAGGAGCTGGCGTTCTGACGTAGAACATCCATCTCTCTCTTAGTTCATTGTCTATATATTCTGGTTCAAATAAGTAAGGCTGGGCAAAAAATTGCGAGTCATCCTCTATCAAAATCTTCACGTTTACGAAGACAAGTTTTCTGTACATCAGAACGCCAGCTCCTGTGTCAGCAGCATTACACGCATACATCGTGATTCTCGATACATCGAAGACTGACACAGTAGAGAAGGAATTGTTGAATAAAAAATCATTATTTTGTGCACAAAATTATTCTCGTAGCTTCATAACATTACAGTCGAACCACTGTCACATGGACTATTTTATCAATGTTCTTACTACCCTTCTGAGCCTTGAACATGGTAGTTGTGTTGTTGTCTATGGAGGGTCAGAAAGCTCTTGGATTTCATCAAAAATATGTTAATTTGTGTTCTCAAAGATGAACAAAGGTCTTTGGAACAAAGGTTTGGAACGACATGAGTGTGAGTAATTAATGGCAGAATTTTCATTTTTGGGTGAACTATCCCTTTAAAATGCAGGGTCACTGCTATTAGGAAAATATGAATTACTATGTAAAATGCATGTCAGACCAACAAAATTTCCCTACATTTTGTCCCAACTACTCAAACACAGTTGTCTGAACAAGCACTTTCATATTGCGCAATATCGCTGATTTGCGAGTTCCCATCATTGCAAAATGAATAAATGATGAGGTTAGTGTGTTATAATCATATTGTTTTACCACTTGCTGGCTTTGTTTATGTTGCTGTTCATTTTTATCATCACTGTTTGTTATTGCTTGGTGATTTTAGAAACTCATAATTTTACATTTTTATATTTGTTGATTGTCACTATTAAAATCTATGTGTTAAGGTTTTTTTGGATCTGTGTAGAATTTGTGCATGTACATTGTGCATGTAGTGCATTTACTAATGTAAATATTGTATATAATCTTTACATGTCTTTTAAATAAGACAAACTGATAATAATATTATCTTTATTTATGCTTTCTACTAAAATTATGGTCACTTAAACGAAAAAAAAAAAACAATCGAGAGGGTTGCGGCACTGGAAAGTGTAAGGACAACAATTTAGCTGAAATCAAAGAGACGCCTAGCAGTCGCTTTCATGCCTTTTACAGTAACATACCCCTGGAGGATGTAGTCTCGTCTCATCACAACTTGATCTGGCTGCTCAGTGATCCATACATCTGTCCTGGCCTGAGGCAGGCCAGCCAAGATCCCAGCTATTAGCTGGGGAATGTCACAAAACAATGCATGCCACAGTGTCTCTAACTGCAGATGGGGAGCAAGAGGGCATGCAGACAAAAACATATACTAGAAGACTGACAGACCCTTTTGACTTGAAGAGTCCCGTGAGATGTGGTCCAGAGAGAAATTTGCCTGATGCATTCTCGGTAGTCAGCCACACTGCAGCCCATCTGTCACTCTGCAATCACTCTAGAACTCCTCTCACATCTCAATTTCTGGAGACCTCAAACACCTGTGCTAAAGCACCAGTTACAACAAACAAAACAAAACCATAGTTTAAAATGACATAATTAACAATGTGCAAAATGAACAGGCTTTAGAGCCAATAATTATGGCCCATTTAGTCATAAGGGTTCTCACAGTCATGGACAATCTGAAAATATCAGCGATTATTTGTAATTGTTTTTCAGGCCTGAAAAAGTCAACCTGTAGTGGCTATACATTTTCTATATAAAATATATTGTTTTTGACAGTGTCCTATGTTCAGCAAGGTGTCTTGTGGCATTTGTTAGATTTAAAAAATAATAATAATAATAAAATATATATATTTTTTTTATTATTATTATTATTATTATTATTATTATTATTTTATAATTTTACTGTATAAAATTAAACAAGCTTTTGAACAGTAGTGTATAGAACCTTATCACAAACTGCTGGTCAGATTGCACTAAATTTAATCATCTTTGTACTCCTGTATCAGACTGTATCAGTCATATCAGATCTCTTTTGATATAATATCTTTGGTTATCATTGGTTTATCAGTATCAACAGAATAACCACTGAGAGTAAAACTTATAAAACCAGGCTCTGAACAGTTACTGAGATCACAAAACTTTCCCTCAGGGATCTTCCAGTCTTGTAGCTTTTCTTTTTGATTCAGCCTTATATGAAGGCATTTTATTTCATGTGATTTTGGATTACGGTCTCTTTTAGGGTTAGAAATATGAGTAGCATAATAGACTCTGAACTGTTGTCACAATTTTGACCATTTCTGACTAAGTCTGTCTATTTTCATCTTTCCAGTCTCTGAAATTGAAGTGAGTAGGTTATTAAAGTCACTTAGCAGCTGCCAGGGAGCTTGAGCAACAATGTCAGGGCAAAAGCACTAACAGTGTTTTTCTTCCTCCAGACAGCAACTTTCAGCTTAATTCAGTCTTATGGGAGGCATTAGGTGCCTCTTTCAGCTTCCCTGATGCTTTTGGAACAAATTGGGAATAGCTCTAACATGCCCATGTGATATTGGAGGACGTTTGTCCTTTTGTGTTGAGATGCACTACTTCACAACTACTGTATTTTCAGGCACATATGCTTGGTTATGTAAGAATATAACTGAACATAACTGCTTGACACCAAATAATTTTGCAGTGAGAAAGGGCCAAGATAAAACTGGATGATGGTTATAAAGAGTGATAGGACATGGCCTTTAATGCTTGTTAAAATAGCTTTTTTGGCAAGGCATTCTTGAAACAGCAGCAGCTTCTCAGTCTCTGAGAAACACTGGGGACAGTCATAGTGATGTGCAAACTTACGGTACTCCCTGAGAAGAATTCACAAATCAAGATATTATCATCTGCCCATTTGTTCTGTTAACAGTTCTCACCCATCTATTTTTGTGCCTTCCGGCTTCTTTTTCGCTTGTTTCTCACAGGTGCGAGTGATCATCACAGATGAGAATGACTGTGTTCCAGAGTTCCAGCAGTCCATTTATAGCAAAGACGGCGTCCCTGAGACAGTCACGACTGCAACGTCACTTCTGCAGGGTAAGGCTGTGGACCTACACATTAAACTGCACCATAGCCATTATCTCAAGACCATAGCCTTATCAAGATCCCAACTAGTGGTAGAAAGAACCTCTTTATATATATATATATATATATATATATATATATATATATTTATTTTTTTTTTTTTTTTATTTATTTTTTTTTATTTTAGTAAAAGCAAATAACATTTAAAACCCAATATGCAAATATCTGATATATTAATTTGAACATATACCAAAACATGTGGAAACTGTCCTTGTGAAAACCAGGTTCAAGTATTGTAAGTTTGTTGTAATACAATAGTTTAGGGAATGCATATTCACTGTTTTCCCTCAAAAAGCTTCTAAATTGCTGTTTATTGACAGTTTGCAAGGTAGCTGTTGTGGTTATGTTTAGGTAATGGGTAGGGTAAAGGGATCAAAAATGTGGTCATGCATTCAATATGCTAGTAATATGCTGCTAATAAGCAACTGGCTAATAGTGAATAGTGTTCCCAATCTAAAGTGTTACCCAATACTGTAAAGTCTTGTTTTCTCAAGTTATTTATTGCTCATGTTTTAGTCAAGGAGTGCAAAACTTGATGTTTGACAATAAGATGTTTTTTTTTGTTGGTTTTTTTTTATTTGTTTTAAAGAAATTAAAATTTTATTCCAGAAGGATGCTCTAAATTGTTCAAAAGTGACACTAAATATATTTATAATTCTGCAAAAAAGTTATATTTAAAAAAAATGCTTTTGAACGTACTATTCATCAAATAATCCTGAAAAAAATTAAAAGGGTTTCCACGAAAATTTTAAAGGAACAGTACACCCAAAAATAAAAATTACCCAATTATTTTCTCACCTTCAAGCCATCCTAGGTGTATATAACTTACTTTTTTCAGACAAATACAACTGGACTTACATTAAAAATGTCCTGCCTTTTTCAAGCTTTATTATTTTTTTTTTTTTGAAGCCCAATAAAGTGCATCCATCTATCATAAAAAGTACTTCACCTGGCTCCGGAGGTTTAATAAAGGCCTTCTGAAGTGAATCAATGAGTTTGTGTAAGAAAAATATCCACATTTAAAAATTTCTAGCTGCTGCACACTGTCATAATCGCATTCACAAGAGAGTGGCGTTCCAGCTGCTGATGTAGAACATAGGCATAGCATAAGCTCTGGTTATTATGCTAGTCTTGCACAAAAACAACTTCTGTTTACAGCCAAGGAAAACCAGTCTCCTCTTGGTTTATATCAAAATCCACTGAAATTTTCTTCACAAATCCTGGTTTTGTACTTCTAAATCGTGACCTATGTTTTCTTTAGCTCTTTCCTCTGTGCTTCTGTTTATTTCACCACATTCACCTACATCCTAAACAAAACTAGCATATTCTCACTGGAGCTTATGCTATTGTTCTACATCATCTGCTAATACATGACTCTCAACGTGCATATGACAGTTAGCGGAAGGTTGAGATTACTGTTTATAAAGTTTTAAATATAGTTGTTTTTTTGTTTTTTTTTTTCTCAAAAATGCAGCAATTTGCTTCAGAAGGTCTTTATTAATCCCCCTGAGCCATGTGGACCACTTTTTAGGATGAACGGACACACTTTATTGGCATCAACAGCCATTCAGTGCCATTATAAACCTTATATTATTATTTTTTATATTTTTTAATATAACTACGATTGTATTCGTCTAAAAGAAGAAAGTCATATACATCTAGAATGGCTAGAGGGTGAGTAAATCATGGGGTAATTTTAATTTTTGGGTGAACTATCCCTTTTTTAACATTGCTAAGAAATGTTTCTTGAGAACTAGATCAACATATTGTAATGTTTTCTGAAGGATCATGTGACAGTGAAGCTTTGCCATCACAGGAATAAATTACATTTTACAATATGTCAAGGTAAAAAACAAACAAACAAAACACATCTTTTAAATTGTAATGTTATTAATCATTATTGCTGTTTTACTGTATTTTTACTGTATTTTTGATCAAATACATTGTTTGCCTGAGAGAGAGAGGAGAAAAAAAAACCTTTTGAATGGTACTGTTTATCCATTTGGGTTATTTAGCACAGTTTACTGGTGTTCATTTACTGCTCATGTAGCTAAAACAGGTAAATCCACAACGCTATTGTCTTTTAATGGATTGTATATCAGTCATATTCATCTGACATTAACATATTCATATTCATCAGATTAGATATTTCCAAAAATTGTTTTCTAGTTTTGTATGCAGTATGCATCAGACAGTCAGCGAACAGGCTGTAGTTGATCTATGGCTGTGCCATGAATCTAGTATGGCTTTAGAAAGTCTATTTCTCACACACACCGAGACAACAAGGTGAGAAGATGCTCTCTTCTTCCTCTATCATTCTGTTTAACACCACCTTTGAAGCACTTCTCCCCTGATGTGCCCTTTCATGTATCTAAATTGCACATTGAATCTGGAGTCTATGTACTAACTCCTGAGAGTGCACTTGTAACCCAGAGAATGGAAAACACATGCCCTCAGCCATGATAAGAAGAGCTTTCATATTCTCATTAAATTTTAGACAACCACAGCTGCTATCAAAGCGCAACAGAAATGAATTGATGGACAAAACAACAACTGCAGAGGACAGACCGACTGCCTATACAGACACAACGCCAAACAAAAGAGAACAAAACAAACAAACACTGGAAACTTACAGTGATTAAAAAAAAACACTGCTGGTCCTGGAGAATAACAGGTCTTGGCAGACATTTTGAGAGCTTAACACAGAGTCTCCTGGCAGAATGGGAAAGGTGATGCAGTGAGGTGTATAGCAGATGTGCTGATTAGCAGGTGCACGCCAACCAGCATCTGCACATCCGTCTGTGTGGGCTTCATAACAATTATCTCCACCGAGCATGAAAGATCCTGCTTGCTCCAGTTAAACCTAGAAGAATAGACAAAAGGCTACTTTTCAAGAATAATTTGTAACATGTGGCTACATATCAAACATTCGTAATGAGTGAGATGGACAGTTTATCATTTAAACATCTGGGGGAACAGCCGTTTTCATAATGGCTGGGGTTTGCTGGAATTCACTGCTGAAGGTCCGCTTCAACTTTATGTACTGCAGAAGATTAGGACTCAGCCGTTGTATCAGTATGGATTTATCCTGTTTAATTATCTTACTCTTATTCTCCAATTTTGGAATTTGCTGCAGTGAATGGAATTGAGTGTGGTGGAGGGTGATTTGGGATCTGCCACAAGGACTTGTTAAGTGCAATCTGGAGGACCTGATTGAGCACCCACTCTCACATAGTGTAGTTGGGATCACTGCAAAGTCAGTCCTAGGATTACATAAACTGGATTCAAGAAACTGCAAGGGAATTAGAAGAAAGTCATCAGTGAAAGTACCTTCAAAAGATCACTGGGCTAGTTAAAGGAGACATCGGATGCAAAATTCACTTTTGCATATAACTGTGTCTTAGCAGTGTGTGGACTACCCTACAATGATAAAAAAAAAAAAAACATTCACTCTTTTTTTTTTAGATCCTTAAAAAACCTAAATCGCTTCAATTATAAACCAGACGGACTGTCCTGTATTAGCATATTTCCACCCCCAGCCAGTTGTACATGGTCCGCCATTTTCTTCAAAACTGAGTAGATGTAGTGTCAACAGTGTCTCATAAGCAGTGCAGATGTTTTGTAGTTAGATGTAAAATTTAACATACAAGTCTTCATTTTCTCCTGACATCAGAGCCACTGAGAATGCAATGGATTATTATTATTTTTTTTTAATAGTAACATGCCACTGAATGCACAAAAAACAAAGAGAGGGGAAGGGTGAGCAGCTCATTATTATATAAATGATATGAACGGAGCTTTTTTTGACAAGGTAAAAAGGGTGTTGTTTTACATGACCAAGTTTTTACAACATTGTTTTCATATTGTTAAATGTTGAAACATGATTAAGTAAGGAATAATTGTATTCCATTGTTATATAATACTAAAGGGCTTTATTTTGCAATAACGACCAACTTGATGTATATTAACTCGCTTATTACAAAACTAAATAATTAGACACAAAATACTGATTTGAGTTAAAATATTTGAACGCAAAACCTCTGTAAAGAAAGCAGTTGCGAGCAAGTGGCAAGTTCAAACTAGATAAGACTAGATTAAGAGATATAGTACAGTCATACTACTTATTACACAGCATTTCACCACATAAATACCTATGGCGATAAAAGATAATGCTGTAAGATGAAATAGTTTTAAAATCGTAGCCAAACAAACAAAAAGTTTCCATGATTAAAAATGTTCCAAGTAAGCAAATAGCGCCGACTGCAGTTACCTGGATGAGCCTCTGTTATTAGTTTTGACTGGTTGTTATCAGGAAATAACATACCTTTGGAATATGGTGACTGACCAATCAGAGTATTCCACAGAGCCGTGTAATATATATATATATATATATATATATATATATATAAAACGTGTGAATATTTAGTTTAATTTTGGAATCTCCCATCAACTAATATGTCATTTTTGTTGACTAAAATCAGATGCCACTTTAATTAGCTTTCTGTTTGGATTTTCAGTCAAATTAACTAACAATAAGCAAGGCATTTGTTACTATATATATATATATATATATATATATTTGTTGATCTTAGGTAATGAAAATTATAACTGTTTAATTGTTCATGTTCATGTTAGCTCATAACAGATACATCTATGTAAGCACTTGATCCGCTCTGGTCATGTTGTTTATAACTGCTAAAAAATGTCTAATATACAATTCAGCAGAAACTGTTGGTTTTCCAAAGTGCAGAATCAGGGAAACCTCAGCTCGAGAAATATTTACCCCTTTATGTCGACACTAGTTGAGTTGATGTGCAAAGCAGCCACTGTGTATGCAACGCTGTGTTCTGAAGTTCATTTGAACAAGGCTCACACTTTATTGAACGCCATTGCATTTTACTGTAGTTGTCAGATGCAATAAGACTCACAGCTTGGGATCTTTTGATTGCCAGTCATGTATAACCATTCTAGTCGTTCATTTGACAAGTGCATATGCCCAAGCTATTTACACAGGGAAACTCAAACAAAGATTGATCCTATTAGCTGATGCTGCATTTCTTGCTAGTGCAACTTTTTTGTTTTAACACCACCTCTTATATTTCTTTCTTATTTGCAGTATCAGCCAGCGATTGCGATTCGGAGCAGAATGCAGAGATCTCATACTACACGCTTAGTCCGGATTTCATCATTTCAGCCCATGGCACCATATTTCCTGCAGGCCCTCTGGATTATGAGAGAACCAACCACCTGTATGAATTCGTAGTGATGGCGGTGGATAAGGGCGAGGTGCCCCGCACCGGGACGGCCACTGTGCGTCTTCGTATGGCCAATGTCAACGACGAGCCTCCAGAGTTCTCGCAGCCTGTGTGAGTTCCTTATCTTTGTTGCCACCACTCAGCCTCATCCCATGACTTGTGAGGAATGTGATAATAGAGGCCTATTGTATTTATTGTCATCAATCTAATGTATTTTTTCCCCAAAATCCCTCCTATATATATATATATATATATATGCCCACACGTTTTAACGTGTATCAGTGCTTTCATAATGCCTCACAGTCTTGCTGAGATTTAAGAGTGCACTGATTGAAAAGCAGGAAGTACACCAACATAGAAAGTGCATTAGATGAGCAATCCAGCAATCCTGGTCTGAAGTGTCAGAGACCCTTGAAGTGGCTACAGTGCATCAAAGAAGCTGTGCAGTAGTTTTTGATTAGGCCTGAATACTCACATTTCCTGACCGGGCTGTGAACATACTCTGGGGCAGGTGAAGGTATCCACCTTGATAGCCATCCTTTTACAATTTTCTGTATATGTGCCCTTTTAGTGTTATTAAGAGCAGGAACAAGGCTCTCATGATGGACTAGGCCATTTTCACTATTGAGTCTGTGTTTTAGGTAGAGCACTTGCTGTCAGGGTTATTATAGTTAACTAAAACTAAAACCACAAAAAAAAAAAAAAACGGATAATAATGGAAAATAACGAAAACTAAATAAATAAAAACATTATAGAAATATTTTTTATTCAACTAATAAAATGAGAAAGCACAAAACAAAATTACTAAAATTGTAACTAAAATTAACATGAATGCAGAAAGGCAGAAAATATAGAAATAATGCTAAAACAACACTGTAACACTGCTTCTAGTACCTAAAAACACAGGGATGCACACACATTATGGTGAAAAAAAGACAAAAAATATGTACAATTTTTTACGACTTTTGATTTAAAAAAAAAGAGAGAAAAATAAACTTTGTGTGCACATTAAATTATCCATGTTATGTCAAATTGGCCAATAATATTTGATGTAAACATTGGCTGAATGTGATATTTGGCCTCAAGGAGTTTGTTTACTCTTGATGACCCGCTCTGATGTGTGATGAGATGAGGGGAAATACTTACAGACAACAAGCACAACTTTTCAAAGTTAATTTTCTTTTCCTAATTTTGTACACTTAAAATATATTATTTAAAATATATCTGTCTATCTGTCTGTCTATCACATTCACATTTTTTTTGTTGCTGCTTTGTTAAACTGCTTTAAATTCATTTTTCAATCTAATTCAATTCAATCTACACTCCATACACCGTAATGGAAAAGCAAAAAACATCTTTGTATCTTTTTTAACATCTTTGTAAATGTATTAAAAAAAAAAAGAAATTGGATGATTCCATTGCATAAGTATTCATACACTTATCTGGGACAGTTGAAATTTAGCTCAGGAGCATTCATATTGCTTGTAGATGTTACTAAACTACAAGTGAAGGTAGCCTGTGGCAAATTCAGCTGAATGGGTATGACTTGGAAAGGCACACATGTTTTAATAAAAGGTCTAACAGTTGAAAATGCATATTAGAGCAAAAACCAAGCCCTGAAGTAAAAAATAAAATTGCCTGTAGAGCTCAGAGACAGGATTGCATCAAGCCACACATCTATCTCTTATATATATATATATATTCAGCAAGGATGCATTCAATTAATCAAACATGATTAAAGTTTTTGGTAACCTTGTAAAAGTCTTTACTGTTTCAAATAAATGCTATTTTTTAACTTTCTATTCTTAAAAACAAATTTATAAAAATTTATGTTTCCACATTAATTTTAAGCAGTTAAACTGTTTTTAACATTGGTAAGAAATTATCATATTAGAATGATTTATAAAAGGATCATGTGATACTGAATATTGTAGTAATAGCTGCTAAAACTTCAGCTTTGCCATCTTAGAAATAAATGACTTATTTTAAATTGCAATAATATATTACAATATTAAAGTTTTTACAAAATTTCTACCAAATAAATGCAGCCTTTTTCAAATTTGAAAAGTAATACGTATGATCTGGCATAATTTGCTAGAACTGTATAGTATGAATTAACCATTGTTGTTAAAGAGACAGTGAGTCCAGTGGATCATTACTGCAAGTGTATATATTTTGATGAATTTGTTGAATGATATGGTAAACCTGAATGATTGTTGAATAGATGAATGATGAATTGAATGTTGTTCAGTAGATTCAATTCAATAGCTGTTGTTGTGGATATAAACACCATGGCCTCCTCCATCAAGTGGTGCTTGTTGGCATTATAGTTCAGTGTGACTGGTTGGTTGACTTTGACCAGGCATTGCCATCCTCTCAAAAACACTCAAGGCAACAATGTGGCTATCATTGTGGAACAATATGTGAAACCTCTTCACTTTTAAGGTGATACTGGTTGATTTGAACAATGCGTCTGCTGGCGACAGTGGCAGGGCCCATATGCTAAACAAAAATTTCATGAGTCTCTCAAATGTTCTCCAACTCAGTTAATATAAGTTATATTGTTGCCTTTTTCTGAGGTAAATAACATTACGTGACTATTCACAAGCTGTTTTATTGACAGTCTAATAACTTTGTCCGCATTTGTTTTAGTATTTATTTATTTTCATTTGGCCGCTGCAATGCTGCGTTTGCACATTGTTTTAAAAAAATGCAAACAGAAAAAACAGTTCTGCTACAGCCACAGGGTGCAAAAATAACAAATGCACACAATAAATTGCAGAGCCCTGCACATGACATGCAGACAAAAACATATATGGGTATTTATCGTGGCCATGAATTAGTTATTCTTTCTCTTGTTTTAATTAAAAGGCCCCCTCGGCTGGCCCCTAATCTGCCTGGATCCATATGCATGTGCATACCCAGACGCTACGCCCCTGGCTGGATATGTTGAATGTCCCTGTGAACGCATATTACAGCTGAGCCTATGCTCAGAACTTTGCAGACTGAGCTAGTGATGGTTCTTCTAACCTTTACTACAATTACAAATGCATTTACATATATGAGGTTATCATAAAACTTCAGAAATTAACTATACTATGGGTTAAATTGGTTTTATCCACTTGCACTAGCACAGTGAAAATATTTATATTAAACAATTATCCATTTAGATTAAATAAGTGTATTTTGCTCTGTATAGATTGTTCTTTTTTTTTTTACATTTTAATGCCACGTCTTATTTCTTATAATAAATCTAAATAAAGTGTGGTACACACTATTTTAAGAAAAAGCAAGAAATGTGCTAATGACATAAAAGGCTACAATCAGTTGATACAAAAATAAGCATCCAACTCAACTATAACACCTATAATATTTTTTTGCTCTTAAAAACCACCTGTGGTGAAAATTAAGTTTTTAATGTTGTTTACATGTCTGATGTTTTTAATGCTTGATTACAAAACATGTCCAAATTAATGAATATTACATCTTTAAAATTGCAGTGTGCCAAAGACAGTCTCAGAAATGCTGTTTGAAACAGCTTCTGATTTCTGCCATCATACAAATGCAATAAATCCCAGAAAATTGCAGGGTGGGGCTTTTCATTAGCGAAGTGTTTCTATCTAAAGATGTTGAATTTTAGAAGGTATCTGTCTGAGAACAGGAACATTGCTTGTGTAACATTAGCAATAGATTATTTTTTAAGACGCATCATCAGTTGGCCATATTGGCAGCACTGAGCGTAAACAATCCCACTAAACCGAACAAACTTGCATATTTTGCTGATTATTGCTTCTGAAAATAGTCAATTTTTGTCATGTTTTTGTGGTTGCCAAACTGAACCAGGATTTACTGGGCAAGAATCTTGACAACATTTGTGTTTGTTCTTATCATTTCCTGCTTACCAAAGTCCTTCTCTATATGATTTAGCAGCTTCCACACATTTTTTTCCCGTGGTTTACACCGCATAAACGTATTCATTAGTACATTAACCGTGTAATCCATGCTGTTGTTTACACCAGAGTATTGCCAATATGGCAATGCATCCGAGTAAATAACCAAATCGCTACGTTAAGTGCCAACCCTCTATACTATTGGTTTAAGTTCCCGCTTTTTGGCGTGTTTCCATTGCAGGAACTAAGAACGTATTCAGTTCTAGGAGCTCCGTTTAGGGGAACTAAATTAGCTCCTATTTCAGAGTTGGGTCTAAAACAGTTCTATAGGAACTATCAGTGTTGTAAGTATATGCTGATTGGCCGTACGCATTCGAAACACTGGCTCATCAGCATTTTTAAAAAGATGTGTAAAAATATTTAGTCCACGAACATGGAAAACAATGATAATGGCATTTAGCTACCTATTGTCTGCAGTGTTGTGTTCTTTTCTCAGCCTCGATATATAACTACAACTTTTCATAGGAGATTTAGTTAGATTTCTTGCTCTTTAAATCACGTAAATGATGCGTTTGCATTCCATCTGCGTTATCACGAAAATCTTAAACACCTTTGATCATGGCGTCCTCCATTCAGATGTCGCTTTTGGCTGTTTTTTGTCACTTGCCATTGTGTGGCGTTTACTACTTTAGTTAAGTGAGTCGAAGTGAAGCAGGAAGTCTGGGCTGGTGTGATTGAGTGGAGGTGGGACTAATTTGCATATTCATGACTCTGTATATTAGATGAAGTAATGGCGTATAGATATTGAAACAATTTTAAAGCCTGATGAAATTATTTTCACAGGAATAAATGTTTAAGTGTGTCATTTTGATTCAGAGATGATGGATTAAAAGATTATTATTAAAGACAAAAGATAAAGAGGATAAAATGATTGACTCCAGAGGGACTTTTTTAAGTATGTTGTTAAAAAAAAATATTTACATTTTAACTTTTACATTAAACTTCTTGTAACCTGGAAAAACAACAAAAATCTAGTGAATTTTCTGATTATCACTATTTTTTTTTTCATATCAGTCGATATTGATCATTATCATGATAAATGTCAAATTTTATTTCCTTCAAGTTTAAAGACATATTTTTGCTACAATGTACACAGTTAAATGTGGCTTTAAAATATTCTTTATGGCCAGAACATGACAAACACTTCATGTTGTATGAATTCGTCAGACTTTTTCCAGTCATTTTTCCTTAACAAAATAAGTATCTTAATAGAAAAAAATAAATAAATTAAAAAATATATGTGTATATATATATATATATATATATATATATATATATATATATATATATATATATATATATATATATATTTCGTAGTTCTGCATGTTTTAATGAGTAATATTGTGGCAATTCAAGAAACAGGTGTGTTACCTGATAATATTTAATACTAATAATAATAATAATTAAACATTTAATACATGTCTACGTTCCATTAATAATATAATAAAATTTGACACAAATATACCCACATTTCTGACACAATACAGTTAGTGCTACTACAGTAAATCTATGGTAAATGATGGCGATTGTTGATTAAAAAGCCTTCTGACTGCATCCTTGAGCACAGTGTTTCTTTTGTTTGTCAGCACATTTTTAAATCTTGCTATAAACCAAGTCATTTGTGTTCTTCAGTGAATTCAAGTGCTCCTTGCGCTGTTTAGTGACCGAGACTCATCAGCGAGTGAAAGCATCTGCTGTAGTAGTTTGTGCTGTGCCGCTGTTTGAACTTTGATCCGAGCGGATAAACGGTCTAAGTGGCACGCTTTGACTAGCATTCTTTTGTTCCGCCTTTGCCACATAAACATTATATCAAAGTCTTGTTATCGTTTATCGAGGAAATCCGTAATTGTAATCAGTTCATCGCCCAGCTCTACATCATGATTTTACACATCATTATATGATTGCTCTGAGAATGAACAGTCTTTGCAGCTGGCCTGACGTTGCCGTTCTAGTCCTACGCAGCGAAAGCTACACTGTTATCTTCCTGATTATGTGGTCTACCCTTTCCTTATCTTCATCTCCCCTTGCGTAGACCTTGTCGATGAGGTCTTTCCTCAGTTGCTGTATTAATTTGCCTTTCATTTTGCTGATTTTTCTGTTGTGCTGACTGCGGACTGTTATTGTTGTTTTTTTCCATCTTGTTGGCGGAGCTATGGCCCTTGGCCATTTTAATTGACTGATTTTCTGGCAGAGAGCTCACTGAATCAGAGAGGCAGATTCAATCAGCCGTGCATTCAGCTGAAGCTAGAAAAACCCAGAACGGGAGGGGGGTGGAGGGTGGATAGACAGACCTCGGTCAGAGGGTCCAAAAATGAATGGTAGAGCCAGGCAGATTTTTGTTTGCAGGCTCCTAAAAGGCCTTTTTTTAATTACTTTAAACATTTGTATTCTGGTGTGTGCATCTGGGTCTGCATGGCTATACTTGAGAGAATGAGTTTGAGACGTGGATGGCTTGGGAGTCTACCTTAAACATTAAAGTCAATAGGAAATCAAAAATTACACTATTTACTTTCTTAATACACGTGGTGTTATTGCACATGCTGAATCCATTCATGCATGTTATTTCAAAGAAACAAAATGTAATAACTTGTACCGCCTCTGCAGTGTCTATTCTTTTTGGCTGACATCACCCGCTTCTTTTATTTTTCAACCCTTCCCCTCAAACCACTTTTCCTCACAGAATATTCTGTTTCACTCAGAAACGCATCACATTATGAAAGTAAAATGGGTTTCGAATGCAGCTTCATGTTGAGCAAAGAAGCGATCTTTGCTACTAAACTGCTTTTGAAAACAGCTACAATGTGTCTTCAGTTGTCATTTTGAAAAATGTAGCCTCATATGATATGTGCTGCATTTCTAAAAACGCTGCACAAAAGCTGATTTCCTCACAGCGCTGTAGGTGGAAGACTTTTATATCAGCCCTTTTTGCCATCTTGGGTTATTCAGTTTTTATTAGGCGAGTGTGCAAATAATAGTTGAGGACTTCTGCACTTGGGGAGGTTCAAACAGGGCTGAAAAACACACTTGAGCATTATAATGAAATGCCCTCTAATTATTGTCTGCACAGGTACAAACATCAGCAAGTTATCTGATTATTATAGCAGCTTATCTGCTGTTCAAGCAGGAATAACATTTAGTCCAGGCATTTCTGTATAACCGATTCAGGAAATACGTAAATGTGGATGGCTAATAGCTGTAATGTTATTAGTCCTGCTCTTCCTGAGACTGAATGGTTATCGGAATTAGCTGCTTTACAGCTATGCCAGAGCTGTTAGACTTGTTCACACTGGAGAAAAAATAATATTATTATTATTCAGAATGCTAGTTATATGTGGCCAGATCTATTCAAACTGCAGTTGTTGGTTTGCTAACATGTCTGCATTGGTTGTCATAATAACAACTCAAACTTCATAGATTTATCGTGCATGAGAATGTCAGTTATTAGTATGTGTCTTTATATGAAAATATCCATACAACATTTTGTCATGTTCATTCATTTTGTTTAACCTAACTAAATTATCATCTATTTCTAGTGGACAAAAATAAAAATATTTCACTTTTGATTGTTTTTGTGATGCCAGCAAGAGAAATCTGATGTAATTAGACCATGTATTTTTTATTTTTATTATTTATTTATTTTTTTTATCAGAAGTGACAGTAAAACATTCATAACATTAAAAATATTTCAGTTTCTAATAAATGCTTACGATTCATTAAAGAATCCTAACAAAAATATATCACAAACTAGGTTTCCTTCCAAAGTTGCAAATTTGACTTTTGCGCAAAACTGTAATAATGCATAAAACATTTGCGAATAAGTGCCGTTTCCATTCAGTGAGTCAAATAGAACAAAATCGTCACTTCTTGATAAACTGGCGATAAAAAGTATAGAAGAAGCCACTGAATACAATAATTTTAGATATAATTATTTATATAATAAGTTACTTGTGACTCAGAGCAAGCAGACAAAACACAATAAATGTGGTCATTGCTTTCAGAGGTGGATGCCTGCTGTTTGGAAACCCATTTGTGTAAGACAGCTCTGGGAGACAATTATACAGACTTTGACTGCAGACTTTGCTCAGGCATTTCAGAATGACCATAACATTTTAGATGCTTTTGAGCATGAACATGACTTTTTGATGCGCATGGAGGAATTTATTTTCAGCAAACGCGTTTCCATCTCCTGTTATTTGTATTCACACAAGTCAAAAACCACCCCAAGCAGCGTTACTTTTTGGCAAATTAAGGGATTTTCCTTTAGAAATTTGCCATTTCAGTCATTTGTTTCTAATAAAATACTTCAAAATGCACATAGAAACAGGGTGATGGAAACAAAGCTGTTTCCACACACACACACACACACACACACACACACACACACACACACAAAAGCAGTTTTAAGCTCATTTCTTTAGCAGCAAATCAGCATATTAGAATGATTTTTGAAAAATCATGTGACACTGAA
The DNA here is from genome assembly GCA_033026305.1 of Cirrhinus molitorella. Classification (NCBI taxonomy): domain Eukaryota; kingdom Metazoa; phylum Chordata; class Actinopteri; order Cypriniformes; family Cyprinidae; genus Cirrhinus; species Cirrhinus molitorella. The sequence continues at coordinate 32,358,020 of CM065118.1, read as the reverse complement.
GACTGGAATAATGAATGCCGAAAAATCAGCATTTCCATCTCAGGAGTAAATTACAGTACATTTGAAAATAATAAAAAAGTGTGTAGCCTTGGTGAGCATACGAGAATAATAAAAAAAAAAAAATTCTGAACAGTAGTGTAGCTTGTCTCGCTCATCACATCCTTAATAAAAATTTTAAAGGATTAGTTCACTTTCAGAATAAAAATTCCCTGATAATTTATTCACCCTCATGCCATCTAAGATGTTCATGTCTTTCTTTCTTCAGTTGAAAAGCAATTAAGGTTTTTGAGGAAAACATTGCAGGATGTTTTCTCCATATAGTGGCCAACAGGTTAAAGGCCCAAATTGCAGCAAATTTCAATGCAGCTTCAAAGGGCTCTACACAATCCCAGCCTAGGAATAAGGGTCTTATCTAGTGATTTTTATTTTTTTTTTTTTACAAATGTATATAGATTTACCACAAATGCTTGTTTTGCATTAGCTCTATGTCAAGTCAAGTCACCTTTATTTATTTATTTATTATCGCTTTTTACAATACAGATTGTGTCAAAGCAGCTTTACAGTATCAAAAAGGAAGGTAGTGTGTCAATAATACAAAAGGAAATGGTTACCATTTTTCAGTTAAAGTGAGTTAATCATTGAATTCAGTGATGCTATCATCCAGCTCAGTTCAATTAATATACAATATCGCTAGAAAAATTAAGTGTCCCCAACTGAGCAAGCCAGAGGTGACAGCGGCAAGGAACCAAAACTCCATCTGTGACAGAAATGGAGAAAAAACCTTGGGAGAAACCAGGCTCAGTCAGGGGGTCAGTTCTCGTCTGACCAACAAACAAGCAATTTGTAACTGTAGAGGTCATCTACAGGTGCTGATCCACCATCCGGATACTGACTGGATCAGGGGATTGCAGTGACCATCTGATCAGGATACAGACTGGTCTGAGTGACCTCGGAATAAGCAAGAGACAGACTAATATTAGCGTAGATGCCATTCTTCTTATGATGCAACGAGTGCATCAGGTGTTATGGGAAGTGTTCCCGGTTCCAGCTGACCTAATTAATGCAGTCTAACTTGAATTATAGAAATGTGTTATTGTGTTATGTGTAAGCCAGGTTAAATAGATGGGTCTTTAGTCTAGATTTAAACTGACAGAGTGTGTCTGCCTCCTGAACAAAGTTAGGTAGATTGTTCCAGAGTTCGGGCACTAAATAAGACAATGATCTGCCGCCTGCAGTTGATTTTGATATTCTGGGTATTATCAGATTGCCAGAGTTTTGAGAACGCAGCGGGCGTGAGGGACTATATTGTGATAATGTGATAAAAGCTCACTCAAGTACTGAGGAGCTAAACCATTGAGGGCTTTATAAGTAATTAGCAAGATTTTAAAATCAATATGATGTTTAATAGGGAGCCAGTGCAGTGTTGACAGAACCGGGCTAATATGCTCATACTTTCTGGTTCTAGTAAGAACTATGATGCACATGCCTATCTTCATGCATTGCGTAATCATGTTTAAAAAGTCACATGCAGTTTGTTCTTTGTCTGTATACTTCTGTAAAAAAAAAAAGGTATATGGTGAAAATCTAATTTTCTCCTCCAATTTCAAAATCGTCCAACGTTGTTTTTTTTACCTTTCAGACAGAGTTTAGAGGGCGTTTGACTTGCACGTTCACAACGTGACTACGTAATGTGTGAGGTTGAGCTAGTGGAAGACGAGCATTGTTTCGCTAGATAAGACCCTTTTTCCTCATCTGAGATCGTGTAGAGGCTTTTGAAACTGCAGTTTGGACATTCAACCTGTTGACCATTATTGAAGTCCACTAAATGGAGAAAAATCCTGCACTGTTTTCCTCAAAAACCTGAATTTAGTAAGGAAGTATTTATTGTGGAAGTGAACTAATCCTTTAAGAGTGAGGTCTGTCAGGGCTAAACCCAATAAACACATTGTGTTGACTTCCCCACAGACCCTGACATGTTTCTGCGTGTATATTTCCCTTCCCTTCACCTCAGATCCTCTCTGAAACTTTCAGCCTCTCTGAAAACCCCTCCTTTCCTCAACCAGAAAAGACTCAATCTCTCCATCCTACATAATTTCTGCGAACAGGATAGCCTATATGTGTCGGGCCTGTAATTGAGTAAATTGCAATGTCTGTCACCGCTGTTTGTTCCATTTGGGCAGACTAATTTGCCCAAACCCTCCGCTTCAAGGCGCTGGGCTCCTTCAGTTCGCCTGAAAATGAGCCTTGTCAGTCATGCCATAGCGTTTGCACAGTACATCATTACCAGATCTGTTTACTGGCACCAGCCTGACCAAGGACAAAGAGTAAGATGGATTGAGTGATGTTTATTACGCACTGGCCTGGGCTTTCTTTGCCGTCCCTAAAGTCACTGGACATGGTAATGAGCGGCGATACAGTCAGTCCTCGAGCTGGAAATTTGGAGCCTAGCATCAGCGTTCTTTTGTGATCATTGGCGTTTGCTCGTCTTCTTTGTTTTGTTGCCTTGATGGATGTCTTTCAGGCTTCGGCAACTGAAATGTTGTCATCTGAATTGATAGCTGACATAATGAGCAGACGGATACAGTGAATGCAGACAAGCCGGCATTTCACTTGTCTGATTGGTTCATTCGCTTCAAACAAAGTGGCCTCTACCAGCTGTCAGTCACTGTCACAAGACCCATCACCTGCACTGTTGCCATGGCAATGGGCTAGAAAGGGAGACGTAAGTGAGGCGTTTTTTTATGGTTAGTTCGTGACAGGTTTTCTCAAAGGCTGTGCTCAACATATCCTCAGAGCTAACATCTGAAAACAAACCCTTTGAGTTATCTCTCTGAACGGGTGTGTGTGTCTGGGATTGCTTGAGTTGATGTGTGTGTGATTCTGTGGGGGGAGGATCTCTGTTTGTTTGTGTGTGTGAGCGCGCAATCTCAGATCTTTGAGACTTCTAACAGATTACAGGTCGCGGATGTCACGCGTGTGTCAGCGCCGAAGTGCAATGACAGGGTAAAAAAGTGCAAGCAATGGTGTCTCCATGGATGACATAAATCACCTACATGAAACGCCTGTCACCTTCTCTCTGTTAGCCATCAATCAGGCCTACACAGAGTGAGATGATGGGCTCAAGCTCTCTTACCCCCTCTGTCATTCTGTCTGTCTCTATATCTGTCATTTCCTGTCCTCTGATTGGTGTCTTCTCATCATTCTTGAGGTTTCCTTTCTCCTTATCTCCTTGTTTCGATCTTAAGGGTTGGATTTCCATCTCTGCAGCCTTCAATCCATCTTCTTTTTGGCAAATTCAGCATCACTTTCACTTTCATATCTGGACGCTTGGGCAGATTGATGGAGACTGATAATGTTGTTCTTTCCATAAAGTCAAGTTTTCTGTTGTCTGAACTTGCTCTGATGGAAAGTCAAATGTCATCATTCATTCACTGTCATGTTGTCCCAAACCCGTATGACTTACTTTCTTCAGCGGAGCTTAAAAGGAGAAAGTGTTTATCGCTTTTTTGCCTTGCATTTATGATAAATGAGTTTAAGCTTCAGAAAGACTCCAGAAACACTATAAAAAGTGTTAAAAGTAGTCCACGTGAGTCTTCTAAAACCAATAGTTTTGTGTCAGGCTGAAACATCATTTATTATTTGGTTCCTATCCACATATTTGTATTTGTTTTTCATCCACATATAAAAAAAAAAAATAAAAAATGCTGAGTGGACACATCAAGATGCAAGTAAAACCTCCTAAATACATAATCTTGCTTGAAGATTTTTTTGTTGTTGTTTAGTGAGAATGCATACATATAAAAAACAACTGAAATACATTACTGTATAAATTCCTATATGTACATCAAAAAAAGTTTGCCTTAAAGACACAATATGTAAACTTTTTTTGATTAACTAGATTTTAGATGACTCAATCATGGCACCATCAAACTACGCCTTTGTTTCTTTGTTTGTTTTGAATATGCGCCCTTAAGCGCATATATAAAAAAAAGTTAGGGCTGCATCCAAAAGCTCTAAAATGCTACCTGCGGAGGCAGCATTCAAAGGCTGGAAAGCATCAAGGCTCATCCAAATCTAAATTCTGCTTTACTTCCCGTCTCCGGAGGTACCTTCATCTGATCGAATTTTAAAAAGGCAGCATGGATGTACCCTTGACTGCTTTTGATTTCCCACAATCCTGTGTGTGCGTCATATAGGCTATTTAAGTAAAGATATTCTGGTGAAATTAAACTTGTTACTTTATATAATAGATGACATATTGATCATGATATATTTTATGTATAATAACAATGTAAAAACATAATAAGCAATATTATTTTCAATAATAGTATTTCATAAAAATTTTAAAAGGGTTCAAATAAGTAGTAAATAAGAATAATATATATATAATATACTGCTAATAATAATGAAACAGTCTCTAGTAACTTGTTCTGCAATAATACTTGCATCAGTGTTTTTATTTATTTAAGCAAAAAATAGCTGCCATTCTCAGTCGTCTTCTCTGACACACAGACCTTCGGCGTACAATGACATTGAGGACTTTATGTATTGTTAAAGCATTTATATATAACTGTACAAGATCGTTTTTCTCCAAAAAGTACAAGTTAACCGTTAGGTAACTTTGCAACTGCGCCACGTTACGCTGCCTCTGAAGCCGTCCGAAACTGTTCCCAGAGTTGCCTTCGCAGCCTTTGAAGTCATTACCTGAAAGGGCAGCAAGTCAGCTGCCTTGGCTTTCGAACAAAGCCTATGTAATATGTCTATACACTCCAGAAACACTATAAAAGAATCTTAAAAGTAGTTCATATGAGTCTTCTAAAACCTATAGTTTCAGTATAGTAATTATTGAGTTTCATCCAAATATTTTGTATTTATTTTTTATCCACATATTAAAAAATATATATATATAAAAAATGCTGAGTGGACGCATCAAGATGCAACTAAAACCTCGTAAATGCATAATCCCGCTTGAAACGGTATATTATGTAAACTTTTTTTGATGCAAATATTTAAAACCACTAGAACGTTATATATTTTGTTGACTGCTGTACTGCATTATCCCAATTTTTTTAATTTAAATAAATAAGCAATTTTACCTAGTGTCCCATCTCTTGCATTTTATTAGACAGATGATGAATGCACAGAATAGCATTATAGCAGAGCCTGCAACACACTTAAATGTGTCCAGTATGATAAAACAGCGCTGCTTTACCCCATATACGCATGACCGGAATGAGTGGAAACGGTCGACTGTGGCATAATATGAGCTCTGCTGTTTTCGAGCAGTGTGTCACACTCGTCTCTCATTAGAGATCACTCCAGCAATCCTGTTTCGCTTCCAAAGCTCTCAGCTCCATCCTGCTTTAAAAGTGATGTTAATAAATCTTTAATACATTTGCTCATCCATGAACATGATTTCTGCCCAAGTCCCGTCGGATTGCATCTACTGTGGGAATGAAGACGACTCAATCATGGCACCATCAAACTATGCCTTTGTTTGTTTGTTTTGAATGTATTTATGGTTCAGAAAGACTCCAGAAACACTATAAAATAGTCTTGAAAGTAGTTCACAATGAGTCTTCTAAAACAAATAGTTTCAGACTGAAACATCAGTTGTTATCCTCATATTTTTATGCAAATGTAAGATATTGCATAAATAAAATGCTGAGTGGACACATCAAGATGCAAGTCAAACCTCCTAATTGCATCTTGCTTGAGGTTTTTAGTTGTTGTTGTTCAGTGAGAATGCCTACATATAAAAAAACTACTGAAATACATTATATAATAAATTCCTGTACATCAAAAAAAGTTTGCCTTAAGCTAGTTTGTCTAGGCATTTTTGTACTGCACACTAAAATGCAAGTAATTTATTACATTTATTAAAATATTTTGTTCTCTTGAATGCACTCGATGGAAATACTGCTTTATTTGCGAATTGTTCTTCCAATATTTACGCCTTTTTGCATAAATTACATTTGCAGCTTGAATAAAAAGATTCCCCATATGATCTTTTCCTCCAGTGAGCTGAGTCATATCATTGAGATAAACTCAAGAACAAGATTAGATTTGTAAATGAATCATTCGGACCTGTTTGTTGAACTGGATCAACTGATTTATTTGAAAGATTTGACTCTAAAAGATTAAGGTAACAAATAGCTACAGGACACTAAATATGGAACATTTTAATGTTCGTTTAATATTGTGTGTGTGTGTGTGTGTGTGTGTGTGTGTGTTTTCTTGGTATTTTGGAGCTTGACAAGCCTAGTCCTGATTCACTTTCATTAAAATATTGAAATCAGTGGCCAGGATATTCTTCAGGAATTAGATAAAGCAGGTTTGGAATGACATGAAGGTTTGGAATAAACGATGAGAGGAATTTTGTTTTGGGTGGTCTGTCCTTTTAAACCAGACATTCAAATTCACAGTCTGGTGAAAGAAAAATGAATGCTCGTTGGCTATGGGAGTTTAAACTAAACTTTGTTTACCAGAACTCTTGATTTATGTTTGCTTCAGTGTTACAGAAGTTTTACCTTTGGATGCCTCAGTGGCTTTGACTGTTCGTTTATTTATGAACAGATTTAGCCAAACTGGCTTTCATTCCATCTTGAGGTTTCATAGAGGTATTAGTATTCACAGCCTGCAACAGTTTTTTTACACAAGAAGCTCCAGATTCATTTCTTAACTGGCTGAATCCAGAACACATTGTCAATCTGGCATCCGGGCAGTTGACCTTTAGCCGCTCTGATGCACCATCAATGTCCTTCTCAGATCAAGAGGAAATGTCTCACGCTCTGTCACAACAGAAAGTCCATCAGTGCGCAGCCTTTGTGACTTAAATTAAATCTTTGCGGGTGAATAATAACAAACGGTGGCTGAGACTATGGAAGTATCTCGCAGTCTGTCAGCGCTTTTCTCTCTTCTAAAACGACAGCATGCTGTGCAGATGTGGAGGCACGGTTTGTCTTGTCGCCACGAGGTGCTGTTCCATTGACAGCATTGTTTCAGATGTGATGAAGTGTGAGCGTGGTTTTGGCAAGAAAGGCTTAGCATGAAATGTGTTGGCTTTGTCTGCTAACAGCCCCTTGAGCGAACTAGTTCAACTGTTTCTTTTTCGGCGGGAAATCTATTATTGAACATCGGAGGGGTGGTCTAACTCACTCTCCCCATTCGTTCTTTGTTATACTGTATATTGTTTTCTGAAACAATAAAAATTGTCCCCATATGAGCATGTGTGTGTGTGTGTGTGTGTGTGTGTTCTACAGCTCTAGGCCAGAGACTTGAGTCACTGTAGCGATGACACGGTCAGAGCTGTCTGTCTCTTCAGGTCACTCTTATCTAAAAGGCTGTCGCTGTAACAAGCTTCATTACGATGCCTTACTTAGACAGGAACTCAAACATAATTTTCTATTCAAACATACTGTATCTGATCACTTTAACTTGATTTGATTTGATTTCCTCATGCACAGATAATGTGTAGCATATTGTAGAGGTCATTAGTGAACAGATGCACATCCTGTTTTCTAAGATCCAGAGGGAATTAAGAACTTCGAATCATAGTTAGCAGATATGATGTTAAAACTGTGTGTGAGTGTGTGTGTGTGTGTGTGTGTGTGTGTGTATATATATATATATATATATATATATATATTGTGTGTATATATAAATTACCTTTTGTTCAGAAGGATGCTTTTTATTGATGAAAAGTGACAGTAGAAACATTTATAATGTCACAAAAGATTTATATTTCAAATAAATGCTGTTCTTTTGGCCTTTCATATCATCAAAGAATCATGATGAAAGGTATCACAGTTTCAACAAAAATATTAAGCCACAAATCTTTTTTTCAATTGTGTGAGTGATAATAATAAAGAAAATTTTGTGAGCAAAAAAACTACTCCCTAATGAAGGCTTGAACCCACCTGAAGAATTAGTATTCTACTTTTAACATTGCCTCTAAACATCAAGATATATTTCTAGCTTTTACTGATTTTAAATCGTAATTATAGCCTCCACTGAAATGGGTAGTACTATTAATATTACCTAAGCAGTTGAATTGAATACGCTAAAAACCATGGTCATTCAGGGACCTTAATTTTTTTCATGGACAGAGCAAGAACAAAATGTGTTTAAAATGCACATACAAAGTTGATCTGAATGCGGGTAAAATGAATACACATTTTCATACAGATTTCATTGATTTCTTTCTAAAATTGCACTAACTGCTCTAAAATATGAGACACCAATGTTTGAGGAATTTAGGACATGAAATATAAAAAAAACTTTTTTTTTCAAAGCATTGTTAGATGCTAGTGTTTCCTGTCATAGCTATCCGAAGATTTGATTTTAGTATCACAGTATCAAAGCTATTAAACTATATCTTGTTATGATTTTAAATCAGTATTTAACCTCTTTGAGAACAATCTCAAAGTAAAATGAGGTGCTAAAGTCTGATTTTGTCATGGCTGTGCTTTAAAATGAAATTAATCTTAATTCAAGCGATGAAGGATTTTGAAAGTCTAACAGTAATCAGTGTTGGTTAACCCTGCCTGCTTTAAATGTTTGGAAATTATTAACCGTTTAAAAAAAAGAAAAAAGAAAAAAAGAGAAAAAAATCAAATCAGTTACATTACATTTTAAACTTGTAATCAGTAACCTGTAATCTGTAATCAATCAATACCATAGACTGTAAAAAAGATGGACAACGCATCTCCCATTCATTCCACAATAGAAAAGTGAAGCCAAAGCATCCCATTATGGCAGCTACCATCTTGGAAAAATTATTTGGAGCCTGAGCATTAGAGTTTCGTTTGGAGCCAGAGTCTGCGCAGTAGTGTCGTGAGGTGGAGCCGCAGTATCAAAGTCCAGCCCAAATTCCCGCAGACCCAATCGCAAAATCACATTCACAAGATCACAACAATCATGACACCACACCCTGTTTTTGTAGCATCAAATAACTATCCCAAAAAAAAAAGTATTCGAAAAAACGAACACTTGAACTTAAATCAGCATTATAAGAACTACCTCAAATGATGGAAACCATCTTTGGAAAAAAAATAATAAATTGAAGTGTCACACCCGATCAATACCTATGAAAGTTGCATTCATTACTGTAATACTTTAAATGTGGTCCTATTATGCACTTTTAATGAAGTCTTGGTTTGTTTGTTTTTTTTTTGGTTATACTAGAACAGGTGTTCATGCTTGGTTGTTTTTTTGTTTTTTTTTCCCTCATATTTCACATTGCTGTTCCTCTCTTCCCAGTATGTCTTGAACACTCTGTTTAGTTCCTGTTTCGGTGAAACCCCTCTATCTGAAAATTTAAAATGTGCTCTGATTGGTTAGTCCCAGGGAGTGCTTAAGGCTACATTATTTTTACCCAATTTAAAGTCTGAAGAAGTTAACAATAGTAGCCAAAAGTCAGAGCCAGTCTGCAGAATTGAGTGGACAGATTCCACAGAAAATCATGTAATGTATGATTGGGCAAAAATGCCACCAGATTGGACCAAAATGCCCCTGCATAATTAAATCTATTACATCTGTTGCTAACAAAGTGAAACTGAATGAAAAGTGCTGATTGCAGCATTAAATTAAGATCTGCTTGCTTCTATTTAACCAAGAAGTGTTGTAGGTTGTCTCGCTGTGTGTTCAACACAAAATATCTTGAAAGAACTATGTATGTGTGTTCAAAAACAGGTATCGGACCTTTGTTTCTGAGGATGCAGGACCCAACACTCTAGTCGCAACAGTGCTGGCCAAGGACCCGGATGGAGATGGAATCACATACAAAATTACAGCAGGCAACGAAGAGGGGAACTTTGTCATCGACAGCCAGAAAGGTGAGACATCCTTTTCAGATTTGGTGTTATTCTTTTGATGGGTGTTTTTGCTGCATTAAAGGATTAGTTCACTTTCAGAACAAAAATGTACAGATAATGTGCTCAACCCCTTGTCATCTAAAATGTTCATGTCTTTCTTTCTTCAGTCGTAAAGAAATTATGTTTTCTGAGGAAAACATTTCAGGATTTCTCTCCATATGATGGACTTCTATGGTGCCCCTGGGTTTGAACTTCCAAAATGCAGTTTAAATGCAGCTCTAAATGATCCCAGCCGAGGAAGAAGGGACTTATCTAGCGAAACGATGGGTTATTTTCAAATCAAATTGACAATGTATATACTTTTTAAACCTCAAATGCTTGTCTTGTCTTGTCTCTGCGATGCGCAAGCGTAGTCTGTGTGATCCGGGTCAGCACAGTTAGGGTATGTCGAAAAACTCCGAAAAAATGTCGAAATCTAATTTTCCCCAACTTCAAAATCGTCGTACATTGCTGTAGAAGTACCAACCCAGTGTTTACAAAGTGAACATACAAAGAAGATCAAACATCCTTTACAAAAAAAGCTAAAACAGCGTTGTAGGATTTTATAGTTGAAGACAAATACGAGATGGGAGTTTTTCGACATACCCTAACTGCATTGACCTGGATCACACAGACTACGCATGCACATCACAGAGACTAAACAAGACGAGCATTTGAGGTTAAAAAGTACATAAATTGTCAATTTGTTTGGAAAATAACCAATCGTTTCGCTAGATAAGACCCTTTAGAGGCCTTTAAAGCTAGATTTAAACTGCATTTTGGATGACATTATCTATACATTTTGTTCTGAAAGTGAACTAATCTTTTAACATTCAATAAGGTGCAGTTCAGTAGAAAAGCCATAATTCAGTGAACTCTTTCAAACTCTTTACATTGGATTGCATCATATTATACATAACTCATTTAACTATTAATGATACTTTAGTAAAAATTAATAATTAAATGCACTTTCATGGTAGGATGATCACAGCAGGGCAGCTGTTCAAACAAAAGCCTTTATCCTTCTTTTAACTGGGACATAATTTAGATGCCAAAGAAGTATTTTAGATTTATTTAATGTATGGGCTTTTTTATCCCTTTTTCATCACTGCTGCATCACTGCTCTTATAGCAAATGGGAGATTTTATTGTTTATACAATGAACGGTATAGAGAGGATGGGAAATTATGTGGAAGCAGTTAGGATGGGATCTAAAAAGGCATCATGTGATGAGAATGTTCGCCATGAACGGAAAAGAGAACTTTAATCTGAAGAATCCTTAAGAGTTAATTGAAGACACAATGTTTGTGTGGACATCTGGTAAATGGTAAAATCCAGAATGGCAGGAGAGTGAGTGAAATCAACAGGAACATCTGTTTGATCAGTCAAGAACATAAAGTACTCTACTTTTTTTTTTAAATCACAGTAGTTTTTTTTTTTTTTTTAATTAAGCAAAAGTACAGATGTCAGTTTAAAGCTTTAATGTATCAGTTACCTTTTAAATCAGTTGAAAAGTTGCCATGTATGATCGCAGTTAATCATATTTACTTTTTTATAGTCATCACTTGAACAAACAATTCATTGGTACTTTAACATATACAAAATTAGCCACAGGCTAATTATAAAAGGTAATTATTGTAAAGTGTTTCTTTTGGCAAAGTTGTTCAAACTTACAGTTAAAACACCCACACAAGGTCATAACTGTTAACATGAAATCCTGTTTCTGCCTCAGTGTAAAAAATATATGTACATGAGGTAATTGTTAAGGGAAAAAAAAGAGAGAGATAGAGAGAGAGAAACATTTCACATTGAGTAGTGAGAAATAAAGTGCAAGAATTGCAAGAAATGAAATCACAGTTTTGAACAAGTAGTCACAATAGTGAGATATGAAGTAGCAAAAATAAGAAATACATTTCATAAGAAATATAGTCAGGATTTTCTTTTTTATTTAATTATTATTATTTTTTATTATTTTTTAACTCTAAAGCATAAATTGGAAAGTGGAAAAATCCAGTTTGTAAGATTTGTATTTGATTATAAGTGTATCCTTCAGGAACCACAGATCAGAGACTTTGAATGCCTTGATGATTACAGGAGTTACTGGGCATTGGCACATTTCTAATCTAACTAATGTGAAAATGCAACGTCTGTTTATCTCCCGCAGTTCTGAAGAAGTTTAGTAATGGCTCACTAAATATAATATTTATTGGCAACTAGAAGTACAAATTTCTTAACTCCTCAAAGTAACAGCATTTGCTAAACAGCTCACGCCTTAATTGCCACACACTCCTCGACAGTGAAAGAGCTAGACGTGTTTTGATTGATTGCATTTTGATTGAAGAAGATCGGTCGTAAGATACGGACTTCACTTGTCCTTCTCACAAAATATGTTTGCTGCTTACGTTCACAGTGCTCCAATTTAGTGCTCCATTCAGGTGATTCAAACATGTGCCGCTTCATTGGAAGCACCGCAGTTCCTTGAAGAGTGTCTCTGTTGATTCCCTTCCCTGCATATTCCTCCATTTCTCTCCTCTAAAGATCAAAGCGCTCCTTTATTACACCTTCTATGGCTCGTCAGATCTCCGTCTCTCCTGAAATTCCCTCTATCATTCATTAGAGCCTCTTTTCCATTAGGTTGTTTTTTTTTGTTGGGGCGAATAAGGGTTTGGTGTTGTTGTTAATTTACTGTAACTCACAGAGGAATGCACTCGGTTTGATTTAATACCCCTTTAAGGATTCAAACAGCAAAGTCAATAAGATGATCAGGCCTTTTGTATTAAAGACATAAATACAAAGACCGCATCCGGTCCGTGAAGGATGTATTTACCGGCATGGCGACGGAGTGTTTACGCTGATAATCAGCCAGATCATCAGCGGCACACAGCACCTGTCAAGCGTTTTTATTTTCCTCTGTTATTTGTAGTGTTTTGATTTTCCTTTGTTCTTTGTCCTGCTAAAAGGCCTCATGTTAAACAAGGTTCCATCACCCGAATGCCTGGCAATGGAGAAATGCATTGCAAAAAAGAAAAGACTGCCAGAAAAGATATTTGGCTGACAGGCTGTTAACATTGTACAAAAGCTGATAAATTGTGTAATTAAGGATGCTCTGGATGTGTCCAGCAACCCATAAAAGAGATTACACAAACAGTATTTTCCCCCTGTGAATATATATCGTTGGACTCTGGGAATGGGTTTTGTATATTTAGTCACCTATACATTCATTAGGAAAAAAAAAGTGGTGTTATTGGCATATTTATATTTTGCAAAGTGTTAATTTTCTCACATTACTTTCACAATAACTTGGTATGTATAAACAATTATAATCGCTGCCCTTCAAACTCTTTTGAAACTGTTTGGATTGAAATATTTGTTCATTTGTTCACCGCCCTCTTTTTAAATTTCACCATGTGTTTCTCTAAGGCTAAAGAGTTTTCATGCAGTATGCAGTATCTTTTCATGAAAAGATTATCAAGATTATTATAGAGATTATCAAACTGCCAAACGATTTGTGAATTAGTTCTGAGCACAGAAGTACATCAGAAAAATAGCCAAATAGGCAAAATAACTAATTAAAATAAGTCAATGTGCTTCACATCAATGACCATAGCCAGGTGTCATATATACTATTTTAAAGGGATAGTTCACCCAAAAATGTTGTCATTAATCACTTACCCCATGTCGTTCCAAACCCGTAAAAGGTTTGATCATCTTCAGAACACAATTTAGGATATTTTGGATGAAATCCGGTAGCTTTTTGACTGTCCCATTGACTGCCAAGTACATTATACTGTCAAGGCCCACAACACAAGGATGCGCTGTTTTCGTTCGAATAATAGTGTAAATACACGTAGAAAACGTATCCGTGTGTTGTGGCTGATACAGAACAGCGTACGTTGTTTACGTCCAGTGGATGCTTTCCAAAATGGCGCTACAGTGACATAGAGGAGACAAATTGTTATCTAAAGTCGTTAGTTTTGTTTTCTTTGCGTACAAAAAGTATTCTCGTAGCTTCGTAAAATTATGGTTGAACCACTGATGGCAGATGGACTATTTTGACAACGTATTTCATGTTTCTGGGCCTTGACAGTGTAATGTACTTGGCAGTCAATGGGACAGTCAAAAAGCTACCGGATTTCATCCAAAATATCTTAAATTGTGTTCCGAAGACGATCAACCATTTTACGGGTTTGGAACGACATGGGGGTAAGTGATTAATGACAAAATCTTCATTTTTGGGTGGAGTAACCCTTTAATAACCCTTTAATAGAGGAATTCTGAAAATTGTGTAATGTTATCTTTGTATTATATCTTTTTTTTTTTTTTTTAAAGAAATTAAGCTTTCATTAAGCAAGGAAGCATTATGTTGATCAAAAATGACAGTAAAGTTATTAATAATGTTCCAACAGATTTTTATTTAAAATACACGCTGTTTGTTTGAACTTTCTATTCATCAAAGTCATGTTCATGACAGAAAATGTCATTTAAATTGCAGTAATATTTCAACATATTACTGTTTTAGAGCAGTTTTAATCAAATAGATAGTAAATGAGTAGTGGTGAGAACAAGAACAACAAAGAAAAGGTGAAAAAAAGCCAACATCAAACTGTTGAATGTCGTGTGTATGCTGCATTTAGATGAGTTAATTAATGAATTCACCTAAATTAATTAACTCCCAGTAATTTTTTTGACAAGATTAACACCGTTTAAGTGTTGTTTTTTTCTGTCTCAGTGGTTAATGCTAGCATTCATAAAATTATTTTTTAGACTGACTAATGCAATTCATGGTATTCCAGTGCTAGGTAACTGATTACATGTAATCTGGATTACGTAATCAGATTCCAAAAAATTAAGTATTTGTAATTCGATTAAATTACATTTTAAAATACTTTTTTTTTTTTTTTTTTAAATATATTACATAATTACATATTATTCACACAATAGTAATAAATTATTAATAATGTATCGGTTCTTTTAAATCTTTCACATTTTCCTTTCTGAATTTGCTTACGGCTTATATGCACATTCAGAAAGTCTTTCAGTTTTGTGGACATTCACAAGAACAGTCACTATAATTACACAAAACATTTGAGAATTGGATTGCAAAAATCATTTCAGTTTTAAAAAGTGTTTTCTCAACCTTCCCTCAGCATTGGCATTGAAAATGTGTCATGAATGGGTATTCCAGCATGACAATGACCCAAAACACACGGTCAAGGCAACAAAAGAGTGGCTCAAGAAGAAGCACGTTAAAGTCCTGGAGTGGCCTAGCCAGTCTCCAGACCTTAATCCCATAGAAACTCTGTGGAGGGAGCTGAATGTTAGTCTTGCCAGATGTCGGCCTTGAAACCTTAATGACTTGGAGAGGATCTGCAAAGAGGAGTGGGACAAAATCCCTCCTGAGATGTGTGCAAACCTGGTGGCCAACTACAAGAAACGTCTAATCTGTGATTGCCAGAGTTTTGCCACCAAGCACTAAGTCATGTTTTGCAACCTGGTACACCTGGGAGCCAGAAATATTTCTGATTGATAGGGGATCAAATACTTATTTCACTCATTAAAATGCAAATCAATTTATCACTTTTTTTGGTAATTATGTCTCTTACTGTTCAAATAAACCTACCATTAAAATTATTCTAGATTTCGGTGTCAGTGGGCAAACGTACAAAATCAGCAGGGGATCATTTTATTTTATTATTTTATAAACAAGTCAAATATAAAATAATTTTTTGGAAAGTTAAATAAATTATTTTCTTTTTTATTAAACTCACAAACCCACAGTTTGGGAAACATTGACGTAATGTTGTTATGAATGGAATATATTTTTAAATAATCAAAAAGAAGTAATCAAAAAGTAGTCTGATTATATTACTTAAAACTAAGTAAAAAAAAATCATGTAATTTAGAATCAGTAACAGACTACAGATTGTAAGTAATCTTCCCATCTCTGTGGTGTTCAAACAAAAATTTTATTTTAATATCTTGACGTATTTTAGATTATTTTCAGAATGCAGAACAAAAAATAAAAAGATACTGTATATGTGTTTCCACATTTTGGGTATTTGTTTTGCTGTAGCTTACAGCGGACATGACAGTGATGTAAACTGGCGTATAAAGAGGGCCAGTGGCATACCCCTCACCCTCATGTATGGAGACATTTGCTTGTCAGAGCCCTGGAGAAACATCTACTCTATCTTTGAAGTGCACTGATATGTCCTGGCTGCCTCTTCCATCTGTGTCCTGTTCTAGACTCCACCAGTGAACTACATACTAATCGTGATAGACACTTCCAGCTGAAGGACAGATAAATCACACGCAGATCATTACTGAAATTTCTGTTGCCTGAGCTGCCCGTTTGTCAATATTTATAATTCCGGCTCAAGCTCTTTATTTAATTCTGTGTATATCTCTGTTTAAAATCGTCAGCGATGACGCATACCGTAGCCAAGCCTCTGTGTGGTTTGAAATGGTGATTTTGAAAAACGTTACTGGAGTCTCAACAGATTAGCCTGTGGCTCTCATAGCCTGCAGTTGATACAACTGTCGAGAGAATAGAGCTCGAACCTGTGACAAGCCTCCTCAAGGCACAAAATCCAAACACACACACTCATTTCAACCCCCACTAACATTTGGATAGGGAGCTAGTGCGGCTAGGGGTGTTCAGATTGAATTAGAATTGATTACATGTTCTTTTTCCCCTGAGTTGTGCCACAAAAGGACTAGCGTTATGCATTAGAATCAATTCAAGAAACTAGGGTACATGTGATTTCCCTCCTGCCAAGTCGGTGTCAGTTGATGTGCTGGTTTCTTTAATGTCCCTTTGCTGCTAGCTGGAGATAGCAGTCATCTAGCTCTTCAGATTATGAATGCAGAGCTGAATGCAGCAGAGTCTAATGCGCTCTCCTGAAAGAGATGGCGCTGCATGGTGTACCGCAGAGGGTCACGTAGGAGCTGACTCCGGCTGTCTCCACAGATAAGACACAATGTATGAAGCATAACGATATCCCCGGCACATTTGCAACAACACATACATTCATCCATAAAAACATACAATATATACAGGATTTTGCATAGTACAGACCTCAGGAATGGCAAATATACTCATCATTGCCTTAAAGGTCAGAAACAGCCTCTTTGCATTATGAATGAGGGCTGAGCGATTAGTCTTCATGGCTCCATATATATTTATCAAGTCCTGTGTCATTTACAAACCTTCACGTATGAAATACGAGTGTGTTTATGTAATGCAGTGCACACGAAGAACCCAGCTCATATCTGGCTCATGAGATTCCCTGATAAACACACTGTACCTATTCAGATGAAATCGCAGTTAAAACTGTGTTGAACTAACGAGGAATAAGTTGCTAATTCAAAGAAGGCACTGAGGTTGAGTGGGATTTAGACGAGGGTAATGGCCAATTAGATGTTGCTATAAATGTTTGCCTGTCACCCCACACAGGATTGATCCGTCTGCGCTCCAGCCCGTCTCCCAGACTTCAGGGAGTAAAATACATCCTGAACATAACGGCAACAGATGATAACGCCTCCGGTGGGCCGCAGTCACTCTCCACCATTGCCCAGGTCATTGTAGGAGTTGACGATGTGAACAACAACAAACCTGTGTTTGAAAAGGTACTGTGTATATTAATAATAAGTCTAAATGTATGTACTATCTCTGTACTATTCACAGTGCAATTATCTGTTTTCTTTCACCTTTAACTCTGACATAAGCTCTGTTCCAAAACATCTACTACTTTTACAGTGTTATATATATATAAAACGATTTAAATGAAATCAAATTTACATTCTACATATAAAATATAATTCTGAATGTAGAAATGTAAATCTGAATATTTTTAAATCAAATTAAGCATTGCTTGGTAATTGGTCAACAAAGTATTGACAGAATTAACAGAATTTTTGGTTGATTGTAATACATTGCAATTGTAAGTTATCTGACATTATCAAGATGAATTTGTTCTGTTTAATTCTGAGTTCTTGTCATATTTTATGACCATTATCCAAACTATAGCAAATAAACTGTGATAAAATGAGAAACGTTAAAGGTAAATAGTCAAATTTTGGTTTGACTGTACATTGTAACACATTACAATAAGGTTTATTGGTTAACATTAGTTAACTACATTTAGTACTGATCTGACTAAAATGGTTCACATAAAAGACATTTACATGTAGTCCACATTAGAAAGTAATAGCTGAATTTATAAATATGACCCTGTTCAAAAGTTTACATACGCTTGATTCTACTGTGTTGTTACCTGAAAGATCCATATCGGTGTTTTTATCGATGTCTGTGAGATTCCTTCAGGTCCCACAAATTCTTTGGTTTTTCAGCATTTTTTTGTGTATTTGAACGACATACTTAGGTTTTACAACTACATATTCAAATATAATAAGTTCATGTTTGGCCTATGTATATTCTTAGATTTTGGCCAAAGTTAGGTGCCTTAGGAGGCAAAATAATCACCTTCCTTTTGAACAACCTTTGCATCAGGGGCCACCTATGATGCCTTTGAATGCTGTTTCTCTACGTCTAAAGGTTTTGGAACAGAGCATTTGTCTTCTCTGCTTCTTTCTCATATTCTCTCTCTTTATTTTGTCTCTACTTTTCTATCCAATTTATCCACTCCCACTCTTTTTTTCCTCGTGAGATATTATTAGCAAAGCAACCTGGGCTGCTGCTTGATCAGCTGTAGACTTTTAATTAAGTGTTTGAAATATGTGCTGAATCATTATGGGTCTGCTTGCTTCCTGATGTCTCCAGTAAATATGGGTTGAGTGCAACACTGAAGATATTTAGAGGGTCTTAATCTCCCCAGGCTGCACGCTGAGGTGAGGAGATACTTGGCTGTAGGCCGATGTTTAGTACTTAAAAACTTCTCTTCAGGTCTGTGGAGTATTTTGTTTGAGTTTCTCTTGGCAGGGTGTGAAGTAAATTAGCATCCACTGAGACGCAAGACATCCCTTTAGTTTTTGAGCCAGCACAGGGAAGCCAAAGTGGCAGTTCTTCCTCAGACCTCAGAGCCAGACTTTTTAAAGTTAAATAAATAAAGCATTTATGCCACTGCACCGCTTTTATTTTAACCCCATTCTGTTTTTGCACCCATTCTGTTCTTTTTCTTTCCATTCTAGCTTCCTATAGTACATTTAAACATATATATATATATATTTTTTTTTTTTAAGTGAGGAAATGTGTTGGATCTGAGAAGTATAGTTCTTTGTTTATATATGAAGAACTCCCACCTGAACCTCATCCCATTCCCCCATCATATCTGTGTTCTGGAACACCAAACCATTCCCATGGATGTGTAAACATCAGTGTTCGTGGATTTCCACTGAGAAGTTCTCTCACTTGTAGGCCCACAGCATGTGTGTTTTACTGCCAGGTTTCTGGAGGTCCATGAGATGGACTCACAAGGGATACAATGCTTGATGTTTGCACTTCCAACCTTATGGGATTTCACGCTCACCTGACTGATTGAGTTAGCGGCCGGGATTTAGCTAGCAGCGGGATGAAAGAGACCATCGCAGAGAGAACTAGGTCCCTTGTTATTAATTAGGTGTCAGAAGTGGCCATCAAAGGAAAAGTTGGTTGGACTGATTTGGGAATTGTCACCATGTGTTTTAAAGGGATTTATATACTGTATTTGTTTTCCCAGAGTCTAATCTAACCTCAGCTGTCTTAAGCTGAGGAAGTTAATGATGAAGAAGAGGCAGTGTTTTCTTTCTTTTTGTGATTACACACACTCATACACACATGTGCAAGGATGAAGAAGGTGTGTGGGTGGTGGAGCATGGCTGAATTATCCAGGCTTATTCCAGACATCTCCACAGATTCAGTGGGATGGAATTGATTCAAGGACGCTTCAATTATAAACCAGAGATGAATCTCTACAGAACCAAAGAGATAAGGATTAATACGCCTCCTCTTCCATTCTTCGTACTGTCGAGTGTGCGACCAGTTCAGTGTTTACTGCTTTTTTTTTTTTTAATTCGTCTCACTTTCTTTTCTTTTAATCGCTCCATTTATGTACTTTAAATTACTTGCTTTTAGTAATTGTTCATTTTCACTGCCCTTACAGTATCAGCTCCTTGGCCTTTTTTCGTCATTAGAACACTTGTAACTTATGTAGTTAGTCTAATCAGTGAAATTATGTTCATTAATTTGACCATGAGCAAATTTTGAACTATACTGATGATTAAAATGTAGCAGTGCATTGTAGTTTCAAGGCTTAATAATCACTATTTTTATCATTTCTTTTTGGATCTCTTAAAGATCTGGGTTAGTAAGCCAAAGGTTTCAAGGTTCAAGCACTGGAAGGAATGATTCATAAGGCTCTAGTGAAAGCAGATCAGAAGACATTGTAGCCTTCCAGTTGCTCCAGGGAGACAGTCTTTGTAATAAGCATACTGTTTGTTATATGTATTTTGTTTTATTTCATTTACACAAATGTCTGCTACCCTTCCCTACACTCTTATGAAAAATGGTTCTATATAGTACCAGAAAAGGGTTCTTTGGCTTGTAACTAGGGATGTAACGGTATGAAATTTTCTTATCACGATTATAGTGACAAGAATGATCACGGTTATCAGTATTATCATGTTAAAATGTGCTGGAAATGTTTAAAAAGTTGTTTAAAAAGTACTAACACATAAATTGTTTCACCATATTTAAAATCAACAAACAACATGTAAAATGACTTCTGTTTGCACAAACACTAAAATCTTATTGGTAATGTTATTGTTTTATATTACAACATGACTTTGAAAAGCTTTGAAAAGGTTTTATAAAATTGTAAACCTCATATTTGAGCCTTTGAATAAAGAAAATGATTAAGTCAAATCAAAATGGTTATATGTATTTTATCTAAATAATTCTAGATGTATTATCTCAATTGTTTAAATGTGTAGAATCCTTGTTTTTCATCAAAAGGTCAGTTGACAGCAGGGCATGCAAATTCGGTCCGTTTTAGCTAGACAAAAACTGCAAACAGGCTGAACGTAATTGTAGGTCAATGTAAATCCACTCTCTGCCACTAGGCGGCACTTATGGAACAGCAAAGTTACAGCTGTTTCCGTAAACTCCGTGGACAAAGCAGCATTGCGATTAAGAACACTACTTTATTAGGCATTACATGGAATGAAGATCAAAACACAATGCCATCGAATCTTTTCTGAAGACAGTCAGAACCATCAGAGGTACATTCATATAATTAATTCATTTATGTATTCATTTGTATATTCCCTCAGCACCTTTTTAAAACCTCCCAGCTTTCCGTCATGCTTTCATTCAAAACGAAACTACTCTGCGTGCTCTGCGCACTTGAGACTGTTATTTAAACTTTGCTTTACGCTGGACAGTATATATTTATCATAAGTTGTGAAAAATCGTGGTAATCAAATACGGTTTTAATGATAATTAAAATATGAAACGGTAATACTAACCGTGGAGAATTTTATCATGATTTATCGTCAAACCGGTTATCGTTACATGCCTACTTGTAACAATAGCAGAACCCTTTTTGGTGCTAAATAGAACCCTTTTTTATAGGGTTCCATAAAGAACCATGCTTTGAAAATGCTATATAGAACTTTATAAATATAAACTTTATTATAAATAACCTTTTCAATGCTAATATTTAATTAATATTAGTATATTTATGTAATTATTAATATTATTTGAATATACTATGTATTAATTAACTGTTTTATTGCTTTTTACTCTTCTGTCTGGTATTTCAGTATCTTGTAGTGTATATACAACAACAACAACATGTGTCAGTTAGGTACTTTTTATTTTTTAATGACATGAATTGGTAGCAAAAAATGACAGCACTATAACAACAAGAAAACATTAATAGTTGCCTTTCACATTGAACATAATGCTTAAAGAAGTAAAAATAGAATCAAAATAGTGAAATGAAGACCAGGTTTCAGTGAAATACTGTATTTTCATAATCCTCTATGATGCCTGTAAGTTCATCATTATGTGTTTTGATGTGACTGAGTGGCAGTTTCTCTCTGCAGATGTCGAGGTTGTAGGATGTGACAGCATCTGAAATACACAATTGAGTTTAGATTTACAGTGTGTCTCTTTCCATTTGTTTTTGTAAAAACAATAAAAGAACCATAAATTAAACATTATTGTTACTTATTAATTGGTGAAGAGGTTTCCTTAAAAAGCATCCTTAACTGAACAGGGCTGGTCACTTACATGTTCTCTTACACTGAAAAGAGAAAAAGACATGATTGGAAAACAGGAACGATTTAAAAAGTAAAAAATTATAGACATTATAAGAAACAAATATTTACCTGATAAGAGTGTGTTGGCAGTCTGTTGGATAACTGAACTTCAGAAGATCAGAAATGAAACAACTTTTTTCTGTTAGTAAAACATAAATAAGTAATTAAAAAAAAAAAAAAAACAATATGGATACAATATGGATCTGTTACTTACATAGTGAAGAGGATTGTCAGAGCTGCTCACACTTAGGCTACATGTGATTTAAAAGGAAGAGAAAAGAACATATTTGTTTGGAAACCAATACAATTTTAAATTGAATTTTGTATTTAAAAGTAAGAATGAAATCATTTACCTGTTGAGAGTGTGTTGACAGTCTGTAGTTGGATCTCTCAGCTCCAGAAACTCACTAATAAGGTGCTTTGACAGTTACAGATTTGAAAATCAAAAGGGCGGGAATAAAGAACCCTAACTCTAACTCTAAGAACCATTTCAGCATTAAAAGGGTTCTCAGGATGCTGTGGTTCTAAATAGAACTGTTACTACATGTAAAGAACCTTCAAAGAACCATCTTTTTTTAGAGTGTATTATGATTATTTTTTTTGCTAATTAATGGAGTGCAGCGTTAGTTCTGGCAGTTCACGTTAGTCGAACGATGACGATCAGCTGATCCACGTCTACCTATAGGAATTCGACGCCAATCATAATTCCCTTTATAAGGTCCATTCAGTCATTATTCAGCAGCTGTTGCTATGCTCAGGAGCTAATCAACCACCTCCATCCCCAACTCCTCCTCTCGTCCAGTAAAGGACTTGGCATTGGATATTTCTTGTTGAGTCAGACCACTGAATTAATGAATTAATGAATTAATTAATACAACATTAATGATATCTGCTACATTAATCATTAAAGTTGGTTCTGTTCTGTTTACTCTAGGGGGGTTATTCATGCTCTCCCTGCTCCTATCCATGCTAGGCTGCATGGATGGTCAGGGAGTGTTTGCCCAGAACAGAACCATACCCCCAACCTAAAATATATGCTAACTGTAAGTTATCTTTGACGATAGTGGTCCTGACGAACAGATGTTTTGCTTTTGTTTTGTTTTTGAGTAACGCAATCACAAGTGTTAAATGTAGCTGCTTTGTTTGTGCTGCTTTAAAAGTAATTTACTATTGAATTGAAAATTGTGGACATTTTGCTTTTGTGTTTTGTTTGTTGTTTTGTGTTGTGTTTTTGAGTGATGCAATCACAAGTGCTTAATGTAGTTGTTTTGTTTGTTTTTTAGTTTTGTTTGTGTGACAGTATGTGCTGCTTCAAATGCAATTTACCATTGAATTGAAAATTGCAGATGTTTTGCTTTGTTTTGTTTGTTTTTGGGTTTTGTTTTTGAGTGATGCAGCCACAAATGCTAAATGTTTTTGTTTTGTTTTGTGAGACAGTATATGCTGCTTTAAAATCAATTTACCATTGAATTGAGAATTGCAGACATTTTGCTTTTGTTTTGTTTTGTTTGTTGTTTTGTTTTTGAGCGATGCAATCACAAGTGCTAAATGTAGCCATTTTGTTTTGTTCTGATTGGTTTGGTTTTTGGTTTTGTTTGTTTGACAGTATGTGCAGCTTTGAAAGATATTTACCATTACATTTAAAATTGCAGACATTTTGCTTTTGTTTTGTTTGTTGGTTTGTTTTTGAGTGACGCAGTCACAAATGCTAAATGCTAAATGTAGCTGTTTGTTTTTTGTTTTATTTAGTTTTGGTTGTGCTACAGTATGTGCTGCCTGAAAAATAATTTACTATTGAATTGAAAATTGCAGACATGTTTCAAAAGAGACCATCAAAATAAAGTGTTACCATTAAATGGCAACACATTCTCATTCCCAAGTCGTCACATATTGACGCTTGGTCAGGTCCCCTTTGGAGTCACATTTTGACGCTCAAGGTACCCCTTTAGCGTAGTTTTTTGACGCACAGGGTCCTCCATTGTTTTCAGTTGTTTGTCTCAATTTAATGGTTTGCATGCATTTGTAAAGGATATAAATAATTTTATATGAATGTATAATTTTGATTGGAGCACCTAAACCCACCCCTTCCCTAAACTTATTGACTCCAAAGGTTTCTTATTTAAAGCAGTGGAGGACACTGCACGTCGGAAAATGACGCCAAAGGGGTCCTGACCAAGCATCAATATGTGACGAGTTGGGAGTGAGAACGTGTTGCAAATCTAGCTGTTTTCATTTGTTTGTGCTACAGTATGTGCTGCTTTAAAAGTAATTTACTATTGAAAATTGAACAAATAAAATTGCAGACATTTTTTGTTTTGTTTGTTGTTTTGTTTTGAGTGATGCAATCAAAAGCGCTAAATGTATCTGTTCTGTGTTTTTTTGTTTGTGCTACAATATGTGCTGCTTTAAAAGTTTTATGTTATGTGTTGTTTGTTATTTTGTGTTTTGTGTTTGAGTGATGCAGTTATAAGTTATGTAGTTAAGTAATTTACCACTGAACTGAAAATTGAAGACATTTTGTTTTGTTTTGTTTTTGAGTAATGCGATCAGTTGCTAAATGTAGTTTTCTTCTGTTTTGTGCTACAGTATGTGCTGCTTTACAAGTAATTTAATATGGAATTAAAAATATATAATATTTTTTCCCATTTCTTTGATTCTGTTTTGTTGTGCCAGTGCCCTTCAATGATCGTAGCTTTAAATGAAGTTGCGTTGGAGACCAGTATTACCAGGTGTAAACACATAATGTGTCTCAGCTGACCGCTTGTGATCTGATCACCATAAGGCTAATCTAAATCTTCCCATTCTTTCTCTTTTATCTCCTTTCACAGTGTGCTGAGTATAAAGAGAAGGCATCAGTTCTGGAAAATAAGCCAGCGGGAACATTTGTGCTGCAGGTCCATGCAGATGATGCTGATGAAGGAGCCAATGGAAAAGTCTCATATGGTTTTATGCATAAAGACAGCACTGTTCCTGCTTTCAGCATTGATCCAGAAACAGGTAACGATTCAAGCGCACTTATTCAATGAACTTATTCCTGGTTCAATCAATGTATACTCAATTACTGTACTGAAAGCATGAAAGTAGATGTCTCCATTATCATTCCTTTCAAAATAATCAGGTGTCGTTGAGATCGCAGTAACAGAACACTTGATTTTTTTTTTTTTAAATGAGGGTAGCTTACAAACACAACCTTTTTAATGTCTCATTAAGCACTCTCATATAATGCGTGTACTCACTGCTGACTCTCTCTCTCTTTCTCTTTCCAACTCTCTTTCTCTCTCTCTTGCAGTGAATTTAAGCCTTGAAGTATTTTCGTGAATTCAGACTTGAGTTTAATTCACTTTAATCATAGCCTTTCAAAACGTGCGAACTCTCAAAGGAAGAGAAAAGACAGCATTTAAATGTGTCATCACAAGACCCCTTTTTAAAGAAATGGAATGCTTTATGAAATGTAACTGTTCATTGGACATCAATCAGCGTGTCTTTTATAGAGGAGAATAAAGAAAGAAAATACGAATGAATTGCAGTGGGAGAAACGTGAGGCAAGTTTGCGATGACTTCTTAAATGCAAATAGGGAGCTGTAGAGAGATTTGACACTCTGAACTCAAGCACAAAAATGAAGGAAGGTTTCGCACAAATCTGCTGTGCATCTAAATAATTTGCTTGGTTTCAAAAGATCATTTCATTCCTTTTTATACAAGACTAAATAGAGATGTAATCTTACTGTGTACAACAAAATTGAATTAGTAGTACTGTGAATATGTTAGAATCTGGTATATGTTGTTTTACTCTCGGTGAATAGAAGCTCAATGGTAACAAAGGTACTTTTTCAGGTGTTATTGTAACTGCCATGACGTTTGATCGGGAGAGGCAGAGAGAGTATGCAGTAACAGTGACAGCCACGGACCAAGCAGCGGACCCCCTCATAGGCATCTGCCAACTAAACATCCTTATCCTTGACGAGAATGACAACAGCCCCAAATTTGAGAACTTGCGCTATGAATGTGAGCAACGATCACCTTTTGTACCTGTTGGGATGTACATTACTAATAAGTATAGACACTAAGTATAGTTAAATATCAATGCTGTTCCAAGCTGCTTTACATTGTTTCCTAACCAGGTGCTATGGAGGGCAATCACGAAAATGAATCGTAATGCCACAATCACAAAACACAACCAATCAGAATAGTTCTCTCACAAAGCATTGCAGCTTTAGAGTGTAAAATGTGTAAAATCCATAAAGCTCATGCAGAATATATGCTTTTTTGGGTTTTCCATATAGTGCTTGAGTAATTTATCATCTGGACCTAGTTGCATATACACAGCCACTAAATTGAAAAGATCCAAAAAAGTTATAAGGCCTTCATAAATCAAATCCATATGAACCAAGCAGACTAATCCAGGTCTTGTAAAGAGATAAAGTGACTTTATCAGAGGAACAAATTTAATTTTATTTTTTTATTCACATATAAAAACACATAGAGCATGTCATATAGGGTAAACACGGAAGCTTGTGCATAAGTCCAAATGAAATCTGTTCATCATAAGTGATTGTATTTCTTCCCAAAACTTGGATTAAACTACTTAACTGATATGGATTAAATTTACTACACCTTTATGATTTTTTTTTTTGTTTTTTTGTTTTTTTGGTGAACTTTCAGTGGACGAAAAGAAAAATCTCAGGTTTTGTTAAAAAACGGAACCCCGGGTATTAGGACTTGTATGGCTTACTATAACATAAATGATGTCTTTTACTGAAATATGTAGAAGAAAACCCATGAACGATTTCCATTATTTGAAGAATCTGCATTGTTGTATACATATTTTAGACTATGGGGTCGTTACGATGACATGAAATGATTGGATTTAGATGGTTGCATTAGGCGCTACCTGTTGTTATTTTTTACCACAACACAACTTAGAATACACAACTCGTAAAATAAAATACTGTTACCACAGCTACTAAAGGCTTGCAGGTGGCAATGGATATGAGCATAGAATTAAACTAAATGCCAAACCATCAATTTTATTCCCCACATATATGAAATTGAGTGAAATCCAAGCTGAGAAACTCCTTCGGTGGCGTCGGCATGTTAACATTCTGCCAAGGTGGCATCTAGCGTTTCTTGTCTCTGCCATTTGCAAGCTCTTTCAGTAGCTACTAAAAGCCTCAAAGGCATCAGGGATGAATTGCAGAGAACAAAGACGTGGGTCTTTAGGGTGTTTTATTTGTCCACAGGCATCTTCCCATTCTGTTCACCTGTTCTTACCGCTTTTCTTGTTCTCTTATTGCCCTTCGACTGAAAATTACAATCAAAAGCCACGCAATGTGGCATTGTATCAATATTTCATTTTCTGAGGTGTGTTGTGATAAAAAAAAAAATATATATATATATATATATATATATATATATATATATATATATATCACCTGTAAAAATAGCGCAGAATTAAATCATTTTATATCATACAAACCACTGAGGATTTTTTTTTTAAATAACATAAATCTTTTATGGGTTTTCATCTACATATTTCAGTAAGAGAAATCATTTACGTTATATTAAGCCATACGACTCTAAATACCCCTTAATTTGTGTTTCAATATTAACCAAACTAAGAAAGACACGAGGGTGAGTAAATTCTGATATGTTTCTGCCAACTAGTAGTTATCCAAGGGGTAATCAGTCTGTTGACAATCAAATTAGTTTTTATGTAACTAAAATATTTTTTATATATGTGACTTGAAAAACTGACTAACTAGCAAGACTAGTCTAAGCAGTTTATGCTGAATAATCGTTGATTAATTCTTTCACAAGTCTGTCCTCATTCTTTGGTGTTTAGTATGCATGAACAGTGCTAATTAAGTCCAATAAGAAAGTCACTCATTGCTGTTCTAACTGGTTAAAAAAAAAAACTGATTAACATAAAGAGGAATGTAATTTTAATGTATGAAATCAGGTTGAGACCAGGGCCTGCTCTAGGTATGGGCAGGGGTGGATTCTCAGTTTCATGTAAATTTCCTACTGTAAATACATCAAAAAGCATCACTTACTTTGATTAGTAATGTGCATAGCTAATAACTTCATTTGGACAACGTTAGAGGTTATTTTCTCAATATTTAGATTTTTTTTTTTTTTGCACTCAGATTCCAGATTTTCAAATAGTTGTATATCTGCCAAATATTGTCATAACAAACTATACATCAGTGGAAAGCTTATTTGTTCAGCTTTCAGATTATGTATAAATCTCAATTTCAAAACATTGACCCTTATGACTGGTTTTGTGGTCCAGGGTCACAAACAATACCAGAAATTTGGAGCATTTTTCTTTTAGCTGAGAGCAAAGGTGTGCTACATTCACACAGATGCTTTAGTCTGTTGCGGAAAAGCAGAGGATGAGTGACAACGGGCAGAAATATTTTCACGCTATCTGTGTTCAAGTAACGGGGAGTTGAATACACGTAGTTGGGACATGGTTTCATGTTAGTTTGTTTTAGTGATTTAGTCAGTTTTGAACTGGTGAACCAACTTCAACCAATTAAACTTGAGCCAACTTGTAGTGAGACTTGAACCAACTTGGTTTGTAGCCATCACTATAAATTTCTGTCAACTGGTAAACAGCATGATCTTACTGATAAAGCTGGTTGATGGAAAAAGTAATTTTCCTCACACATGCCTAACACTACATCACAGAACTGTATGTCAAACTGATTTTTGAAATTAATTTATTTTGATTAAGATGTATCAAAGTATCTCGCATACGCAATTTCAAAGATAGGATCTGAGGATATGACACTTATCAAAGCTTTCCTTCTAATTATGCACTAGTAGAACTGTTTCCAGTGCATGTTAAATAATCAGAGTCTTCCGTCTAACAGACTTCTTACGTGAGGACACCATGATCGGGACCAGTTTTCTTCGAGTGGCTGCACATGATGATGATTACAGCACTAATGCGGCCATCACTTACTCCATGTCAGAGGAGCAACCGGAGTATCTGCGAGTGAATCCGCTCACTGGCTGGATCTATGTAAACCAGCCAATCTCACAGGTCAGTCCTGCTCCAAACAGCTAGCTTGGGCTCATTTTGAAGTCCTGTTGAAATACTGAGTTTACCTGTATATGTTGGTGCTGCATGCTGTCAAGAAGTCGCATTTTGAAAACTTTCTCAGGAATACTTTCCAAAAAAGTGATTCATCATTAAACCCTCATAGAGGCCAGTAGTTCGAGGTGTGTGGAAACAGATCCAAAATTGCACTTGCACCATGAATATTGTATAGTTCTTGTGTGAAGTTTTAAGATGCTGCGTTGTGAATGATTTAACAGGTCCACAACTGTTTCTCACAGCACTCTGCTCAGGAGATTGATTAAGTAGTAACAAGGTCTTTTACGGATTCTGCTTGTTTTTGTGAAGTTGATGACAGAAATAACCCCACACAGAAGTACAAAAGACTTGTTTAAGCATTAATAGTGATTATTGATAGTGTTTGTGTGTGTGTGTGAGAGTAGGTGTTTAGGTTTGAAAGCCACTGATATTGGACCACCTTTGACAAGAGACCTTTGTAAAACTGTTGCTATGACTACCAAGGTCTTGTGTCGGCTTGTGTATATGGTGAGGCTTTGTGTGTCTGTGTTTGTACGTTTGTACAGTATATGTCCTTTGTGTGATTACAGAGGGTGGGCGAAAATTGTTTAGCTGTCATTTCGCATCATTCTACATGCAGACAGTCTGCTCTATGAAGAACGCAGATAGCATCAGTGATTTTGCTGATAAGCACAGGCATCTGCAGTGAGATGACAGCAAATACAGTGATGTATCTGTCTGTTGTGTTGATACACTTGAAACCGTTACATTTAAAGGTCATCCTTGGTGTTACAGTGCTGGGATTTTGCATTTTTTATGTCAAGAATCCCCAAATATGATTATATTTTTTGTGGAGCACCAGCCTCTTAAGGGAGACATCGGATGCCCATTTTCCACAAGTTGGTAAAATTCTTTAGGGCCTTTTAATGAAATATCCGCAACATACTTTGGTTAAAATTCCTCAATGGTCATGTTAAACAATACAGTTTTTACTTTGTCAAAACAGCTCTGTTCACAGCGACCCATTTCAGTGGATGTCTCTTTAAATGCAAATAAGCTCTGCTTACCCCGCCCCATCATAAAAAATATAAAGCGTAAGACTTACTTGGCCTGTATGTGCAGCTGGATCACAAACATTGGGTACTGATTAGGGCTGCCCCTTCATGGTCAACTAATCGTTAGTCGACCAGAAAAGGCTTTATCGCTTTGTCAGAGAAGCAAATAATAAAAAAAACATTAATTGTTAAGGGCTAGTCTGTGGTAATAGTAATACAGTACAACGGGCAGTACATCCAACACTTGCTTATGATTCATCAACCTCAAATATGGCTTATTATCTGAAATAGTCATGTAAGTAGTAGCAACTTTACATGGCCACTCAATCTAATGTTAGCCTTGAGAAATGTGCCCTGTTCCCATGTCTATGTGGAGTGTGGAAGCTCAACAGACGCACGCTTACTACAGGACAGATGGAGGTGTCAGTGCGGTCACTTGCTCTTAAAATAGACTACTTTCTTATTTTTGGGCATACAGGTAAAAGTAAAACATCTTTTGAATCTGTAGAGACATTTATTCGTGTACACTCACAATAACAACGAAACATTGCGCTTTTGTAAAATAATAAAAGCAAACAGGATTTGCTTTCTGTAGTCTCGTTTTCTTTCGTCAAGTCAGCTTTATTTATATAGCGCTTTTTACAATACAAATTGTGTCAAAGCAACTTTACAGTATCAAATAGGAAAGTAATATATCAGTAATGCAAAAAGAAACCGTAAACAATTTTAGTTAGAGGAAATTAATCAGTAGTTCCAAATTAATACATTAATTGTCCCCAATTTAGTTGTTCCCAACTGAGCAAGCCATAGGCGACAGTGGCAAGGAACCAAAACTCCATCTGTGACACAAATGGAGAAAAAAAAACCTTGGGAGAAACCAGGCTCAGTCGGGAGGTCAGTTCTCCTCTGACCAATAAACAAGTAGTTTATACTCCTATACAGACATGTAGAGGTGGTCTATATGTACTGACCCACCATCTGGATATGAACTGGATCAGGGAACTGCAGTGGCCAACTGTTCAGGATTCACACTGGATCTGACCTCGGAAAAAGCAGGAGACAGACAATATTAGCATAGATTCCATTCTTCTTATGATGCAACGAGTGCATCAGGTGTTATGGGAAGTGTTCCCGGTTCCGGTTTGAATTAATGTTGCCTAAAAAATCATTTAACGAATTTGAATATTAGTAATATTTATATGTGTTATGTGTAAGCCAGGTTAAAGAGATGGGTCTTTAGTCTAGATTTAAACTGACTGAGGGTGTCTGCCTCCTGAACAGAATTAGGTAGATTGTTCCATATTTTTCGCGCTAAGTGAAAAAATGATCTACCGCCCGCATTCTGGGTATTATCAGATTGCCAGAGTATTGAGAGCGCAGCAGGCGTGAGGGACTATAATGTGATAAGAGCTCGCTCAAGTACTGAGGAGCTAAACCATTGAGGGCTTTATAAGTTATTAGCAAGATTTTAAAATCAATACAATGTTTAATAGGGAGCCAGTGCAATGTTGACAGAACCGGGCTAATATGCTCATACTTTTTTGGTTCTAGTAAGAACTCTAGCTGCTGAATCTAGATCTTAGCACATTTTCAAAATTTCAGTCTTGAATTGTATTTGACATCTCAATAATTGTGTTTGTTTCCAGAGGACCTACATCAGCAGGCAGATCATCGCTACAGATGGAGGGAATCGGAGCAGTTCAGTCGAGCTGGCAGTCACCATCACTAACGTAAAGAACCAGCCTCCACAATGGGAGAAGGACAAATATGAGGTCGTCATTACTGAAAACACTGTCAGAGACACTCCAGTTGTGGTATGCACTTAACATGATGCTGAACACTTATAAACTAGTAAATCTCTACAAATGTGTCAATTATGTAGATTTATGCCTGCTTTTTACTGCACTTAATAACACGATCAGAGTCATACAGGGTAACAGACAGTGTCTGTCAGTGGTTCCACAGATGTTCATTACATAAAGATTTTTCACCAGTGCTAAATATACTGTGAATGAAGAACCGAAACCAAGAGGCAAAACAAACACACCGCTTTTGCTAAGTGATTCATTACTTTGGCCTTTGAAGCACACCTGTGAGGCACTCCATTAATGACCATGTCTTTCATGTGTGCATTGAAGGAATGCTATGATGGATGTGGATAAGTTTTAATCCCACAATAAGGTTCTGGGTATTCCTTGAGGGGCTTGAGATCCCAGACACTGTCGACTTTACTTGTCATGTACTGGCAGTTACAACTGACAGTCTGTGCTTTCTGCTCGACCACACAGAGTCTTCACACAACCTGTCACAAAACACATCCACAAGTACACACTGGCACACACACATACACAGTCCATTTAAACTAATGGTAAGATGCTGTTAGGTTCTCTAAGCTCCAGTCCCCACATCAAGCCGTGTTTCTATAGCCCTGCCATGAATCATCTGATTCTTTGCTTTAAATTTTAAGGACGTTGTTTCATTACATTCACTATTTAGGAAGTCAGCCAATCGCTGAGTCACTGGATAATTTATGGACATTTCCTTTTTTCTGTTTTCATTTGGTTGCAAATGCACTGAAAGCAGAATTTCCTGGAATACATTCATTGCCATTAAGACCATTATTAATGCAGATGAGCATTTCATGAGGAGCAGCATAAATAAATAGGGCGAGGAAGAACAAAGGGTGAAAATAAGGAAATAAATAAAAGACAAAAATAGAGAACTGCACAGACATAGCGCTTGCTCTTCTCCTTCTAATTGATCTTGTGTTAAATGGTGTTTGTGTTCTTGTTGGTATAGGAAGTAATTGAGCTTATTTAATTGATCTGTTGTGGTTATCTCCTTACAGTTGCCCCATTAACAGAGATTCACAGCTGTTATATTTAAAGACAGAAGCTAAACTCTCCTAGGACAGAAAGAAAAGTCTTTGATGTTGAACATGATCAGCCTGCAATGTTCAGAAGTGTCTTGCTTATAACATTGCTTGTCATTTTTAAAATGATCATTATTATTATTTTAATAATATATTATATAGTACTTTAAATATATGAATGTTATAAATGGGAAAAATAAAATTGGGGTTAGCAAGATTTAGAAAAACAAAAGTGCCATGCTCATCAAGGCTGCATTTATTTGATCTTAAAATCCATGGAACATCTATGGAACCTTTCAAATGCAAAAAAAGGTTCTTTATAGTGGAAAAAGGGTTCTTTAGATTTTTAAAAAGTTGATTTCTTTTTAGAACTGCTCACTGAAAGGTTTTTGGGGGAACTATGCAAAATAAACACCCCTTTGGGGTTTTTAAGAGTGTAAAGTGAAGTAATTAATAGTAATACATATTTTAGTATGCTAATTTGGTTGTCAAAAAACATTTCCATTAGGAAAACAGATTACTTTTGATCAATTTAATGGATCCTTGCTATATAAAAGTATTACATTTGTTTATTAAATAAAGTAAAAATTGTACTGACTCCAAATCTTTGAATGGTGGTGTATATATGAATATTAAACAATTTTCTCCTGGCAGACTATCAAGGCCACTTCTCCACTGGGCGACCCAAGGGTGACTTATAACTTGGAGGATGGATTGGTGCCAGAAAGCAACATGCCTGTTCGTTTCTACCTAACTCCGAATCGTGAAGATGGCTCTGCCTCTATACTTGTTGCAGAGCCCTTGGACTATGAGACCACCCGCAACTTCATGCTTAGGGTTCGAGCTCAGAACGTGGCTCCTGTTCCCCTGGCGGCCTTCACTACTGTTCACATAAACATCACAGGTAAAGGACACCTGTATGACCAGGCACAGCAGAAACAGGTTTAGAGGTCTCTTATGCAGCCTAATAATCCAACTGTAGCTAAACCTTAATGACAGACCTTCACTTAAAGTTTGATTTAGCTCACGTGAATTGAAAAGAAGTGGTGCAGATCTTACATAAACCACTGATTTGTTACTTTCATGTAAACCGTCCATGAACCCAAATCAGATTTAGTTAAGTTCAAATAATTTAAAAAACATGAGGTAGATACTACAGGCCTGAAACATCTCAACACGGCTTCAAAATAGAGAATTTAAATTATAATAAGATGCGAAATGTAGCGTTAACATGAAATGCAAAGATTATGATTAGAATACATATGACACAAATGGATATTTCCACCAAATTGTGGATGCATGTAGGCATTACATTTAGAAAAGTTGGTTTGAATTGATGTGGTGTGTTTACAAACCATTTACATTTATACTCTTAGCAAGCACTTCTTATGTCTTATCAAAGCAATTTACAAGAAAGCGTCTTTATATCTACATTTTAATCACATTTAAAATGACAGCTTTTAATCTTTTTCTTGTTTCCTTGTCCTTACACTTTTTAGAATCCATTCACGCTTTTAAACTCAGATTATTGCAGAACGCGTCCTATAGCCACAACTCTTTAATAGCTTTTATTTTATCCCACCCTGTCTGTTCGCCTCTACTTAAGTATTCCTCTGTGTTCATCTCTTCTACTGCAGGAAGTCTCTGTACTTCCCCTGTAATTTACAGAGTTTGCCCTGCAGTGTTAATCTGGCTCTCTCTTCATGGATGAATCCCTTGCTTTCCCCTCAGTTATGACTGCTCCATAATACTGATCCAGCTACAGTTACAGTGCTTAAAAGATGTATGTTAATACTTCTAGAGTTGTAGAAGGACACTGGCACCTGGCGATCTGAAGGGTAACATCTTCATGGAAAACACTTTCTCGTTCAGACAAATAATTAATCTGTTCTGTTGCTTTTGACTTATTTACATTCTTCATTTAAGAGTACAGCCAGCGTTCAAAAGAGAGGGAGAGAGAGAGGCCGAGCAAAATGAGGCTGTGCTGGAGGGGGGAGGTCGTAATGGATTTGGCCTTCCTGTTTAATTCATGGTTTACGGCTTTGGCTGATAGAAAATTAAAACCTCAAAGTACATCAGATGGTGATTAGTGTCTGGAATCATTGAACCCATTAAAGATCTTACCCTAAATTCCAATGTCCTCATGTCCCTTCTAGTACTGAGAGCAGCACATTTTAGGAGAGTGGGCTTGGTATTAATTTCCTCTTGAACACACAGAATCCACTAATGTAATAAGGCTTAGATAATACATAATGTCAGAGTTAAGATAAGTCCGATTTGTTTCTGATGGAAAGCCTGAGTTTTAACTTCCCTCAAGCTACCAAGGATAATTCTGCATCTTCATAGTCAGATGGCTGAAACTCTACATAAAGTATGCATTAATACTGGAAACAATTCACAAATATTGATTTGCATGAATAAGGTCTTGTTAAAACTGTAAGTACATATGTTCTGTGCACCAAGGCCACATTATTTATTTTCTTTGAATGACACAGAGTTGGATATCAATGTGTAATAGGCCTACAATAAAGCCAGCTTTCCTTATGCAACAATATTATACCAATTATTTAAGTTTGACCATGTGACTGTCTGCTGTCAACAGATGTCAATGACAACGTTCCATTCTTCACCTCCTCCATATACGAGGCATCTGTGACTGAAGGGGTGGAAATTGGGACTCTTGTTCTCCAAGTGTCAGCCAATGATCTTGACCTGGGACTGAATGGGAAGGTATGAAATAGTGTTTTTCAAATGAACTAGCTATTCACTTAGTCAACCTCTGTCTGTAAACACTGTACTCATACAGTACACTATGCTAAGCAATGGGCTTACTATTGAAAGATTTGTCAAATTCAAAGAACATTCATGATACAGCCACACTTTAACTAAGGATAAATGGAATGATCTTTATACTGTATCTCAATATGACCTCCAAAACGCACTTATTTATTCTGATGAAACACTGGATGCTGTGTTTTGACATTGTGTCATATTTCAGTGGGAAGGCAAACATGTCTGAAGCTCTACATATGAAATTATGTACTGCACACATTCAAAGAAATATCACTTATGTTTTAATAGAATTTTCTGAAGAAAGTTAGATCTGTCATTCTATATATTATTCCACTTTTTTGTATGTTTTCGAAGTATCTTGTGCTTAACAAAACTGTGTTTATTTAATAAAAAAGAATATTGTGAAATATTATTCAAATTTAAAGTAGCTGTACGTTTAATATATTTTAAAATGTAATTTATTTCTGTGATGACAGCTGAAGCTTTGGCAGAAATCATTCTAATACCCTGATTTGGTGTATGAGAAAAGATTATTATTGCCATCATTGTTCATCAAGGGGTCATGAACTGCCTCTGTTTTTTATTTTGTACTGTTCTCTGAAGTCCACTTATACTGTTATCAAGATTTTTACATCAAAAAACATAACAATTTTGAAGTAATGAAGGCTAATGAAGGCTATTTTCTTTCCTGTTTTGACCCCCCTCATTAGAACGCTCCGTTTGAATAGGCATGGTGGATTGTAGGTTCAGAAGTAAATGCCCACTGCTATGATTGGCTAACAGTTGTGTATGTTTGACAGCCTACATCCTTCATAGATGGATGCTGCTGTGATTTAGGTTAAAAACACATAAATACTCACTAAATATCAAACAATCTGGGATGTGTTTCCAAATATCAAAGTCCATTGAACTCTATTTATAGCGACAGAACTTGTGACCATAGTTGCTTTCGGGAAACAGACCCCTGTTTAACAGACAAAGCAATAGTGATCACATAATAAAAACAGTTACTCACACTTGTGTGTTCCGAAAATACAGTGTCGAATTGTACCTTGTTTGTGAACGAATCTGCAGTAAATTGAAGTAAGCAAAGGACCAAGTTCTTACTGACACGGTCTGGAACTTCATTAAAAATAAAGTTCCTGCAGTCTTTTTTACCATTGGCACAGGGCACGAAGCAAGTGATAGTTTCAGCGCGGCACAATTATAATTTTAACGTCCTGCGCCACGTTGTCCAAATAGCAAATGCATTTGCACCCATTTATGGGCGTGCTGGTCTGAAAACGAGGTGTGTTCAGGCGCATTGTTGGCACGTTGCTATTTTGAGGCAATTGAAATAGACTGTGCCATGGTCTAAAGTCAATGGCGCAATATTTTTTTTGTTATTTAAAGAGTGTATTAGTAATATGCGCCTATAGGCAGGTGCACAACCCATGCATTTGAAAAACAACCCATAGCAACAGTGAAAAAAGTAAGTAAGCACAAAGAACATAAAGTAAGCGATTATGTGTTTATTTATAGTGTGAACCGCTAAATGTAAAAGTCACATGAATGATTTAGTACCACATAAGTAAGTGGCACAAATATAAATTTAAAAGATCAGAATTTGTGCGGCTTGTTGTTCACACTGTCATGACAAAAACAGATCTGAATCACATGTGAGCATAAAAAATTGGATTTGGGCCACATTTGCCTGCAGTGTAAACTTACAGGATGTTTTTATACTTCAGTGACCTCTTATATGTCAAAATATCAAAGCAATTTTGTTTTTTCCGTTCATGGCCCCTTTAAACGGCTTACAGTTTGGTAACTTAATGTTTTTATGGAAGCTGTGATACGTTTTTCAAGTCCTTTGATGAATAGAAAGTTCAAAAGAACAACATTTATTTGAAATATAGATTTTTTTGCAGCATTATAAAGGTTGTTACTGTCACTTGATCAATGCTGTGTCCCTGCTACATAAACGTATTAGAAACAAAAAACTATTGCAGAATCCAACTTTTGAGTATGTTTCTGTCATTCTATTGGCCGTATAACTTTTCTGAAATCCTTATTGTCGAGTTGTGCTGTGGATCCTGGTTCCGAAAGGTGTGATTGAGTGTTCCTATAGAGGGGCTTTTCAACAGTCCTCTGAATTACAAATTCCATGCAATGGTACAATAATGAGTATCATTTGTGGGTGTGAATGCTAATATTATTCTTTTCTCTTACAATAGCCCCTCACGCACAGCCCCTTTTGTGCCAGATGGGGTTTGCTGCGTGTTTTATTAAACCTGACCCCTGCAATCATTTTATTATGCCGTTTACATTTAATTCAACCTCTTACTTGTGTTCTCGGCTCTAATGCGGCCGGCAGGGCATCATTTAATACTCACACCATGCTGGTTCAGTGCGGCCGTTCAAAGCAGCTTGTCTGATAATTGTTGTTTGGGGCTTGTTGAAACAGCAGTTGGCACCTCTTCATCAATTCAACGGTTTTGGCTATCTAGATTAGCTTCATTATTCTTAACTTGAATGGCCTTGATTTCTGCTTTACCTGCTGGGAAATTGCCAATGTGCGTTGCAGGCA
Source organism: Cirrhinus molitorella (assembly GCA_033026305.1). Lineage (NCBI taxonomy): Eukaryota > Metazoa > Chordata > Actinopteri > Cypriniformes > Cyprinidae > Cirrhinus > Cirrhinus molitorella. The sequence continues at coordinate 32,319,533 of CM065118.1, read as the reverse complement.
TTACTGGCGGAACACGCAACAGGAGGTCTCAGCTTCAGGTCAGAGCGCCGGGTGAATAAATTATGAGGAGAAGGCTGGATTGTTTAATTACATGTGATTAAATGAGGCGGAGTAGTCTTAAACACACATATACATGCACACCAGTATTAATAGTTAATGCGATTTTCACACAACCCTGTGACAGGTTTGCCTCTGTTTCTCCTCTGTATGTCATTTCTTCTTGCCTATTTCTTTTTATTGTGTCTCAGATCTCATACTCTCTACTGAATGACCGTAGTGGAGACTATCAGTACTTCCGCATTGATCCAGAGCTGGGCACTATCTACACAGAGGCTGTCTTTGATCGAGAGACCAAGGGATCCTACCTTTTGGAAGTGAAGTCAGTAGATGGCTGGGAATCATCCAGGCCAGGGAAACATGGACAGCCCAACTCAGGTACAGCGAGCCAAATGTGGCACCTTATTTAAAAAGCATAGTTCAGTAAATGGGTCCCACTTTATATTAGGTGGTCTTAATTACTATAATTACTATACTCACAATTTAATCAGTAAATCATTTATTGAACTGATTAAGATTGAACTGGATGATTCATTAAAACCTTTGCACTTCTACGAGCAAAACAGCACTTTTTGGTTGCTGCATAAATCCACTTTTTGGAATGAATCAGGTGGGTCAATGACCCTTTATAGAAACATCCACTTGCTTGGCTCTCGAATTAATCAGCCACTTGAACGAATAGATTCAATGTATGACTGACTCTGTGGGTGCTTCTCATTTCTTATTTGTGCATCCTTATTTTGCTTCTCTCGCTTAGTTTCCTCTCTAGGGTGCGAGGGAAGGATACACCTGTGTATGTTCACTCATGACTCCTCAGGAGGCTTTCTCACTCCTTGTTCCTCACCTCCTCGTGGTGCAAATTAGAGAATTGAGAATCCATTCAATGGCTGAGTTTGATCGGTTTTCGGGTCATGTGCAGGAGGACGGAGGAGTGGGGAAACAAGAAAGCATCAGTTTGAGTATTGAGGAGCACCCTATGGCTCACTTTTCATGACAGTAACTTGCCACCACTACAGGTGGTTTTAGTTGAATATTTATAGTATTATTTTTTTCATCATTTCTTATTTCTTTATTTAAAAAATTACAAAGACTGGTCTGCACTATAAACATTTTAAACAAGTTAAAGCAGTTCATAATGTCATGAGATTAAAGTTTATTCAAAAACTTGTCTCATGACATTATTTACTGGCATTATGTACATGCAGCGTAAATTCATGCCACCCCTGAGATGCCTTATACAGTCTCTGCAAGAACATCTAAAGCTACTTCAGATTCAGCTTCTGAGCCATATCTGCAGTAGACTCATGAGTTTAAACTAAAGTTGATCAAATTTATGAATTTGACGTAAAAGACAATGTATACAGCGCTGCTTGAAAGTTTGTAAACCCTTTACAGTTTTCTATATTTCTGCATAAATATGACCCAAAACATCATCAACAAAGAGAACCCAATCAAACAAGTGAGAGAAAAATATTGTTTTAATTATTGTAATATTTATTGAGAAAAGTGATCCAGTGTTACGTATTGTACTTGTGTGTTTCAAAAGTATGTGAATCTCTTGGATTAGCAGTTAATTTAAAGGCGATATTAGAGTCCATCTGTGCACGTGTTTTCAGTCAGTGCAGTGACTATCAAATGTCAGTACGTGACCTGTTTTATTCAAAGAACAGTGATCTATCAAAGTCTGATCATGTTTGTGGAAGTGAATCATGTCACAAACAAAGGAGATTACCGAGGACCTCAGAAAAAGAGATGTTGCTTATTTATTGTTGATTATCTCTAAAGAGTTTGGACTCCACAAATCTATAATCAGACAGATTGTGTACAAATGGAGGAAATTCACAACCACTGTTACCCTCCTGAGAAGTGTTCGACCAACAAAGATCACTCCAAAGCAGAATGTGTAATAGTCTGCAAAGTTGCAAAAGTTCCCAGGGTAACTTCTTAGTAACTTTTAAGCAACTAAAGATCTTTCTCACATTGGCTAATGTTAATGAGTTCACTATCAGGAGAACACTGAGTAACCAATGATGTGCTTGGCAGAGTTGCAAGAAGAAAGCCACTGTTCTCCAAAAAGACAATTGCTTGCTAAAGATCATGTGGACAAGCCAGAGGACTGTTGGAGAATGGTTTAATGGATGGATGAAACCAAAATTGAACTTATTGGTTTGAATGAGAAGCTATCATTTTCAGAGAAAAGAACACACTGCATTCCATCTTAAGAATCCTATCCCATCTGTGAAACATGGTGGTGTTACTACCATGGCTTGGGCCTGTTTTGCTGCATCTTGCCAGGACAGCCTGCAATAATTGATGGAACAATGAATTCTGAATTATACCAGCAAATTCAAAAGAAAAATATCAGGACACTTGTTTAAGAACAGAGTCTCAAGAGAACGTGGGTCATGCAGCAAGACAACAACTCCAAGCACACAAGTCATTCTACCAAAGAATGTTTAAAGAAGAACAAAGTTAATATTTTGGATACTGAGAGCAAAGATTCACATGCCTTTGCAATGCACAGATATATAACACTGCGTCATTTTTCTCAATGAATACATGGAAAAACAAATCATTTTCTCTCATTTTCTCTTGTTTAATTTGTCTACTTTTAGGACTTATGAAAATCTGATGTTGTTTTGGGTCATATTTATGCAGAAATACAGAAATTTGTAAAGGGTTCACAAACTTTTAAGCGGGACTGTATTTATAATAAGCTCATTGAAATCAGTTTAAGGGGCAAATATCTTCTCTTAATGGAAAGTAAATTTCACTGCAGACAGTTGTGTCTGGAAAGAAAGTTAAATCTTAATTAAAACTCTTGTATAAAAGCAATATCACACCTGCAGTCAGTTTTAGACGGCTAAACACCATTTTATTCACACACATTAAGTCAAGTCAAGTCAAGTTTATTTGTATAACGCTTTTCACGAAACATATCGTTTCAAAGCAGCTTTACAGCGAATTAAAGTTTGTACAATAATTAAAGTTTGTTAAATTAAAGTTTGTACATTTTGTACCATTTTAACAGTAATGATTATATGTTGCAATCAAATCACTGTAGTAAAAATCGGTATTGATGTATGGTGTTTCAGGGTTGATATCATCTAAAGTCCTCCGAGGGGTTGGCATCATCATCTCTTCTTAGGTGTTCCTGATCCAGACTGAATCTTGTGTAATTCCTAGTTACAGTTACGACTTTTATTTTATAACCCATTTTATAACCAAACTGCCTCCCTTAAATATTCAGGACTCATGCAGACCATATTTGATGCTTGTGTTTGTTGGTAGGTGCGTTTCCATTACAGATTTGCACAAAACCTTTGCAATATATTGTAAATGTCGATAAAAAAGCATGGCATTTCCATTAATCAATGTTATTTGAATAACCATTGTTTCCATTGGAGTTTTGTGAATTATTGCTTTTTCGAACTGCCAAAAAAAAACACTGAATGTGAGTGTTAAAACGTTTTTGCAATATATGGGAGTTTTGCAAAATTGACGTGTTTCCATTGGGCAGATTTTCGATTCTTAATTTCAATTCACGCAAGTTGAAGGGAAATAGAAATGCATCTACGGTCAACTATGGTCATTATTCTACCAATAAAACAAGAATTAATACAAGTTAGTAATTACAGCTTCCAGTCACAAACGCTGACTTATTGAACATAGCCAGTGGGATTGTGGGACTTCACAATACCAGAGCTAAAAAGGATCTAAAGTTCAGGGGAATATTTCCATTAGCTGCATAAAATATTACATTGCATAATCCTTGTTTAATATAGACAGCGTGACAGCTTGATTGGATTTGTTAGACCACAGGGCTAACCAGAGTCTCACACAAATTCTTTTAAATATTTTTCAATCATTGTGTGGAATATTAACACAGTGTCTTTTGCCTAAATAACGCACTAACACTTGAAGTCAACTAGACAAAAGTTGCTGCTTTAAATGTTGATGAAGGAGCCAGAGGAGAGGGGGAGATATCAGCGAACAGCAGGGACAGTCTGAGAGAGAAATGAATCTGCTCCAGTACTCTCTGTCCTCCTCTGCTGTCTGTCTGCTCACGGTTTGCCTCGCACTCCAAAAAGAGGAGAAGACGTGCACTCCAACACATTTACAACTGTAGTGAAATACACAAATTTAGATGATCAAATTGACAACACAGCAGTGTCAAATATGGTTGAGCACACAGGAGACAAAGTGTTGATTAGCGAAGTCACATGTACACACACATAATTACTCAAACATGCGAAAGCTAATTGTACTAAGACGCTGTCAAAAATGTCAATATGACGAGGAAACAAAACAACACAAGTGCTATTTGAGCAGAACACCACACAACAGAGTTGTGCCTCTGTGTTTGTGAAGGGGAAAACATGACCACGTCTTCATGGCAGAGCTCTGAACAACATGCCAACCTGTCAAAGGGTGGCAGCTAAGCATATGCTGTGCTCTTTTTACACAACATAACACGTCAGAAAGAGAGCCGGATCAAAACTCGAATCAGACACTCTTATCTACAAGTCTATCCGCCTCTCACAGCCCTGACTGAGCTGAAGGCTCTGAAAAGGTCACTGCGTGTTTGATTGTTGGTTTAGAGTAGCATAGGATTATTTGCTTTAAAAGCACAATACGAAAAAACACTGGAGGAGTGTTATATATTTTGTTGATTGTGAATTATCCCAAATGTTTCCAAGAATGTTTAAGTTCAGAGAAATTAGCTATTTAGTGGCCCATCCCTCCATTTCTGGTTTTATTTTGTCAAAAACATGGAAACATGGATTTATAAGACAGGTGACGAACACACAGTGTAGCATTATAACAGAACTTTCAACCAGTTTTAATTTTGACAGCAAATTTTGATTTAGTTTTAGTCATAGACTTTTTGACTAAAATGCCATTTAGTTTTAGTCAAATTTTAGTAATCTGCATTGTTTTTAGTTTTAGTTTAGTTTTAGTCGACAAAATATCATAAGATTTTAGTTGACTAAATCTGCAATAAATTTAGTTGGCTAAAACTTAATGGGTTTAATTACAGTGCAGTGCATTTATTAAGAATTTCTTTAAAATGTATAACTCATTATATAGGTTTGATATTAAAGTTTTATCATGATAAACATACAATTTAACTGCGGTGATACACAACATGCCTTAATATTAAAATGAGATAAAACCAATTTTCATGAAGAACATGGTCTTCTTTTCAATGAAATACCAATGGTTATATAGGCTAATTATGCATTCTTTATAGTAACTTGTTTACCATATTCTTCAGTCTTTCAAACAGACATATTTATTTCTATAAATTCATTTAGATTAATCTTTAGGGCTACGTAAGTGATTCAACTAAGAGCAGTGTGTGTTTTTCTGTCTTTTTTTTGTTGCTTAGTTAACATCTATCTGTGACTCAGACAATAGCAACTAAATGTGGCTGCTATCCCTTTAAAAACGAATGCACGAATGCAATTAATGCAATGTACTGATACACTTTCTCCCTACTGTTTACATTCATTTAAGACGTAATCGGCTGCATTTACTTAAATACTCGTCAAAATGGACAATTTGAGATCAGTTTGTGTGTATTTCTCAGTTCATGCAAAGCAGAAGAGTGTGAGACGTGCTTTCTGTGTGTATGCTTCGGTGTCTACGCTCAGAAACAAGACCGAATTGAGTTCTCTCTTGCGTCATCAAATTTATCCATATGTCTGCACTTCTCCCACATATTGACATTGTTTAACATTTTATAAGATGTGCAGCAAGTGTATTTTAGCTTGTGTCCCGCCGGTTTGTACGCATCTAACCTCCTACTATGCAACAGATTATTCTGAATGAATCTCTTTCCAAATCGTCCCTCCCTAACTTTTTTGTCTCGTTTTTATTCATTGACGAAAATGCTAGTAGATTTTTGTCATAGTTTTTGTCATTCAAGAAGAATTTTAGTTCGTTATCGTTTTGTTTTCGTCTGTGAAAAAAATGTCGTTGATGAAGTTAATGATGAAAATTATTCGTCAACAAAATTAACACTACTTTCAACACACTCAAATGTATCTAGTATTATAAAACAGTGCTGCTTTATCCAACATACGCATGACCGAAAGGAGCGGAAGCGGTCGACTGTGGCATAATAAAAGCTCTGCTATTTTTGAGCCGTGTGGTGCTCGTCTCATTAGCAAACGCTCTGAAACATGGCCTAGTTTCGCTTCCATGGCTTTCGCCCCCAACCTGCTTCATACTACAGTATTGTTAATAAAACTGTTAATACATTGATGAACATAATTTCTGTCTGAGTCACATCAGATTGTGTCTGCTGTGGGGATGAAGACAACAACTTTCATGATTCCACACTCAATCCCGGCGTCATCAAACTATTGAGCCTTTGTTTCTTTCTTTGTTTTGAATATGCGCCTCTTGTGGTGAAAATTACATACTATGCCTTTGAAGGGAATGTTCACCGAAAAAAGAAAATTCTCCTGTGATTCTAAACCTGTATGACTTTCAGGGGAACATAAAAGATATGTTGATGTCTTTTGATATCTATTTTGATATCTTTTTGCTTCTACTAATCCCATCCTTCTCCTTTTTCCACTCTCATTTCAGCTCAGAGAGAGGTTTATTAAAAAAAAAAGTAATAATAATAAAATAAAATATTCAAAAAGTAAAAATAGAGTGCTCAAAAGGTATATAACATCATGCATATGCATACTTTTTATATTGTACTAAAATACACTGAGGTGCGAAAGGTATCTGCACTAATTATAAATAGCATCTAACACTATTTGCGCTTTGTACAAATAGCCTCCGTCTTTTATTTGTGGGTGAACTTTTCTTTTAATAATTGCTCTTATCTTCAGCAGCAGATTGTAATTGATGTGTCTACTGATAATTATATCACGTAGAGCTCATTTAAATGGAGCAAGCATTGCACATTTCACTTGCTTGCACTCAGTAAACACACAACCCCAGGGGTCTTCACATCACCTGATGACTTCAGACACAACGTAAAGCCACACACTTGAGAGAAAGACAGAGAGATGAAGATGGACAGAAAATGAATGAGACAAACAGAAGACGCAGGAATTTGATGGAATTGGAAATGTCAGATATTTATAAAGATGGGAGGGAGGAGAGAGAAGTGGGAAACGACAGAGGCGAACACTTGAATGCAAGAAAGACAAGAAAAGTGAAGGGAAAGATAAGTGTCTGAACACAGATTGCTAATCTTGTGTGTTTCTGCTCTTGTCAGATACGGCGTATGTGCGAATTTTCATCAGTGACGTGAACGATAACAAGCCGGTGTTTGCGCAGTCTGTGTATGAAGTCGCCGTGGATGAGGATGCTGATGTGGGCTCCACCATCCTCACAGTCAGCGCTAATGATGAAGATGAAGGTAGGTGAAGATGAAGAAGGGCTTTGGGTGATGGGTAGAACAATATGCTCATTTGTAAGACGGAAGTGGAAAATATGAAGTGTTGACTAGAAGTGAAAATGAGGGTCGTAGATTTGAGAACCTGACATCACAGCTCAGGTGTGATCTTCAACACCTGATATATTTTCTGTAAATTATAAAGGAAAATGTAGAATAATTAATTCTACATTAATTCTTTCTGAAAAAGAAAAATCAACAATATAATTAATTATGAGGGAAACTGTATATTTTATTATACATTTCATTTCATTTAAAAAAATAATAATAATAATAAAAAGGGAAATAGTTTCTGCAGTTGGACTGCATTAGTGCATAAACCTCTCACAGGGCTTGGCACAAGGTGATATTAATGAAACACAGTTAGAACATGATCCCATGAGTTTGTCTCCAGGCTATTGCTCTCATATTCTTCTGCTCCATGCAATAACATCTGTACCGCTCATGAATGTGAGACAGAGACAGTTGGTTCCTCATCAATATACCCTGAGAACATAACAAATGCTGCTCCCAAGATAATCGGCCTCATGGACTGCCATGCAAAAGCCTTGGATAATATTTTAGTTTTATCACACACTCCAGAAACACGCACAAAGAGGATAGGCTACATAACTCATCAGCCAGCCTGTCGGGGTATACAGATGCACTACTGAAGCGCGTAATTCCCTGTGGTCCCGTTGAATCCACGTCGTGCTCCACGGTGTGGATTTGATGCAGGAGAGAGGAAGGGAATTCTTGTATCAGTCATTCATCATCATACAGCCTGGAGTGGCTGGACATTCCCTGAGCCTGAAGCTTTGCCCTGATGAATAGATTTCAGCCTTCGCTGCAGCTCTGACTTAACCCTCGCAGCCACTGGAGCAGAGCCATCATAGTACATCTGCGCTTTCATAAGGAAGCCATGCTTGATTCTGAGCATTAGCAGGAAACACAAATAAGCCAAATATTCCCTAATGCAATTTTGTGGAGGTACCCAAGGCAGCACGAGATGGTGGAGATGAAATGGCGATAAGGCTTCTAATGTGTCGTTCCCTATTCATTAACCTCGTACCAGCAGGGATATCCAAACACACTCCGAGCAGATCTGAAGGATTGTTAAGCAGGAGTGTTTTTGCACTGTTTGCTTGACTGGGTTATTTGTTTATATGAAGTCTCTTTGCATTTATTAGCTACCTCAGAGAGACAAGCTTTGAGTCCTAAATACAAAATAACAGCAAAGGACTAATAAAGAATTTAATAAAATAGCCTGCTCACAGCACATGCATTGCATCTTTCACTGGTTAATTAACAGAGCTCAGCAGGGGATTCAAACATTTATTAGAACTTTCTTTTTAAGATGGTTTGGACTTTGTGCTCCATTCACTTCGCATGTGAATGAAATGTGTACCAAAATTCATATTTGGTGAACGGTGACCTTCAAATTCGGTTAGCACACCGACATTTGAGCAATAGAGAACCTAAATGTCACAGACTGGCTGGATACAAGGAGCACACAGTATTTTTGCATACTCGGAAGTAGTTTTGTATTATTTTGATACTGCAACAAAACTTGGAATAAGCAACTTAGAAAATGGTTGTAATTTTCAGTTGAAGGGCAATAAGAGAAGAAAGAAAAGAAAAGAATTAGAAGATGCCTGTGGACGAATAAAATTTTCTAAAGACCTGCTTCTTTCTTCTCTCCACTTTGCTTCTGATACCTTTTTAGTGGACCATAGCTACTGAAAGTGCTTACAAACGCCAGAGACAAGAAATGCTAAATGTCATCCTGGCAGGATGTAAATGCGAGACTTGTCATGACGCCGCAGCCACTGAAGGAGTTTCTCAGCACGGATTTCACTCGATATTCGAACGCATTTAGACTCCTTGTGGGGAAAAATGGATGGTATGGCATTTGGTTTAAGCCTATCCTTATATCCATTGCCACCTGTAAGCCCTTTAGTAGCTGTGGTCCCTTTTAAAAATGGCAGAAACATGATGAGGCGCTGAGTGTTTTTTTCTTGTCACCAAGTTGAAAATTTGATTTACCAAAAGCAGTAACTGACAGAGAATGAACTTCTCGATTGTTTGTACAAAATGCAATGCATCAAAGCTCAGTAAGAATAAAATAACACCCAAAATTACAGTGAGGGAAAAAAATCATTTGATCCCCTGTTGATTTTGTATGTTTGCCCACTGACAAATAAATGATCAGTTAAAATTTTAATGAGATACAGAATAACAACAAAAAATCCAGAAAAAAAAAACACATTTAAAAAAGAGTTATAAATTGATTTGCATTTTAACCCTTTAACTGTCACCGTCCCGTCACCGGGACACCTACGTTTACTTCACCATATTTCAAATAAATCCTAATCTAATCATGACAAACTATATATCGTTGGAAAGGTCTAAGACTCCTAAATTTATATTTTACCACTGTTTTGTGTTACAAATTATGTAGGAAAAGTAATAGATTAATTTATGACAAGAGTGCACCTCAAAAAATGTACATCATAACAGGAGTTCAGACCTTTTTCACAAAAAGACTTTCTTTGTTGCCATTTTTCCTATCATGCTTTAGAAATCATAAGAAATTATATATCACTTGAAGACTTACAATTTCTAAATTCATCCTTTGGAAACCATTTTAAAATCAGACATTGCATTATCATGGAAATTGTACATGAAAATCATATTACAAAATGTTTTTGTTCATGAATTATAAAAAATTACATTTGGATAGTGCATTTTCATGTCTATGTTCACAAAAGGGAGTGACAGTTAAAGGGTTAAAGAGTGAAATAAGTATTTGACCCCTTCGCAAAACATGACTTTACTACTAGTACTTGGTAGCAAAACCCTTGTAGGCAGTCACAGAGGTTTAGATGATTCTTGTAGTTGGCCACCAGGTTTGCACACATCTCAGGACCGATTTTGTCCCACTCCTCTTTGCAGATCCTCTCCAAGTCATTAAGGTTTTTAGGCTGACGTTTGGCAACTCGAACCTTCAGCTCCCTCCACAGATTTTCTATGGGATTAAGGTCTGGAGACTGGCTAGGCCACTCCAGTATCTTAATGTGCTTCTTCTTGAGCCACTCCTTTGTTGCCTTGGCCGTGTGTTTTGGGTCATTGTCATGCTGGAATTTCTATCCATGACCCATTTTCAATGCCCTGGCTGAGGGAAGGAGGTTCTCACCCAATATTTGACAGTACATGGCCCTGTTCATCGTCCCTTTGACGCGGTGCAGTTGTCCTGTCCCCACCCCCAAAGCATAATGTTTCAACCCCTATGTTTGATGGTGTTCTTGGGGTCATAGGCAGCATTCCTCCTCCTCCAAACACTGTGAGTTGATACCAGAGAGCTTGATTTTGGTCTCATCTGAATTTTGGTCTCAGTTCTCCTCTGAATCATTCAGATGTTCATTGGCAAACTTCAGACTTGGACAGCTCTTGGGTCTTGGTCATGGTGGAGAGTTTGGAATCTGATTGATTGCTTCTGTCTTTTATACAGGTAACAAGCTGAGATTAGGAGCACAGGGAGTACTCCTAATCTTAGCTCATTACCTGTATAAAAGACACTTGAGAGCCAGAAATCTTGCTGATTGAAAGGGGATCAAATACTTATTTCACTCATTAAAATGAAAATCAATTTATAACTTTGTTGAAATTTCCTTTCCTTTCCTTTTTTTTTTTTTTGATTGTTTTGTTGTTATTCTGCATCTCACTGTTCAAATAAACCTACAATTAAATTTATAAACTGATTATTTCTTTGTTAGTGGGCAAACGTACAAAATCAGCAGATCAAATATTTTTGTACAAAAAAAAAAACTCTTTAAATATATGTAAGATTAAATGTATAGTTATATAAAGAAATTATTATTTAGACACCATTTAGGTTTAGAATGAGGTTTTAGAAGGTTTAAAATTTTATTTTGTCTTCAAAATATTTTCTTTTATGTTTTGCAGAAGAGAGTCAGAGATTTGAATAGAGCCCACTCTTTTACCATCTGCTTAATCAAACTAAACTGTCAATAGTTTAATTCAGAAATAAAATGAAATCTGAGTTACATGCACAAAAGCACAGAATGGGGGCGGATTGGTGGCATTGACCGAATAAAAAAGGTTTAAGCTAAATGAGTCTTGAACACTATGTTTTCTTTTGAGTTTGAACTTGGGTGCTTCAGAGGAGACAGCTTGAGCTGAATGGACCTTTGATTGAATGTCTGACAAGAGCTATGCAAAAGTACAAATAAAAGGTTTAGTGCAAGACAAATCAGAAATAAGTGAATGTTTTCACTATTGTTTTTGACTATTGTTAAAAAATGTTTAGAAAAAGAAAAGAATTTTTCATTCAGACATATCTTCACCTAATTTGAAGTTTACTGGTCTATGTTTCCATGGTGGCGAGTTTCCAAGGCTACTCTTGACAATAACCTCTAAAGGCCATTGAAGCAGTTTATTGTTCACCTGCAGCAAAAAGCTTGTTATCATATTTTAAATAGATACATTCTTTCTTACTAACCATTTTTCCACTTCTCCATTTTTCCAAAAGTTTCTGACTTTTAGCCTTTTGTTCAGTAGCCTTTTATATCATTGTCAGTGTAGATCATTGCTTTCTTCTTAAGAATGAATTCAGGCCAGACAAGGATTTTCCTTTATTTTCATTAACTGCTCTCATTCTTCAGGTGCTAATGCCAAGTTGCGCTACCAAATTACATCAGGCAATGTGGGAGGTGTTTTTGACATGGAGCCCGAGGTGGGAACCATCTTCATCGCCCAGCCGCTGGATTACGAACAGAGCAAGCTCTATAAGCTGCACGTCTTGGCTTCTGATGGAAAGTGGGAAGATTACGCTACTGTAATAGTCACCATTGTCAATAAGAACGATGAGGCACCTGTGTTCTCTGTGAACGAGTACTACGGCAGCGTGACAGAGGAGTTGGACGGTTCTCCTGTCTTTGTGTTGCAGGTACTCCATTTAGTTTCTCTGTATTGTACATATCAGCTCTACATGTCCCCATGAAATCACAATTACAGTTTAGTTTGGCTTTTATTATAAATATGTTAGCCTTAAGGTTATCTATAAGCTGCTCCAAAACAGTGGCAAAATTCACATTTAGAGGATATAAGCATTCAAAACTTACAGTTTCTAACTTCCACTAATATGGATTAACGATTTTAACGACATGACCCTGCACTTTCATATTCTTAGCAAACTTTCTGTTCAATCAAATGCTCTTTAGAATCCAATAGGTCCCGCCCCCTACATTATAAATACACACTGAAGCTGTGGCTGAAATTGGTCACTTATTCACAGAATTTGTATTTTCTGTATGGTAAATGACACGTAATGCACTATATAGGGGATAGGGAACGATTTGGACAGTATAAATATGCATTCCGTTAAGGTGAATGAAGTCTGGTTTCGCGTTGTGTCACACAACCGTCACAGCACGCAGTCCTCAGAGACGAAGATAGCACGGAGTGGATCATATGCGCAAGTCAGTGCAGACCACTATGAACTTTGAATGCTATTTTATATAAGGATATTGTGATATGGATGAGATTGTGGCTGTCAAATGCGGCTTTACCCAGCGTGAGGACTGTGGCCCTCAATATGCGTCGCTCAATATTTCTATATAGCAGTGGTTCTCAACCTTTTTTGGGCCAGCGCCCCCCTACCCATTATTCAGGTCCCTCACCACCCCCCATTAAATAAAACGTAGTCTAATTGTCCTCACTGAACATTAAAGTTGATTATTATTATTTTGTGTTTATAATGAGGAATGTTATTATATTTACAGTAATTCAAATGAATGGGGTCATAAAAATTCCTGTTTAGAACATATCCACAGTGACATTTTTACAGATGAGATTTTACTTTGTACTTCCATTCCTGAAACTCTTGAACACCCCTTTACTGCTGTGATATGTTTGGATGTTTTCAATTAGCTTTCAGTGAAAAAAAAATAATATTTATCCCTTAGTTTTAGAAAATACCCAGTTTTTTATATTAATTAATTAATTAGTTTTTAATTAATTAATATATTGAATTACCCTTTTTTTCTGACATAGTGGTCATGGTTATTTTGGTGGGTAAATACCACATTTACACATGCAAATGGAAGAAATGTAAACCATATTTTACTATATTTCATAAATTTTGTGAGAATATTTCAAAGTAACATTCTGTAAAATGATACAAATCTGTGATTTGTTAATTCTATTTAACTTTTATTTAATTGACCAAAAAAAAATTTTCAAAAGTTTTCTCTGACCAACTTAAATGTTTATATATATATATAAACAAATGTTTATTTCGAAGTCTGCAACACACTGACTCCCAAAAAAGCTGGGACAGAGGCAAAAACAGTTCACAGCAAGCGGGGGTGTATTGGTAAGAGGTGAGGGTATCATGTTTGGGTATCAATGGAGCTTCTTAGTCCTTGCAAGCAAAACTGCATCATGGCTCAAAATTTGTTTATATTAACAAAAATAATATTAGGTTGGCCAGTGGAAACATTGGATTTTTTTTCTTTGTACTTCTGAAAAGGTTAAAGAGAACAAAACAACATATTCTTGACTTTATGGCACTTTTCTGGAATCGGGGCTGTGGAAAGATGGGAAACATATGCTCCTCATTTTCAAAATATTTATTATTTTAGTGCTGTTCTGATTTACATATATGTTATAGTCAATTCAATTTCAAATCTTGCTTTTTTTGCCAGTGTGGTGCGCCAGCTATAATAATAAGAAATATTTCTTAAGCAACAATCAGCATGATTTCTGAAAGATCACGTGACACTAAATAATTATGAGAAGTAAGTTTAGTGTGAGAGGAAAACACATTTTAAAATATATTCAAATAGAAAGCTTTTTTTCAAATGGTAAATTTAACGTTTTACAAACAAAGGCAACCTTTTTATTAATCCATTAACACATCTTACTGAGCTTTCCTAATGGTAGTGTAGGCCTATGTTATAGGGTATTTGATTAATAATATATAGGTATTTTAACCCAAATATAACAGCCCACATTAGCCCATACATAATTTTATTTTAAAAATATTTCATTGAATGCCACATGACATTCATCACATATTTGATTTGACTGGACTTTAAATATCATTATCATTAGTTTCCCAAGAAGCAAAAAAGTCATATGGATATAAATTAGGCTATATTTATGAGCTTTGAACAAACTTTAGAAATTTGGCATTAACCCAACTGCAGCCAATCAGCAAACTTAAGGCCGGGACACACCAAGCCGACGATCGGCCGTCGGGCAGTTGGTGGGCGTCGGTGAGGCACGTCGGGCTTGTTGTGGCCGTTGGCGAAAGAGAGCGCTCTGACTGACTGTTCAGACATCGAATCAGAGCATGTGGAGGACTTGAATGTGAAGTGACGTAACAAGCAAACGACGTAGTCAAGAATGAACCGGCTCGCTGTCATTTCGCACAATTCTCTTTCGGAGAAAATACAGACTACTGCCATCTGCAGGTAAGCAAAGGTATATATCCTCACGCACGTGCAGAAAGCACCTTCTAGTTTGTAGTCGGGAGTCGTCGGTTCGGTGTGTTCGAGCTCAGTTTTTTTGTGGGCGTCTGGGCAAAAAAACTGAGCTCGAAACGCCGGGACACACCAACCCGACGTCAAACAACTAGCGCCGACGAAAGCCGACTGTGTTGTCGCCTCTCGTCGGCTGTCTGCGGGTGTCTGGGCAAAAAAACTCACAACACACCGAACACACCGAACCGACGACGCCCGAATTGAGAATTGTGTGAAATTACAGCGAGCCGGTTTCCTCTTGACTCCGTCGTTTGCTTGTTACGTCACTTCACATTCAAGTCCTCCACGCGCTCCGATTCGATGTCTGAACAGCCAATCAGAGCACTCTCTTTTGCCGACGGCCACAACAAGCCCAACAGCGATTCAACATGTTCAATCGGGCAAACTTCTGCTGACGTAAGCCCGACGAAAGCCGTCGAGAGCCAACGAGAGGAACACACCGAACCAACGCGCCTCACCGACACCCACCAACTGCCCGACGAAGCCCGACGACCGATCGTCGGCTTGATGTGTCCCGGCCTTAACACACCGAACCGACGACGCCCGACTACAAACTAGAAGGTGCTTTCTGCGTGTGCGTGAGGATATATACCTTTGCGTACCTGCAGATGGCAGTAGTCTGTATTTTCTCCGAAAGAGAATTGTGCGAAATGACAGCGAGCTGGTTCCCTCTTGACTCCGTCGTTTGCTTGTTACGTCACTTCACTTTCAAGTCCTCCACGCGCTCTGATTCGATGTCTGAACAGCCAATCAGAGCGCTCTCTTTTGCCGACGGCCACAACAAGCCCAACAGCGATTCAACATGTTCAATCGGGCAAACTTCTGCTGACGTAAGCCCGACGAAAGCCGTCGAGAGCCAACGAGAGGAACACACCGAACCAACGCGCCTCACCGACACCCACCAACTGCCCGACGAAGCCCGACGACCGATCGTCGGCTTGATGTGTCCCGGCCTTAACACACCGAACCGACGACGCCCGACTACAAACTAGAAGGTGCTTTCTGCGTGTGCGTGAGGATATATACCTTTGCGTACCTGCAGATGGCAGTAGTCTGTATTTTCTCCGAAAGAGAATTGTGCGAAATGACAGCGAGCTGGTTCCCTCTTGACTCCGTCGTTTGCTTGTTACGTCACTTCACTTTCAAGTCCTCCACGCGCTCTGATTCGATGTCTGAACAGCCAATCAGAGCGCTCTCTTTCGCCGACGACCACACACACTGAACCGACACGCCTCACCGACGCCCACCAACTGCCCGACGAAGCCCGACGGCCGATCATCGGCTTGGTGTGTCCCGGCCTTAAAGCACATAGATCCCGTGCGAGCAAGTGAGTGAGTAACTGAGCGCGAGCACCTCATAAACAGATGCCGCATTCTAGCCGCATTCAACGCGCTTGTGCTACCGACAAGTTGACAAATACTAAGTGCGCATTGATGCATCCAGTGTAGAGACGGCATTAGGATGTGGCAGACCATCTTCTTTTCAAGTTTCAGCTCATACATTTTTGGAGTAAACTCGCCTTAACCAAACGCCCCCCCAGAACATCTTAACGCCCCCCCCCCCCTTTCCAAAATATTGCGCCCCCGATGCTTTCCGAACGCCCTGTTGAGAAACACTGCTATGTAGTATTCTACTTTACTGTATTGTATTTTACTTTAAATACAAGATTGGTTATTTTATTGACTTGTATTTTTTAAATAATAATTAACTGAGTTAAAGGGATAGTTCACCCAAAAATGAAAATTTGATGTTTATCTGCGTACCCCCAGGGCATCCAAGATGTAGGTGACTTGTTTCTTCAGTAGAACATAAATAAAGATTTTTAACTCAAACCGTCTGTCTGTCATATAATGGCAGTCAATGCACTCCAAATCTTTGAGAGTAAAAAAAAAAAAAACATACAGACAGACAAAACCAAATTAAACTCTACGGCTCGTAACGATACACTGATGTCCTGAGACACGAAAAGATTGTTTTGCGCAAGAAACCGAACTGTATTTATATCAGTTTTTACCTCTAATATCAACTGCAACGTCCATCTGTTTTGAGCACATTCACAGCAGCCTGTGCGTGACGAGTCAACGTGATCTGGCATAGTAGAGCATGCGCAGAAGAGATCTGTCGCACTTATACATTTACAGTGCCGACAGATGCTCATGCTCTATTATGCCAGATCACGTTGACTCATCACGCGTCGGCTGCCGTGAATGTGCGTGAACATGCTAAAAACAGATGGATGTTGCGGTGGATCAGAGGAAAAAAACTGATATAAATTCTGTTCGGTTTCTCGCACAAAGCAATTGTTTCATGTCTTAGGACATCAGTGTATTGTCACGAGTCGCAGAGTTTAATTTGGTTTTATCCGTGTATGTTTTTTTTTTACTCTCAAAGATTTGGTGCACATTGACTGGCATTAGATGACTAACAGACTGCAACGGTTTGAGTTAAAAATCTTTGTTTATATTCCACTGAAGAAACAAAGTCACCTACATCTTGGATGCCCTGAGGGTAAGCAGATAAACAACTAATTTTCATTTTTGGGTGAACTGTCCCTTTAAATTAAATTCTTACACAATTATTTAATAATATTTAATCAAATAATATAAAATAAAACATAAAGTAATTGTTAAAAAACGCATTTTCAGTTTTTGGGCCAGAATTTTAAATCCAGTGCATCCCTACCTCCTATTCTTTAATTGAAAAAAGAAAAAAAAAAACTGTTAGGAGCTCCTCTAAACGTAACAAAAACAGGTCATGGATGTGTGATTTACCATTTTTTCTTCCATTAATAGGCTTTTTGAAAATAAATAATACAACAATTCATTGGAAATTGCCCAAACACTCATTTATGTTACCTTGCTAGGGCATTTTGTGTTTCTTAATTATACTACAAAGTGTGATTGATTTCTTCTTCTGAATGCACTCAACATTTTGATCGAGTCTCTAGAGGTTCATGCGTAATTATTAAAGTCCAAAAAAAAAAGTTAATTATTAAAAGTCTGAATTTGCGAGTTGCATCACTTTATTTGTCCAAAGATGTGAGAGGCTCATCGTTAATCCAAATGTTTAATCTTTTTATACAAAAGTTGTTGCCGGTAATCTTATTTCTTAACTTTTTAATTTTCTTAGTCGAGAGGGAGTTTTAAGTTTTGAGTTCAGTTTTTGTTGTTGCCTTTCTCTTTCTTTCTTTCTTTCTTTCTTTCTTTCTGATAAACAGATAGGTGGACAGATGGATAGATGGATGGATAGACATGTTAGAGTTTGCAGAATGATGTTTTAATATATTCTCTTTGATTTTGTAGGTAACAGCATCTGACCCAGATAAGGATGCTGACCAGGAGGCTTTGAGATATTCCCTTCATGGTCAAGGTGCTGAGAGCGAGTTCATCATTGATGAGGTGACAGGGAAGATTTATGCCCAGAGAACATTAGACCGTGAGGCCCGGGCAGTGTGGCGTTTTGTGGTTTTGGCTACGGATGAGGGTGGTGAGGGGCTAACAGGATTCACTGATGTCATTATCAACGTGTGGGACATAAACGACAACGCTCCTATTTTCGCTTGTGCCCCGGACAGTTGCCATGGAGACGTGGCTGAGAACTCCCCACCTGGCACTTCCGTCATGGAGATGACAGCCACAGATCTGGATGATGCAGCCGTTGGACAAAACGCAGTGTTGGCCTATAGGATTGTAGGTAATGCTGCCCTAAATGGAGCTAATAGCGGAGCAGATGTGTTCAGCATCAATCCTGCCACTGGGACGGTTTCAGTGGCAATGTCTGGCCTGGACAGGGAGCAGACTGACTCGTACGTCTTGGTGGTGGAAGCACGAGATGGCGGAGGTATGATAGGAACGGCCACCTCCACTATACACGTGACTGACATCAATGACCATGTCCCACGTTTCCTGGACCACTCGTGCTCCGTACGCATCCCTGAGAGCAGTGAGCCCAACACGCCAGTCATAGAGCTTGCCGCAGAGGATGCGGACGCTGGAGAGAATGGCCAGCTGACCTTCAGTGTTGTTGCCGGTGATCCCGAACAGAAGTTTTACATGGTGAGCCATCGGCAGGAGCAGCGCGGGACCCTTCGTCTCAAGAAGCATCTGGATTACGAAAGACCGGGCGAGCAACGGTTTAACCTCACCATCAAAGTGGAGGATATGCAGTACTCCAGCCTGCTGCACTGCACGCTAGAAGTTGAAGACTGCAACGACCACATGCCAGTCTTTATACCTCACTTTCTTCAGCTTCCCGCCGTAAGAGAGGATGTCGTTCCAGGAACTAGCGTGGCAAGTGTGGCTGCCAATGATTTGGACTCAGGGTTGAATCGCGAGATCACTTATAGCATTGCTCCGGAGTCTGATCCATACCATCTGTTTTCTGTGGACCAGTCGGGGTTGGTCACTGTTGCTAGCGAGTTGGACCGGGAAAAGGTCGCACAGCATCACTTGGTTATACTTGCGACGGACCACGGCACGCCACCGTTGACTGGCACCGCGACTATCCAGATGGCTTTGCTGGATGTTAACGACAACGGACCTGAGTTTGAGGCTGCATATGCACCAATAGTGTGGGAGAACGTTTTGGGCCCACAGATTGTGCGTCTTAACCAGAGCTCCACATTGCTGAGAGCCGTGGACCGAGATTCAGAGGAGAATGGCTCACCTTTTTCTTTCTCCGTGCCTCTGGAGTATCGTTACAGCAATGATTTCCACCTGCAGGATAATGGGAATGACACGGCCACCATCACCGCCCTGAGAGCCTTCGACAGAGAGAGACAGAAAGAGTTTCTACTACCTGTCATCATGACCGATAGCGGCAGTCCACCGAAGACCGTCACGAACACACTCACTATCACCATCGGCGATGAGAATGACCACGCCCACATAGCTGGACAGAAGAAGGTGTTCATCAACTGTCACAGAGGTAATGGCTGCAACAGTAGAAGTATGTACTGGCAGATGAAAGCAGCAGTAATGTTTAAATCATATTTAATTAAAAAAAGCTGATTTTTGAAATTTGTCGATTTATCTATAAAATCATTAGTTTCTTCATTGACCAGGTTGTTAGAATTTTTGGATTTGTGAAATGATGTGGTACGAAAGAGAAATAGCACAGAAAATGTTTTATTTGAATGTTCTGATTAAAAAAAAACATGCAAAAGATAGTTTATAAAACTATTCATCAAAGAATCCAGAAAAAAATAAATGTAATCAACTATTGATAATAATAATAATAATAATAATAATAATAATAATAATAATAATAATAATACATATTCTTGAACAACAAATCAGCATATTAGAATGATTTCTAAAGGATCATGTGACACTAAAGACTGGAGTAATTAAGCTGAACATTTTTAAATATATTCAAATAGAAAGCAGTTATTATAAATAATATATAAATATGAATTGTTGCTGTACTTTGGATCAAATAAATGCAGACTTGGTGAGATTTCAGACTTCTTTAAAAAAAATGAAAATCCTACTGTTCAAAAACTTTTGACTGGTAGTATGTATATACATAGTCTCTTATGCTTATCAAGGCTGTATTTGTTTGATCAAAAATTCAAAACATATACAGAAATATTGTGAAATATTATTGCAATTTCTAATGTTGGTTTTCATATTTTCAATTATTTAAATTATTTAGTTATCTGACGCAGTGCTGAATTTTCATCAGCCATTAGTCTTCAGTGTCACATGATCTTTCAGAAATCTGTCTAATTTGCTGATTAATTATCAGTGTTGAAACTGTTGTGCTGCTTTTTTTTGGAACCTATGACTTTTTTTTTTGATTATTTGATGAATAAAAAGTAAAAAAGAACAGTATGTATTAAAAAGAGAAATCTTTATCCATTTAACACATCCTTGTGTAAATAAAAGTATTAATTTATTTTAAAAAATGACTGACCTCAAACTTCTGAACAGAGTATATTGTAACGCAACATTTCTATTTTGAATAAACACAGTCCTTTTTAACTTTTTATTTATCAAAGAATCCTGAAAAGTATCACAGGTCCCAAAAATATTAAGCAGTATTAACTGTTGTATACATTGATTTGAAATCAGCATATTGAAATCAGGATCATGTGAAACTGAAAACTTGAGTAATGATGCTGAATGATTTGCTTCAGATTAATAAATCGTATTTTAAAGTATGTTAAATTATTTTAAATTGCAATCGTTTAAAAAAAAATATTTCCCCCCATATTTTTAATCAAACGGATGCAGCCTTGATGAGGTTAAGAAACTTCTTTAAAAAACATAAAAATCCCAAACTTTTGAACGGCACTGAGCAGTAGAGTATATAGCTTTGTCTTAATTTTGGTCCACAAGAGAGTGCCAACCTGTTAAAGCTATACAATAGGCAATGTACTATATTATTCTTTTTGACCTCAAAGTCAATTTCCTGAAGATAAGCACTTTAGAGCACTTGATAAATGCAGCTTGTCTGTTTCAAATGTTTCACAATGGACAGGAGACATTTTTTAGAGTGCCTGGAAATTTAGAGAACCACTAAGGGAGAAGGTTGAAAAGTCAGTATGTTCATGTCATACTCTCTGGAAAGTTTCTTTCAGGCTCTGCTGAAAGTTATTTGCATTTTCTTAGAAAAAAGTACCCTTTTCAAAAGCTACTAATTATGTATCATTAAGGTACTAATATGCACCTTTTAGGGGTTAATACTGTATAAAGATACCACTCCAGTAACTGCTTTCATAGCCTTTTGTTATTTTATTTTTATTTCTTTATGTATTTCTTTATTTTCTGACATGTTGAAAATTGTGGAAGAAAATACAGATTGAATACTTATTCAGATCTAGTTCAGTCAGCACTGGTGTCAGTAGGCAGTCACCATAGTACTGTATGACTTTGGTATGCTGGATGATTCAAATTGTAAATATATTCCTGCCAGACTTGTTGCTTGTGTGAGCTGTTATTATTTGCAATGTTAACTGCAATTTTGCAATTACAGTTCAGAGTAAGTCCAAAATGTCATTTTAAGGTTAGTAACAGAGGCTTGAGCCATTAAGGCTAATCTTTCAGTATTTTTTTTTTTTAATTACCAGCTCGACTTCGCCGTAAATACAAAAATGCGCTGTTCACACAGGCAGTGACGCTCCGCTTTTTTACCGATAAAGCACCATTCACAAACATGGAGGGCTATACGTCATCAGTATTTTTGCTGATGTTTTTATTTTTGTTTTAAACATTCACATTTACGCAGCTGCTTTTGGCCCAGATACATCATATTAGACGACTTCAAACCGAACTACACAGCGCAAAGTACATTTGTCATCTGTGTTAGAATGCTAAGATTTGCCCATAGTAATGTTGTCACTTCTCATACACTTCTCATAATTGCGAAAATTATTTTTTGAAAAAGTTCTGTTCACACATGATCTCCTAACGATAATTTACAAGTAATTTAACAGTAAAGACTGTATGTGTGAAAGGGGCTATAGATATGTAAGTTGTAAGTGTACCTGCTTCAAAAACAGAACTACTTTTGTGTAGCGTTACTATTTTGCTACTGTGAAATGTCATGTATCTTTTCAATTGTAAGTCTATTTTATTGAAAAAATCAATTGGAAGGCAGGCTGACAACAAGTTTCTGTGCAGATGTATGTATCTGTGTGCGAATGTGTGTATGTATAGTGAGTGTACATTCAGAGAAAGAAAGCATGATTTCCAAAGATGATAAAAGGTTATTTAGTAGAAAAAAATGCGGAAATCTTTTTTTTTTTTTTTTCTGTTCTTTGTCATATTGTCTGGGTTGTCAGTGGATTTTGGTTAAATTGCTATTGTAGGCTGTAACGATCTTTGAAATTACTTAAATAATTTTTAGAAGTAATATGGAATTGTGATCCAGACTGCGAAATAATATATACTGTATTTCAGTCTGTGGACAGTGCTGAATACTTGCAGTTACACACAGACACACATACACCAGTGTATACACAGTGTTTCAACAGACACATTGCATGCATTTATACATGCTGAATACTAAACCTATTTCACATGCAATGTTTTGACACAGGGTTTTTTTTATAAATGACAGGGAGAATGCCAACCAATGTGCTGGGGAAGGTTTACTCACCAGATCCAGACGACTGGGATAACAAGACGTATGCCTTCGAGGGACATGTTCCTAAGTGAGACCTTCTTTTTTTCTTCTTCTCTACTTCACTTTCTTTCTACATCCTTTCCTTTCTGTCCACATCATTGCATCATCCTTTCCACATTGTTCACTTGTTTATACATATCTCCTAGCACCTTACACACTTTTCCTGCACTCTTTGTGTTATTTAAAGGGGTCAAGGGATCTTTGAAAACAATGTCTAACCCTTTCTTCTCACATCCCAGCATCTCTCTTCCTCTCTTGCTCTTCTCTATTGATGTTGTGCACTTTACTGGAGAGGCGTATACAATGATAAGACGATCCTGACAGGGCCAGCCTTGAGATGTCTCCAGCACATAGGTGCCTGAGCTCTTGCTCTCTCAGAATCTTCAGCACACGTAACATAATGTGAGAACCCTTGTGTCTTTGAGAAAGAGAAAAAAGAAAACATAGAGCATCATTTCTGCTGCAACCAAAGTGAATTAATTCATTAAAGCTTAATTTGTTTAACGTTTAACTATAATTTGTCTGCTTCCAGCCTTTCTATAGATTTTCTGTGCGCGTTTACATTCAGCAAGCTTATTTATGTGAAGCTGAGGTCAGAAGTTGATTTATAAATTGTGCTTTTCAATTTTAGGAGTTGTTGAGTTTAGACTGGTTTATTTTGAGGTCAGTGAAATCTATATACTCAGCGCTATTCATCTGCTGTTAACAGTTTGTTTCAATATGCTAAAAGAGCAAACACTCAAAAACCGAGGATTCACCCTGTAATATTCTTCATTCCCAGGTTTCCGTTTCCATAACCCAGAATCATGTCCTATCTTCGACCATTTCTTGCAACGCATTCACTCTAGCCAGTTTCAATGACACTGAATTGTGTGTTTGTTGATCCGTTCATTTTACACTTTGGCTTTTTTATTGTTTATTTATTGGCCATTAGTTTTTGCAGGGTATCAATCAGACAATCAATATTTTAATCCTGTTATTTTTTTTCCACCCACAGTTATTTCATCTTGAACAAGCGGACAGGGTTCCTCATCATAAAGGAGAACGCCCCTCCTGGAAGTTATGACTTTCAAGTGCGAGTGTCAGATGGGGTGTGGCCGGATGCCATCTCTAGTGTGAAGGTGAATGTGAGGGAACTACGGGACGATGCCATCTACAACTCAGCCTCTCTGAGATTAGCAGGTACAGGTGATATTGACTTAGTGACAGCATGCTATTACGCCTTGCGAAATTCTCTTTTTTTCTTCTCAATTATCCGTAAAATTTTTCAGCTGGAACCTTATATGTATATATTAGGGCTGGTAAGCGATTAAAATATTTAATCTAATTAATTACATGAGTTCACAAGGAGAAAAATGTCAAGATTTTTACACAATTTAAAAAAATTCTCAGTGACCAAATACATGCCTGCATGGTCTGCATGTGCATTTTGAATTGTTTGAAATTATCTTGTAGGCTTTCTCAATTTTCGAAGTGCAAATAGAGATTATTTTTTTTTAAGCATGATACAGATAACACAACCTATAGCCTACATACTAATAACAGCCTAGTTATGTTATGTAGCCTAATTTGTGCGCATTGGGGAGGCGCTTTCTAAACGCAGAGTATTAAAATTGCTTTTGAATGCGCGTGCGCATTTTACTTTCGGTTTCGTTTTAACGATCATGCGAAACTCTCGGCGGTGCTGAGCGTGCATTCTACAATACATTAATTTAACAAACTAATTTGAAAGTGGAGGGGACACAAACAGGATTATGAAAAGTGGGGGGACGTCCCCCCTGTCCCCAGTGGAAATTACGTCCCTGCATCAAAGTACCACAAGAGCTATAGAACAGATGGCTCCATGCTTTTGAATCGCTTTCGCTGTACTTTGATGGCATACACCGATAGGGTCTGTGCAGCGCTGCTTCAAATCCAACGCGCCAAAAGGTTCAACCAATTATTCAAAACGTGCATTAAAAAGAAATGAAATGCCGCTGTGCTTGCTCAGAGACTAACAGTTCTGCTTTGTCTTTATATTTTCCTTGGACAAATTGAGCAAAACAGACAACATTGTGTCTAAATAACTTCTTACTTACTGAACTGTTGTAAGATCAGTATCACATTTTCACTCATGTGATATTGCATTTATAGCCTATTTCTCGTGTGATATTGCTTAACTATATGATGTAAGTATAAGACAAAAACTCAAACAGGGGCATTTTTTGCCCCATGTCTTGAATTTTAGGGACATATGTTCTCTAGGCTTTATCACGCAGTAATTGTTGCACTGCCTCATATTTGTCATCAACAATTGGTCTGGGACGGGGCCAAGTGCGTTAAATGCGTTAATAATTTTAACACATTACATATATATATTAGAGTTCAGATGCAAAAGCCTCTAAGTGCGTCTGATGTTTTTCTTTAAAATTAGCATTTTGTTCTGGCTACTATGTATAGGTTTCTATGTAAGTACTGGTACTTCAGAATGGGTTTAGGCTGGGATTTAGCACATTTGAAGTGAAAATACTTGATGAACATGTACTATGTGTGGCGGGCATTCTCTCAGTATTGTTATCTCATTGTTGACCAAGATGGCTGCTGACTGACAGTCCTGCATTGCCTTAGCTACTGCCCTCAGCAAGTTTTGTTTGATTGTACGCTGTGCAGTGGGCAGCCAATGCTGCGGCGCCTGGGGAGCAATTGGGGGTTCGGTGCCTTGCTCAAGGGTCTCACCTCAGTCGGGGTATTGAGGGTGAAGAAAGTGCTAGTTATTACTTTTCCCCGCTGACAAGCGCTGGTTGTTTGCTCCCTACTGCCTCAAGACTCAAACTCGCAACCTTTGGGTTACAAGTCTAACATTCTAACCATTAGGCCATGACTGACCTAATTTACCTAATTTAACTCCAAAGGCCTTTAAAAATAGGCTTGTTTGAGGTGCATTGGCACCATAAAGTTGTCTGCTTTTCAGTTGTTCTTGCGAGATTTGTATTTCATGCACTCTTAAAAATAAAGGTGCTTCACGATGCCATAGAAGAACCTTTTTTGTCTAAATGGTTCCATTAAGAACCTTTAACATCTGAAGAACCTTTCTGTTTCACAAAAGGTTTTTTTGTGGCGAAAGTAGGCTCTTTGGATTATGAAAAGGTAAAAAAGAGGGTTCTTTAAATTAGGTTTTATTTAAGGTTCTTTAAATAATCTTTGACTGAATGGTTCCTTGTGGAACCAAAAATGATTCTTCTATGGCATCGCTGTGAAGAACCTTTTAAAGCACCTTTATTTTTAAGAGTGTATGCTGATTGGTTTGTGCAACGCTGATGCATCTCGAACAAGCGCCATGTTGTCACAGAATTGAACTTAGGATGCAAAATCCTTGGGTACAAATCCCATGAAAACCATGACTCACAATGAAAGAGCTGAAAGATGAAAGATCGAAAAACAAGCTAAAATGACATGCTTGCAATTGCGTTTTTGGTCATACTATCGGGTAGGTTTAGATGTCGTGCAGATGGTACGTATTTTTAAATGTCATGGAGCATTAGAGTTATAGCTCCGCTCAACAGACATTTCAAGTCACATCTTGTGAAAAAGTTCCCACAGGTTTGGGAGAACATGTTCGTCATAAGATCAGGTTGATTTAATCTGTTATTGATATTGATATTTATCTGATATTGTAAAGGCACAGAAGTTCTGTTACACTTTGATATTTTTGCACAGTCAACAAGAAACAAGATGCAGACAAGATGCAGTTTTATGACAGTGGCAGCTCTGAGGCAGAACTACAGCCTGAAGCTTCAGCTTACCTACTATAAAACTATTATTTAGCCTTTAAGGAATGCAAATGGAGTTATATATAGTGTGCATGTAATGCCTCTGTAAATGTTATTTGCAATTTAGATAATTTTAAAGGCTTTTAAACTAATTTGACTCCTAATGAATGGAACTCTGTATACAGCACTGTCGAGAGTCTGTGTCCACTGCTTATTTCAATCAAAGACATTAAAGCAGTTTGATGGTCTGGGCCTGGAATCAGGATCTGTGCTGATTGTGTGCCATGTTGTGGCAGTAAAACTCATGGGCATATTGACTTTGGTGACATTATGACAGCCAGCGTTTTAATGAAAACAAGACTGAGCTGAAATGAAATGGACTATAGCTGAGGATTTTGCAGTTTTAAGACTATTAAATTGGGGAAAAGGGCCTTCTGGGAGATGGAGAGACAGAATATAAAATGTAAGCCAATAGCAAACTCGTAAGCCTATAAAGAGATTTTTTCTATGATTTCAGCACTGCAGCTGGATTTATGGCAGGCATGGAACAACAGCAAGCAGTTTTTATTACTGCTCATTGTGACTTCACAAACAACTTTGCAAATGTCTTGTAACCACAGCCTCTTCTTTCTATAATCTCTGACAATCCCTAAATGAAGATAGATTATGTGTGGCATTAAAAAACAATCTTAGTTACTTTTATTGCATTTTCATAGTTTTACCAGATAATCTACTGTGGTCTGTGCAATTATATATTTGTCCCATATTTCTGTTAACCCTCCAGCGTATATTGTTCCCAAATAAATTGGAATTAAAAGGACAGACTTTAAAGAAACTTATGATTATATAACATATAGTCAAACCAAAATTTATTCAGACACCTTCAACATTTCTCATATTATCACAGTTTATTCGCTAGAGATGATAATATAATATGGTCAGAACAAATGCATCTTGATAATGTCAGATAACTTTGATAGAAAGTTATTAAATGGATTAGAATCAACCCAAAACTCAGACAACTGTTAGTATGACAATATTTACACAACTATCACTACTTTATTGACCAGTTACCAAGCAATGCTTAATTTTTGTTCAGTCTGTGGTGTAAAAAGGTCACATTACAATTATGTAAAACATAATCATTGTTTGAATAATTCTTTGTCTCAAATTTGTATAAATTGTACAGATTTTTTGGGCATAATATGTCACAGTTTACTTTATTTTGCTATCCTCACGTTCAATAAATTAATTATAGTGTCCTGTACCTACTAGTAAAAAAAATTAAATCTGGTGTCTGAGTAAATTTTGGTTTCACTGTAGTTTTACAGTATAGAATATGAATATGGATGTTGCTATGCCCATTTAGTGGCTTTTACTGTAATGATAAAAAGCTATACTACTATCCAGCAGTAATTTCCTCACTGGGAATTTGTATGGATAATGGCATCAGTTATATTACTGCAATTATTGATTTATCCTTAAGTGTTCATGGTAAAATAATCATGATTATGGATAAATAACACCCTTTTTATTTATCTTGCATGTGTTCAGCAATTCTGGAAAAAAAAAAAAAGGTAGGAGACCACACGGTTCTCTCCAAGTGATAGTGATGATGAGCTAGGTTTTTACAGTCTAAAGGAATTTTAAATGTATGAAAATATCTATTCAGAAAAGAAACACGCAGAAAAGAGGTGATAGTTATATTTTCATTGTGGTGAGTTGCTATGCGGCCGTGTTTGCCAAACTAGACGTTAGCCTAGTGTCGGAATTATTTCACACTCAAATCATCTCAAGTCCTTTGGGGAATTTGGACTTTTATCTTCAACACCTCAAGAGTTTTATGGCTTGAATGGCAACAGTTTAGCAAAAAACAAACAAGGCTTTTGGCTTCAAAAGGGGATGTCAGCATCTGTCAGTACTTCAGGCATTGTTTAAAATGCTTATGAAAATGGCATCAATCAATAGAGGTATGGGTTAATGTTCTTGCCAAATACTTAAGCTGTTTATTTCCCTGGAGCCCTGTCTCAACATGCATTGAATTCTGGGCTAACTGAAAGTTCGACTTTTGTACTATTTACTGCCTCCTTGACATTTGAAATCCTATTTCAGGAGCAAATGTTGAAGGCAATAGAGAGTCATAAGGCCTGTTTAATGCTGCTTCTTTGAGATTATAGCTTGCTCTCTGCATCTCGGGAAGTGAACTGATTGTAAAGTGAAATATGAGGGGAAAGTATGTGCAGAAGTTCTTTAAATGCCCATGCTAGCTCATGAAGATAACCAAACACGTGCACGCAAACTCACACACAAGCTTATTCCCATAACCTCTGCTCTGCCTGTACACAAACAGGGCACACACATCCACACATTTATACATAAACTCCCACATTCTGCAGGACACGCAACATGAAAAGCTTTTTGAGGTTGAACTTTTGAGGCTTCTGACTGCTTAGCCAGTTTGGACTTATCTTTAAAAAATTTAAAATGTCTCATGTTTTGATCCTCATCTCCTTGGCTAAGAAAACCCTGAGTTTTCCAGCCTAACAGGACTTTAAAAAAGAGAAATTGGGAAAATATTGGCATTCATTCGGTGGGGTTACCTCACCAATTCACATATGGACATATGGACCAACCACACTGTCCCCTAAACCACAACAGCTAAACCTCTGATTTAAACTGTATGTGTGTGTGTGTGTGTGTGTGTGTGTGTGTGTTTCCATCTGTTTATGAGAAGCCTTTAAATATTGTCTTTGGTTCTTTGTCTCAGAGAGGGTTTCACTGCATTATAAAAATATTTGTGTTATAAGTACACCTAATTGTATTCTTGCCTACTTAAACATGAATATTTTACTTTCTGTTAATTTGTTATTTGTACAATTCCACCAACGCAGTACATTTTGGTCTTTGACAGTTGTTTTGTTTATTTAATGTTGCTGTAGGATCTATTAGAAATATTTGATAAAGTATCTAAAAAACAACCTAACATGAATATAGCTAGTTTTAAATTAATAAAATATAGGTCAGCCTCTTGTTTATTGCTAGAAAATTACAAAATTAAACAACTGTATTTAGACATTCCAAAAAACTATAAACCTCATAAAAAAAAACATAAAAATAAAACAACTCATATCAAATTTTATTTCACTTCCTGGGATTGACGATTAACATTATTTGAAGGATTAGCACCTCCTTTAATTGATATAATAAAACTAATTAAAAATCTATCACCACAATTTACCACAACCACACAAACTATTATTTTTTCCCCAATTAACGTTATTTTTAACAGCTCTAATTTTTGTAAATCCCTGCTGTCCCTGTATATTTTCAAGTTTAGGTGTATGTGTGTGTGTGTGTGTGTGTGTGTGTGTGTGTGTGTGTGTGTGTGTTTAACATCCAGAAAAGGTGTTAAGCACATCCATTCCTTAATGCCCGTGGGAAGGGGAGCAGGTTTGATCTGGGCTTGGATCAAAGCCAGGTGTGAGGCTGTTCCCAGCTGTCATGATGAGTCTCCTCTTCACACACAACTCCTGATGGGAGCAGACAGCCACCCTTCCTGCACCCCCCAAAGCTAATCACAGTTTCCTTCCTTGCCCCCACCTAAACCTCCATGATTGACAGTCTTCAAGCACTAATGATTCACTTCGCGGATGTTCAGGTCTGAGCGGCACAGGGAATTGAACGACCGCCGTCAGAGTGGGGATATAGGACTGCGAGAGTAATGACACAGACGCAAACATAGAATTTAGTACAAAAAGACACCACATGTAATTTGATGCAAAACAAAAACAAGGTCTTAAGGATTATTAGTAGTGTCCATTCAAAGTTGTGTGTACAGGTGTCATTGTTTAGCTGTCAGGATGGAAAATAATTCAACAAATTGAAAGGAACAACAACAAAAACACTACAATATGTTGAACCGACTGTATTTTCATTCATCATTTTCATTGGCTTAGAAAAACAGTTCATCAAAATATCCACCTTTAGCAGCTATTACAGCTCTGCATAATCTGGGCATCCGAGCTGTCAGTTTATTCAAACATTGACTTGATATATTACTGCCCAAAGGATTGCCCAAAGATGATTCACACTGGTTGGACACTTCTTACGGACATCACGGTCCAGTTCCTCCCATAGTAGCTCAATTGGGTTGAGGTTGAGTGATTGGGGAGGCCATTCCATGACAGACATGATGGTCTTCAACGATAATGTCAAGTTACTTTAATGCAGAGGTCTTCAATCCTGCTCCTGGGGACCCACTCTCCTGGAAAGTTTATTTCCAACATGCTTCAGCACACCTTCCTCCAATTTTCAAGCAGTCTTGAGGAGCTTGATTGGCCACTTCAGGTGTGTTTGATTAGGGTTGTAGCTAAAATCTTCAGAATAGTGGGTCCCCAGGAACAGGGTTGAAGACCTCTGTTTTAATGTATTTGCACCAGAAAATGATAAGGATTTATGCTGATATCATCCAAAACCACACTTTGCCTTTTTTTCACAGGGGTGTTTCCAAACTTTTGGAGGGCAGAGTATGAGTAGCGCATCCACCTGTGAGAATATGCTAGTATCACGAAAACCAACATTTACAGGAACAAAGGAGGCAAAGTTTTCCTACTTTAGAAAAAAGGAAAACCAGTCTCCTCTTGGCTTATATCAAAGTCTTTCCACATTTTTTATTTACAAATCCTCATTTTGTACTGCTAATTAATGACCAGTGTTTTGTTTAGTTCTCTCCTCTGCACATACACATTTGTGACTTCTCACCAGCACATACGCTACACATAGGCTAAGTCCTACGTCATTGCGCACACAACAGTTAGCACAACCTACAGAAAAGTGTTTCTAATGCTTTAAATACGGATATTTTTATTAAAAAATGCATTGATTTGCTACAGAAGGCCTTTATTATGGATGTATGCACTTTATTGTATTTGTTTTGGACTGTTGAAAAAGAAACACCTACCCACTGCCATTATAAAGCTTGGAGGAGCCAGAACAATTTTTATAATAACTCTGATTGAATTTGTCTAAAAGAAGGAAATCATATACAACTAGGATGCCTTGAGGGAAAGAAAATAATGGGCTAATTTTCATTATTGGGTGAACTAACCATCTAGTAGAAGTAGATGCAACGTTGCTTATGGTTAGTATGTCTAATTGAAATCTGGACTATTCAAATATGAATTCTTACCATGCTTTTTGTTGCCCGTTTATTACAACACCATTACCTCATATTTTTATGTAGTTTCCTAAGGGTGAGAGGAGGTCACAGAAGAAAGTCACTGACAGCACGTCCAAAGCCAGAGCCATTTTTCCATGTCACTGTTGTCATTAAAGCTGTGAAATCTCCCCCAATTTCCTCAAACATGCCCCTCTGCCTTTGTGAGTTGTGAAGTGTCAGTGATATTTAAGACACCCCTGCCACTCTCCAGCACTGGCCCCAAGGGACACTGACTCAGCCTGGGGACAGACTGAGCTTGGGAACTCTTTCAGCTGGTCTAACACCTCCCCTGAGGCCACCATTCACCCACCCTCACAGTCCTAAACTGTAGGCTAAGCATCCCAATTAGAACAGTCCATTGGGTGTTAGGAGGAAAGCACACCTCCAGCACAGGAAAATCGATGGTCAGATGGTTGCTGAAGTGTCACGATTTGCCTACAATGCTCAGAGGCTGTGGCCAGCTTCATCATGACATGCCAGGAACCGTGACCGTAAAGCGCGGGCACCCATTACCATGGTGACAAAGACTTGCCGCATGCGGTAGTTTGAGTTCTCACCCCACACTTTTTTGACATGACATGTCAGCTGGAGTTTGTGGGAACAGCCACTGACAGGCACTAACCTCACTTAATGACAAGGAGATGTGTTGACGTGGGAAAACGTGAGCATGCATTTTTCATGAGCTCTGCACCTCAGTTCAGTGTTGTGTTAAGAATGGAGCTTTTTCTTTTCTTTTTTTTTTCTCTCCATGTTCTGAAGTTCTTGTAGTTTAGGTAAAATTTATACGGTTCTGTTATGCTTATATGTCGTGCATTTATATGTTTGTGTCTCTGACAGACATCTCCGCCACAGAGTTCATGGAACGTCGTGGCAATCTGAAGAGCAGGTATGAGCTGCTTGGCGACTTCCTGTCAGACATGCTGTCTGTGGGGGCAGACGACGTCAACATTTTCAGTCTGGTGGAAGTGCGACACAGAACTCTGGATGTGAGGTTCTCCGTTCACAGCACGCCGTTTCTCAGGGCCGAGAGAGTCCATGGATACCTTGCAGCTCACAAACAAAAAGTAAGGCTTGTCGGAAGCACACTGATATGAATACAGTCATATTTGACCTTGTAATTAACCTAGGAATCACTGTAAAAGCATGCACACTTCAATGTGGAATAACTGCAAGCTTTAACACAAATTACATTTGCTTTCGCTTATTCATAACTAGATGATACCTGATGTATTAACCCAGCCCTCTTTGTGCCTTTTCAAACGAGCCTAAAGTGTCACTTCTCACTCTCCCTTCGCTCTCTTTTCATTGATATCACATATCAGCTATATTTCCTTCTCAGAAAAGACGCACTGCTAAAGGTAAAAGAGCTACGGTGTGAATTGGAAAAATTCAACAGATCTAAATGCATCAGTCTCCTACGCGAAATCATTGATCAGGACCAATTACGAGGAGTAAAGAGGCTTGGAAAATGGCCTGAATATGGTGAGCCGAGATGGTGATGGAGGCTAGAGGTTATTAATGATGGGAATTCTAATCCTCGGGAAGAAACTACTCAATATGTTCCCTTATTCTCTTTCTCATTTGCCCCAATTCGACTCGTTCTATTACTCAGAGCTAAAAGTAGTGGGAGAAGAAAGTGAAAATTTAGAGAGTTAATTACAGATGAACCCACTGATATGGAAAGCGAGTTGTGTGTCTCCACCCGTAATAATTGGAGAGATTCCAAGACATGGAATGGGGGAGAAAAAAAAAATATGTTAGTGTAATGAAAATTGGCATGCTTAAGGTACACGCGTTGGCAGGGTTTTGAAAGAGATCAGTGAGAGCAGCCAGTTCATGCTCATGCACGGAACTATTGCCTCTGAATCTGATGTAATTGCATTTTTCTATTTTCGGCCGGTTTGCCTGCTCCATTCACTGCATGTCGGATGTGTCGAGTAGGCCGTGTGATGTCGGCTTACAAGAGAGCTAGAAGAAACGAGTGTGAACAGCAGGAGAGAGACAGAGATGAGCCCCCCTCACGTCTGTAACTTTTAAATGATTCTTAATGCACTGCCATGATCTCCAGCAGTCCTCTCTTTTCCACCTCGCTCCCCTGCCGCCACAGCGCACACTTTGAAGAGCTCAGGATTCCCCCGCGGCCGTGCTAGGATGGGGGAAGCGGATTTTCGGAGCACACTGCTCATCTCCCAGGGGTGCGCCCTTCTATCTCGCCCCCTAACACCCGTTTTGCAATACACACAACTGAAATGACACCCTGTGAAGTGTCAGATACAGCACAAAAACACACACTGTTGCATCAAGCATGAAAAACCAAAAAGAAATCTCCCTGTGGTGATAGTGAGTCCTGATGAAAGACTAAGAGTCAATGATAAACGGGGGGAAAAAACAAGACACGGGGGAAGAAAAAGTTTTCAGGGTAGCTTGTTATTTGTTGTAAATTTGAGAGCGAATCAGTTCAAACGCAAGCTTGTGTAAAACTACAAGTTTTTCCTAAAAAAATAGTTCTAATAAGACTAAAACGTCTTGTTCTTGAAATAGTGCACCTATAGTGAGCAGGTCAAAATGCAGAAGGAACCGATGAGGATGAACAAAGAACAATTAGAGCCGTTCTCTGCATTTAATCAGAGGCCAATGAAATTCCCACTCTATTTGAGTGCACATTATAAATGAGAGGAAATACAATTATTTTAAAGCTTTCAGCTGGATCTTCGCTGTCAGAGCCATTTCACACTGGCCTTTCTCAAAAACACATCTCATCACCTCGGCTTTTGCAGAAATCTTCGTAATTACATATCAAACACGAAGGCAGTGCATTTTGCCTCTGCCCTTTTGTTCGACTTTATTCAGGCAATTGTTGACTCGTGCACACCCACACTATTTCTTTTGTTTTTTTGTTTTTTTTGCCTTCCCTACTCTTTTCTCTAAAATAATTTTGAAATTACCACTTGGTTTGTTGCATCTTCAAGTGCTATGTGGCGCAGCACCTCCCATCGATCCCTGTTCCTGTTCTTTTATTTGAATGTTTGTTCTTTCAGGGTTACTTTGGCAGGAGAGGGCCTCTACTCTTTCTTTTTGAAAGAAAAGCTCAGTCACGTATAACGGTATCACGCGGATCGGTTCCACACCTCACCATGCCTCTCGCTCAACTCGCCAAAACACCCTTTGGCGGTTGTTGAACCCATTCTTCACAAATCAAATGTTTAAGAAACACACACTGTTTTGAATCACACAACAGAAACATGAAAAGGCCACTGGTCCGCCATGAAGGTTAGTGCCTGTAAGCGGAAAGCACAAAACAAACTCCAATCCTCCTACCAGTTTGCCTGTTTATCTGTCTATGTAGATCCCACTTTGTATATCTCTTGGGTGTCATCCTGTGCTATCATTGAGCCACTGTGGAACAGTTTACCTCAGGGAATTCTGGGTATTGTAGTTCCAATCCCGACGGGCACCCCAGAGGGCCTCTGAGAAATGAGCTGACAGAACGATCGAGCAGAAGACGGGGAAGAATTTTCCACGCTGTCCTCCAGGAATAGGGAGAGAGAGAAATAGAGAGTGAGAAAGAGAAATGAGAGCGTCCAGAAGAAGGATTATACGAGGGAGTGGGCGTATCTTCTCTGCTGTGTATGCTCCTGTTACCTGAGCCTAACTACCTCATATAAACTAATGGTTTATTAGTTGTCTGCAAGTGCAAAATGAAATGCGAGACCTCATAGTTGCAGTGTTTAACGTCTGAGGTAATACATGCAAATCACCTCCTCAAGCAGGCATGAACGTGGGAGTCAGACCTGAACGCTCTGTGGAGGAGCCATCCATTGTGTGTGTGCATGTCTGTGTGGCTGTAAAGACCCAAAACCATGAAAAGAGAGGGAGAGAGAGTCAAGTGTGTGTGGGTGAATGTTTAACACCAGGCATCTTTACGCTCTGCGGCTTCAAATGCGTATGTGTGTCTTGAAAACAACTCCTGGATCTGTTCCACAGGGACTCTGCAGTGCAGTAAAGTGTATGAGTAGAACTGCAGTCAGTCAGGCACACACTTGAAATACACATGGACACTCGAGCCATTAGAGGTCATTTAACGGAATTCAATGAGAGATCACACTGATTTTGATTATACGTTTAAAACTATGCATTAGTGGTTTCACATTCAGTGGCCCAGAAACACAGAACAATCAACAACAGCACCACCTAAATGCATGCACACTGTGTGCATATATACATATTGCATATTTAATTTTTTGTAAGATAAAACACTAAAAATAAAATGTGAACATTAAGCATGCAATGTGTGCTTCTTGTATACAGATTTTACTTTATTTCAACAAAATAATAGAATAGAATTTGAACACTGGCTATTTATTGGTTGTCAGCCACAACATTAATATAATTATTGCTGTAAAGAGATAGTTCTATAAAAATTGCTCACCCTCATTGTTCCAAATCTTTAACACCTTTGTTCATCTTCAGAACACAAATTAAGATGTTTTTGATGAAATCTGAGAGCTTTCTGGTCCTGCATACACAGCAATGCAACTGATACATTCAGTGCTCAGAAAGGCAGTAAGGACATCATTAAAATAGTCCATGTGACATCAGTGGTTCACCCGTAATGTTACAAAGCTATGAGAATACTTTTTGTGTGCAAAAAACAAACTTACAACTTTTTTTTTCAACAGTTTCTTTTCTTCCATGTCAAAGAATATCACAATTCATGCGTGTATGCGTGTGGTGCTGCTTACTAGGGCTGTTCGATTCCGCAATTTTTTGGAATCAATTCAGATTCCTGGTTCTGGAATCATTTGGATTTGGTTCCTCACTCTTGTTTTTGATTCTTGTTTTTTAGATTGGAGGAAGCTAATTTCGCAATGACTGCAAGATATAAAGGTCGTAGAAAGTAGTCTTCTCATAATATGAAGTTTAATTTGTAAAAAAAAAAATATGATTTTTCTGTAGCTCTGACTGATTTTAAAATTGAAATTTTGTCTGCATTGCCCATGCAATTAACCCACAGCTCAGCAGTGGACGTGTTTATTGCATGAAAAAAAAAAGACATGAAGTGTCTACAATACATGTGCACAGTTCAGCTGAATGATGTTTACTTTAACCATATGCTTTGCACACAATTAGCAAACTATACACTGAAACAGTGTATCCGAAAGACCCTTTTGTGGAAACAAATCAGACTTCTAATCACTATTAGTGACCAAGAGGCAAATTCAAATGAATGGGTGCATCTCAAACAGAAGGCTGCATCCTCAGACTCAAACAAGCTCAGTAATGACTAGTTTTCATTCAGTTTATTTTCATGAATCAATGTTCAGCGACATCTAAAGATTTAGCAGCTGAGATATGCAGCCTTTGTAGGATGCAGCCTTTCGTTTGAGAGGCACCCATAGATAAGTTTTGTTGAACTAAAAAAGGCTCTGAATAAGGAGTCGATTCCCCTTGATGGGGTCGATTCCAAACTTTGGAATCTACTCTCGATTCTCAATGCCTTGGAATCACTTCTTTTGGGATGCACTATGCCTGGTTTACAAGCAGAATAAGATGCACACTGTACATAAGGCTACATTTACACTAGTGCGATTTTGTTTTAAAACGCATGACTTTTGCTATGGCTATGCGTGTCGTTTACACTACATTTTCGACCCTCAAAAAGGAGACTTACGAAAAATCTGCAGACCCTGTTGTATCTCATCTCATACGTCTATTTCCCAAACACAACCTCTGGATATGACGCTAAGGTCGACCATGGCGAGGCCTGTTAAACCGCTGTATGGTCTTGGCCACCTTGCTACAGCTCAGTTTCTGGGTCTTGGCAGTCTTCTTATAGACTATGCCATCTTCATGTAGAGCAACAATTCCTTTTTTTCAGATACTCAGAGATTTTTTGCCATGAGGTGCCATATTGAACTTCCAGTAACAAGTATGAGAGAGTGAGAGCGATAACACCAAATTTAACACACCTGCTCCCCATTCACACCTGAGACCTTATAACACTAACGAGTCACATGACACCGGGAAGAGAAAATGGCTAATAGGGCCCAATTTGGACATTTTCACTTAGGGTGTACTCACTTTTGTGGCCAGCGGTTTAGACATTAATGGCTGTGTGTTCAGTTATTTTGAGGGGATGGCAAATTTACATTGTTATACAAGCTGTACACTCACTGCTTTACATTGTAGCAAAGTGTCATTTCTTCAGTGTTGTCGCATAATAAGATGTAATAAAATATTTACAAAAATGTGAGGGGTGAACTCACTTCTGTGAAGTACTGTATGCGACCTGAATGGTCATGTGACGTGCTTTTTTGGTTGTGTAATGTAGACAGAGATCATTGTTGAAATGCAGTTTTGACGAACAGTTTTTATTTTGAAAACGCCATTTTAAAATGAAAACACACTAGTGTAAACAGGGCATAAAACAGCCTTCGCAAAAATGTCTGAAGATTTGAACAGAGGATGACATGCAATTTTTTTACTCAGCTTTTCTTATTTGAACCAGATTATACAGATGATAAACTAAGAGAAATGGACACTTTGTCAGAATGACAGCACCACACGCATGCGTTGGCCGAAGGCTGACACAGAAAAAAAAAGACATTGTTAAGTGAAGTGGTTATTTTTGTTTTCTTTGCGCACAAAAGGTTGAACCACTGATGTCACATGACTATTTTAATACTATTTTACTATCTTTCTGGGTTGCATTGGTGCCTATGCAGGATCAGAAAGCTCTCAAAGTTTTCATCACAAATGCATTTTGTGTTCTGAAGATGAACAAAAGTCTGACAGGTTTGGAACGACATGAGATTTTCGACAGGATTTTCATTTTTGGGTGAGCTATCCCTTTAATATAAAGGCCTTATTTTTAATATCAGTACTTCCCTATAGATTGATATAATATAAATAAATTGTGCATATCCACATTATGTTTGCAAAGTTTTCTGGATATGAACTCCATCCCCTCCCCTCATGTGTCTGCCCAGTCTATTTGAATGCCACCTTTCATCCGGGCTCCAAACTGAAATGGGCATGAAAGAGGAGCAGCACAGTACAAACAGGCTTGGCAGTGTGTGATGAGGTGCATCTGAAGTTAATGGTGCCATTAAATGCTGAACGTGTCTCTTCTCAATATACTCATCTCGTCCTGTGTGTATACACAAAGGTGTTTGTCCACAAAGAAAGGGAGGGGCAATGAATGCTGATAAGGTGTGCCAACTAGTGCAGTCACGGACAATCACAAACTGATGCTAATGATTTTACATAATGATATTCTACTGTATAGAAATTAAGGGAAAGCAGAAAGAAAGTTTGTAATCGTAACTGTACTAAAGTGTAAAAAAAGAGCTTACTGCAGAATATGGTTTCTAACACCCCATCTTTTACAAAAAAACTCCCACACTAGCGAGGTAACTTTTAAGAATTGAGTGTCATGCTTTCACCTGTCATTTTTTCAACATGGCTTTGTGTGGCAGTAGTAACTACACATTTGTTGCCATCATCCTTTTTCCATTTTATGACAGGTGGCAACCTGTGTCACAGTGCAAAACTGAAACCTATTATGTTAGGGTGCCAACCAGATTGCTGGTTACTGTCACTGGATTATTGACGATACCAATGTGTGTGGGGTATTAACATATCAATATTTTATTTTTTAAATATCACAGTTATCATCAATACTGGTATATTGCGACACCCCAAGTGCCAACCTGCAGAACTCCTGCCATTTCCATTGTCTGCAGGGCACTCAGGGAAGTCAGCGAGTCTCATTATTGTGCCCTTTCAGTTCTCACACATATTTTCCGTGTACGCTTTATTTCTCCTTTTTTAATATTTCATGTTCATTTTTATTTAAAATAAAACCCTTTCTGAGGCCTAAAGCTGCTCCCACTGTTTCTGTTCTCACCCCACCATAACACATTGTGACATTTGCCTGTCCAACTCTGTTGTGCGCATTGCACCGTGTCCATGTGCTCCCTCAGAGTTTCCCCTTCAGATCACACATAAAATCAACATAAACAGCATCATCAATCACCCACACCCTTCTACCACAGCAGCTGTGTTGAAAATACCTGCCTATGAACCACCAGAATTGTGTCCTGGCAAATAGTTCCCAGCTAATCTTTAAGTAGTAATCACCTTGAACATCTGTCTCTATCTTCATTCTCTGTATCTCTCGATATATCTTGTTTTTTCACCCCTTCATTTCCCCTTAAGTGTGCTGGCCGCATGGGTTAGCAGAGGACAGGTCAATCACGGTGTGACTGCTCCACTTCAGATGTCGTATTTGAATAAATGGTGTGAAAGTTGAGAGGCAGCCTTGTGGACGTGGGGTATTTGCACGCCGTTTATGTGCTTGTGGAAAAGCACAGGCCCAGAGAGGCTCTGGAGTGCGCAGTGTGTCCAAGTATGAAATAGAGTGAGCGTGCGCCAGTGTCTCTGAACACTCAAAGCAATAGAAACAAGTGGGTTTGGGGCCTGTTTGCTTAACTTGGTTGGACTTATTTTGCCATTTGTATGCTAATTTGAGGGTGGCTCAGCTGAAAAGATTGGCATAGATGGACTCTAGCATATGAGTGCTGCTGTGTTACTGGCCAAGCAGTCTAACCAGGTTAACCAGCAAGACTTCCTTGGTCAGTGAGTGTCGCTGGGAAGACCTTGATGGTTTACTGACCAACTAGACCAGCTCTATCCATCTAAACAGCAAAAAAGAGACTGGACCAGCATGGGCGTCACAA
The DNA here is from genome assembly GCA_033026305.1 of Cirrhinus molitorella. Classification (NCBI taxonomy): domain Eukaryota; kingdom Metazoa; phylum Chordata; class Actinopteri; order Cypriniformes; family Cyprinidae; genus Cirrhinus; species Cirrhinus molitorella. The sequence goes on along the minus strand of CM065118.1, from coordinate 32,278,665 downwards.
TAAAACAGTTGCTGAAATTAAACAAAAATGAAACAATAATGTAATTTTAATGCCTTTTACAGGGATAGTTCACCAAAAAATTTAATTCTACTTACACTCATGTTGTATTATTAAGACTTTAAAAGGTTAAAAAACATAAAAGATCTAAAAATGTTATAAAGGTATTGAGGTAAAATGAATCAATTTATTAGATATAAATAAAAGCTAAATGAAATTTGTTCATCATATAAAGCAATCGTAGCTCTTCGCAAGATTTAAGTTTTGGTTACCTGAACTTTCAATGGATAGACAAAAACATCTTTATTTTATGTTTTAAAGATTAACCATAGTCTGTTTTTGTATTGGAACAACGTGAGTAAATGATGAAGTGAGTAAATGATTAATTTTTTTTTTCTCATTTCAAAAATTAAAAATACCCCATAATTTACTCACCCTCAAGCCATCCTAGGTGTATTTGACTCCCTTCTTCCAGATGAATACAATCTGAGTTATAATTTTTTTAAAAAAAAAGGTCCTAGTTCTTGCAGGATTTATAATGGCAGTGAATGAAGGTTGAGATTTTGAAGCCCAAAAAGTGCATCCATCCAAGAGTTCATCCAAGTATTCCACATGGCTCTGGGTGTTAATAAAGGCCTTTTTAAGCAAATTGATGTGTTTGTCTGAGAAAAATATCCATATATTGGAACTCTATAAACTAATCTCTAGTTTCTGCTAACTGACATACTGTCGAAGGCGTTCTAGTGGATGATGTAGGACGTAGACGAATGTGGTGACGAATGTGGAAGTACAGAGGAGATAGTAAAACACTGGTCACGAATTAGAAGTACAAAACGAGGATTTGTATGGAAAAACGTTGGAAGATTTCGATATAAACCAAGAGGAGACTGGTTTTCCTTTGCTGTAAACAAAACTTGGTTCTTGTAAGACTAGAATATTCTCACCAGAACTGCATCCTACACTGGAGCGCCACTCTCTCGTGAGAATTCACTAAAAAAAGTAATTCTGTCATCTACTCACACTCATGTCATGTCATACTATTAAGACTTTGGTTTTAAAACTTGAAAAGATCCAAAAAGGTTATAAATGTATTGTAAAATTAATCAATTTATTAGATTTAAATAAAAACCTAAATTACATTCAAATTAAATAATCTTCACAAGGTTTCAGTTTTGGTTACTTGAACTTTCAGTGGAAAGACAGAAACATCCTAATTTTATGTTTTGAAGATTAACCAAAGTCTGGTTTGGAATTGGAACGGCAAGATTAAACAATGAAGTGAGTAAATGATTAATTTAACTAGAAGTACAAAATGAGGATTTGTAAAGAAAAATGTTGGAGGATTTCGATAAAAGCCATGAGGAGACTGGTTTTCCTTTCCTGTAAACAAAATTTGGTTCTCGTGAACATGCGTACGACAGTTAGCGGAAGCTAGAGATTATGGTTGATATGGATATTTCTTACACAAAGCTTCATTAACACCGGGAGCCATGTGGAGCACTTGGATGATGAATGGGTGCACTTTAAAATCTTAACAGTCATTTACTGCCATTATAAAGATTGGAAGATCTAGGACATTCATTAATATAATTTCCTGAAAGGAAAAAAAGTCATATACACCTAAAATGGCTTCAGAAATAAGTAAATCATGAGGTCATTTTAATTTTTGGATGAAATATCCCTTTTAAATGTGGTGTTTGACAGATCTGATTTTTTTTTACTACTAGTTATAGCACAAAATAAACATGAATCTTCAAAGAAATTTACTGAAATGAATCATATCTTACACAATCATCTAATCAGTGTTTCAACCATGGGTAGATGTGAATGAAACAGCTTGTGAACAAGCTGACCTTACGTTGTTATTTCTAACAGCAGTTTTGAGTAGAAACATAATTATTTCACTCAGTGCATGAAATTCAAAAATGACTCAAAATAATGAAGCTGGTCGCATGTGCTATTTGCTCTCTTTTAGTTTGTACTGTCAGTTTTCTTTCATCACTATGGCAGCGCTTGTTGTGGAAAAAGTCTCTTTTCATTTTCTCTTCCCCATCCAGCTCCAGTCTTTTCTTCAAGTCAACGTGACCCAGGTTCATGTAGATGAGTGTGTGGATGCAGACTGTCGGGGAGGAGGGGGCTGCACCAGCCATCTGAGCGTGACTGACAAGCCGGCGGTGGTCGACTCGGGCAGCATGGCTCTGGTGTCAGTGACTGTGGAAGCCACAGCTGTCTGCAGCTGCTCAGCACGTGAACACCTCCACCAGAGCTGCTCTGTCTATCCCAGAAACCCCTGCCACAACGGAGGAGTCTGTGTGGACACGCAGAGCGGATACAGGTGAGAAAGTACAGGTTTCCCTTTGAGAGCTTTGAGTTTACTCGAATGACTTTATTTCACTTTGCATATGGAGAGAGAGTGAACGTGACAGCAGTGAGATGTTTACAACAGGCTTCTTTTAGCAGTCTGTAATCTGCAGCAGGTTCCTGAGCATATGCAGGCTCTTTGAGGAAGCAACCAAACACAGTGTCTAAACATTACATTAGGTTGAGAACTGCTGCCTGATGAAACTGTCTGAAGCTTACAATGCATGTGCACTTAGATGCCTAGATGCCTCGTCTTCATATCACTTTCATGTGCCTCTTTGAAAGTGTAAAAAGAGACATGATCAAGAGAACTTCCACATGGATCCAAACCACTCTTTGTAAGACTAATCTTTTTGCTTCTGAGCTTTGCACAAATATGAGGCTGAAAGAGCCTTTCTTTTTCTCTGTTATTCAATTATCCAGTCCTGGCATGGATATTGATTTCCTTCCCCGAATAACAATACTGAGTGACTGGGATTGGACGGGTTTGGGGGGAGCAGGGAGCTTGCGATAATTGTTAGATGGGGAATTTTTTTTCTCAGAATACACGGAAACCTGGCAGCCGCGAGTTAATAACAAACGCTCTAAAGCCAAAGTTTTTTTTTTTTTCTTTTTCAGCCGTGGCTGTAATTGAACAAAGCAGGCGATCCATGTCTCATGTTGAAAATTTTGAACAAAACTTTCTCAATTTCAGGATTTATGTATCTGCCTACACTGGAACATGTAGTTTTAATTAGCAGTGATATTTCTTTATGTAAACTGTGTATGTTTAAGTGCAAAGCTGGGCAGCGTTGTCATACATCACTTTCAATTAAAACGTAATGAGCCACATCTTCTAATCATGCTAATTCTTCTATAGCTAATGCAGTAGCTGGATTGAGTTCTCTAAAATAATTGTGTCTTCCCATGTTTATTGGAACAGGAATATATATCAACCCAAAACAGTGACCAGTAATGCAGAGTCTTATCTTAACATCATTTAAACAAGAACTAATTTGATAAAGCTATGGAGAATTTCAAGCTCTTATAAGAGTAAAATGCCATTCGTAGTACATAAGTTCAGTTGTAGTACATACGTTTTTAATACTGTACTTTAAGAGAGGTGTATTTGTATTTAGTTTTAGAGGTGGTGTGATATTTTATTTTATTTTAAATTTTATTTTATATTTAATTATTTTTAATTATTTATTTTTATTTTTTATTAAATTTATAATTTATTTAATTATTCAATAATAATAATAATAATTATTATTATTATTATTATTATTATTTATTTCATATTTTTTGTTTTTTATTCTTTTTTATTTTATTATATTTATTTAGTTTTATTTTATATTTAATTTAATTTAATTTTATTTCCTTTTTTGTTTCTTATTTAGTTTAGTTTTATTTTTATTTTGTGTTTTGTTTTGTTTACATTTTATTAAATTTTATTTGTTTAATTAACTTTTATTTTATTTTTTTCATATTTTATTTTATTTGGCTTTTATTTTATTTTTGTTTAATTTAATTACATTTTATTTTTTATTTTTATTTATATATTGTTTTGGGTTTGTTATATTTTTATTTTGTTTTATTTTATTTTAGTGTATTTTAAATTTTGTTTTAAAATGACATTTTATTTAATTTCATTTTAAAATATTGGCTAGAACTGTTTTAAGTAATTCATCAATGCTGTGGAAACTGTTGCTCAAATTTACATTTTTCTTCCCTAAAGTCAAGATAGACCTGAAAATGGAAAAGTGAAAATTAGTAAAAAAAAAAGTTTGTGTATGAATAACATCTGTTGTCAGCCCTGAATATAATGCGAGTTGACAATACTATATGGTAAGATTGTGTAACAGTTAGCTGGGGCACAACTGGATGCTTTAGCAGTGATTTATAAAGCTCAGTGTTTTAGTATGTTCGGGTGGATTTAGACCCAAATCAAGAGAGCAGCTGCCATGTGGAAGCTCCTAATGATATCTGAGATGTGGATGCAGATGTGAGTTGTATTCTAATCGCTACTTGTGATACGGAGGATTTTTCCTTCCCACAGGGAAATTAAAAATGCAGAGCAATGAACATCATAAATACCGGCCTGACATCTTCCAAAGAGGGCATTTAAAAAATGAAATTGCACGTATGCCTATTGTATAATTTATGTGTTGACCATTTACCTCAGCACCTATCGAGACCACACTACCACCTCGTGTTACACACACATGCACAAACCTGAGATGACTGGCACACTTGCATCCCATAATCTCTATCATGACATGATCTTACATCATAGAAAGCCTTAAAAATACCAGTGTGATTAGCATCCCATTCTGACATACAGTATGTCTACACTTTCCACGCCTCCTTTTAATCACCTTGAAAAATATGGAGAAATTCATTTAGCTCTCAGTGGTTTAATTAAAAGAAGAAAGTAAAGCTAAGGATTTGCGAGCGGTCAGACCTAGTGAGCATGTAATGCGGTGAGTTGGCGTTGTGGACCAGAGCGCTTCATGCCTCAAGCCCTCCTCTAATCCTAATAATGTCCACAGGCAACAACCTTAATGTTGCATCTGTGTTACGTCAACATCCCCGTCTTCTTCAGCCTTCAGGCGTATATATGTGTTCAAACCCTTTCAGTTTTTCAGTGTCAAAATAGGAATATTTATATGTTAAATGTTTATTTGAACTGTATGCATTCATACGGAACGATTTATCAAACATAGACATTTGTATGAAAAATGGGGATTTGTATGCACTGATATGACATGGTCTATACGAATATCTCGCTTTGGCAGAATGAAATTGCTTTTGGGTACCTCACTCTCACTGCTTGGTTATTTTTGTGTGGAGGGAGACTTAGACAGTCTTGCAGGAGAGTGCTTTAAATATCACTGTTTTCTTGCGCAAACACTGTAATTCACATGCATCAAACATCCAACCGGCCTGGAGTGTTTAGCTCTCAAGGTCCTTTTTCTATTATCTGTATTTCATGAATATCGTAAATGAAATCAAGAGTCACTTTCATGCAGTCCTTGTACCATGTCCGTGCTTCATTAGAATTAAATAAAGTAGATTTGCAAATCTTTTCTAAATGTACATCAGCGGGGAAAGGGGGTTGACGTCGAGCACATTTATTCAAAGACTATAAACCTCTGTTAGGATAGTCCTGCTAAATTTTAAAATCTCATTACTCCAACTGCTGTCAAAATACTGATGAAGAAAAAAAAAAAAACTATTGCCGCAGCTGCTGTTTGCATAAGGCAAAAACATCTTTTTCGGAAATTATAGATGGATTTGCAAGGGAAAAGTGGATGCTGCAAAATACTGTATTTATCATAAGTAGGATGTTGAGCTTTATTATGTATAGATGATCAAATGTAGAGCTAGACTGAATTTGAATGTAAACACCCTCAATCATAATCGAAGTCTAATTAAGCAGCATCCTTTCAGATGACTGGCACCATTCAACAAATATTGACAGCTCCGCAGTTAGAGGAGGAACTGGATTTTGTGCCACTGTGTTTGTGAAATCAAACGTTTAGTAACTTGTTGTATGGTTTTACTTTAAGGCTGATTTGTGTTATATCATTATATCATCATCATCATCATCTATGCATGATAAACAATAATTCGCCTCTTTGGGATGCAATGTTGATTCGATTCCAAACTATTATGTGTGTATATAAAGCAAAAATGAAGCTGATAAAGATGTATTTTTTCCCCCAATAAAAATGTGCAAACATTCCTAAAGCAACAAGTTTACTTGATGCAATATTGTTTATAGATGATACATTTGAGGGGTGAGTGGATTCTGACGAACTGGAATGCCTCTGACTGCGTTCCAGAAGTCAATAGATATGTCTGTGATTGGCTACAATGTTCAACACTTCAAAAACAGAGCGCAAATACAAATTGGATTCTGCCGTGAGGCGGCTGCTTTGGTTTTGTTGTTTGTTTATTTGGTTATTAAAGTTAAGTTTGCTGGTTCCCACTTCCTTCTTCCCTAAACTTACTTTGTTACATACATATATTTCTGTCATGACAACTCTCTGAGGGACTGGCATGGTAATGTACATGACCAGTAGCGGCTCCTGACCAAAAATTTTGGAGGGGCAGTTTCTGGGTCGTAAGCCATGAACGCACAGGGAACTGGGTTATTTAACAAAACAAACGAACAAACTATTTACATGAACAAATCGTTTTTTTTATCGTTTTTGTTTATTTTTTTATTATTGTTGTTGATGTTTTATTTGTAGGCCTACTTTTGCAATTCTTGCCCAAACTAATGTTGTATAGTCTATTTACAGGCTATTTACATGAGCATGTTAAACCTTACATTTATTTGTATAAGAACTTGGTGCGCCGTTGCTTCATATTAGCAAATTTCTCGATGACTGCTTTGTTGAATTCGAGGATATGTGTTAAACGTTTTTCTATTGAAAGCATCGCCAAAGCATTAAGTCTTTCCTGTGACAGTGTTTCGCAGAAATGTTTCAATTCGTTTCATTCTATTGAACGGCCTACCATTGTCCTTTGTTTGCTGTACAATTTTTATATCTGGTTTGTCAGGGCCAAGCTGTTTAATCACTAATTTCTCATTAATTGACAATCTTTCAAACAAGTTCTGCAACAGAAACTCAACACTATTGCACGCAGAATGATCTGTACGCGTTCGCTTAACTGAGACTCATATACACTTTGCTGACGCGGATTAATAATATTATTGTAATAATAATTAAGTAACGTAAAAGCAAGTGGGGCAGTCTCATATCTGCCCATATGGCTCTTAATTAGAGCACGCTGCAGTTCCTTTTTTCACCACAAATTTACATTGAGAAAATGTGTGGCGCTGTTGAGCTCGGGAGGGCAGAGAGACCCTCAGCCCCGCTTATCAAACCTGAAGCAATGCGATGAAATTTTAACATATCCACCTCACTTTATGACTTATAACAGTCTAAATTGTTTTCAGAATAAGGATGAACATTTTTGAGTTAACAGTTAATTAGGACTGCTCCAGTTTATATAGAGTTCTATGTTTTCAAGAGGCTGAATATTTTGGTGGGGCTCTGCCCCACCTGCCCATATAGATGAGCTGCGCCTGTACATGACAATGTTAATGTATTTGGGCTTGGCGGAATAGATCTGGTACGCTGCTGCTGCTGTGAAAGAGCAAGGACAGAGACTTGCTACTGCCAATACATCCACAACATGCTGCTGTAAGAATGTAAGAAATACTGCTGCTGCACATATAACATATATGAATAACCCCATAGCATACATGAATTACCTCGTAGCAGATCTATACAGGTGGAGCTGGGGAAGGTGGAGGGTTTCTGAAGCATGCTGCAATCTGCTACATTTAGCACTAGTCATGTATTTGAATGAGCTCATTGACTACTGATACAGGAGAGAACCAATCGGCTGTGCCATGTGATTATGATGTCATGTTGTCAGATTGAGTTAGACCCATCGGACTGCATTCTAGAGTTTCATGCCAGAGCTCTGTATATATTTTCCTTAAATCATCCAGCATTATTTTGTTTTCTTTTCCAACTTCAGAATCATCTGACATTGTTGTTTTACCTTTTTTTTACAGGGCGTTTTAACTTAGTCTTTGCACGTTCACTTTGTAAACACTGGGTCAGTACTTCTGCCTATATCATACGTTACCTTTCCAACAGGACTATATAATGCGTGAAGTCAAGCTAGTGCAAGACGAACATTTGTGGTTAAAAAGTATATGCATTTTTATGTTTTTTTTACGTTTTGCTAGACAAAACCCTTATTCCTCAGTTTGGACTGTGTAGACTGTTGAAATTGCATTGAAACTGCAGTTTGGACCTTTGACCCGTTGGTCCTCATTGAAGTCCACTATACTGAGAAATGTTTTCCTCAAAAACCTTATTTTCTTTTTGACTAAAGAAAGACATGAACATCTTTGATGACATTAGAGTGAGCAAATTGTCAGGAAATTTGAATTTTGGAGTGAACTAATCCTTTAAATACAATATAATATATATTGTTTGTTTCGATATGTCTATTGTGAAATTAAAAAGACTGGTTAAAACTAAAATAATGATTCTTGTAGTGTAGTGTTCAGCAATAGCATAGACTACATTTTTGATTAAAATACTATTTCTGATATGCAGATACATGTATGCTGTATATTCCAGCACACTGTTCATTACTCTGCTTAGGGCTGGATTTCGAGATTTAGGAAACAACATGTAGATAGTCAGGAAGCAGGATTAATGGAGGATTTGTAAATGGAGGGCAGAGGGAAGATTGTTGTAGGTTTCTCACAAGCTAACCAATAGACTCCTTGTACTGTTTATGCTGGCAGAAAATGAGCGAATGGGAAGGGGTGAAACGGACCAGAGGGAGTAAGAGGATTGTGTTCAGCCATCATGGCTGATATTAAGACCAGGATTCACTCGAGGAGATAAATTGGTCTGATTTAGTTCATCAAGCAGAACAGAGCTGAGTGAAGAAAGAAGTGTTTCTATTTTAAAGCGTTTTACTGTCTCTCTGGTATTCTCTTTATCACTGACTCCGAGTACACACTCAAAAGACACTCTTAATATTTTAGATATTGCTCAAATTGACCCCAGTGAATTACATGGGATGGAGGCCAGTTCTTTTCTGCTTTACAAGGATCTGTGACCCTGCTGCTTTTTATCAAAGGCTGTTGTTTCTTCAGGGAATGAAAAGTCTGTCAGACTGCCTTTCTTGCTGTTTTTGTGCTATTTAACATTTTTGTTCACAAACAACTGCTTGCAAGAAATGCCCCAAAGATACTCAAAATGCGTGATCAGCAAACATTTTGCTCTTTCATTTTCCGCTCCTTTGCTCAGTCTCGCCTCAGACCAGCTTCGATATACTCTTAAGCTTCAGTGGGACTGTCTCTTTCATTGATCCTGTCACATAATTTGATCGCCTACTCCAAGCACCCCATCATCCATCCCTTAAACCCTGCCGACTGACTCTCACCAACACCAGATCGCAGGGCTTATGTATTACTCAATCCTCAGCCTAAACAGGAGTCACCTGACATAGTTTCTAGTGAGTCTTTATGAAACTTTAGCTTAAAAGGGTATCGTTCCCCAGACGGAGTTACTTTATTGTATCGATTCGGGCGGTTGAGATGTTGTCTTATTGCAACCAGATTGGCTCCTCTGTCTTGCTAGATTTGTGTCTTGGGAGAGCATTAGTCGCACCAGGCTAGAAATTTGTCCAAATCCAGCTCGCTGTGAGGCTGACAGTAATCAATGGGCCAACATTAGGAATGTAATATCTGTGCCATTATCATAGAAAGTTTTCTCTGTGGTGTGCATTACTCTTCCATCCCGCACGTGTATCCGTCTCAACACACTTGATGGATGAGTCGAGAATGACTATCTGACACACCATCTGAAATCTTTGAGACAGATTCCTGTAAACTTCAGCATCTTATGAGAAATGATCTAAAATGAAAAAAATAGCTTTGTACTGGATACAAATGTTCATTCAGTTGAAGGTGGATTCAGTAATTTGGTGCTAATTTAAACGTTTATACATTAAGATGTAGCAAATCAGCCCAAAAGGGAAATATGTATAATTAATGTTCAGCAAAAGTATTTGGATCTAGTAACTTGATTCTAGACAGAATTCTTAGACATCCAATCAGCACTAGTCTAGAAAATGGTCAGTGAGCACGTCTGTAGACTATAGTATAGAATATTATTTTCATGGCTATAGATAATAATATCCTGATTCTGATCCAACACTTTCTAAACTGTGATCGCCATGACCAGGGAGTTATGAGCAAAACAACAAATAACCTCAAGTGTGATACAAAAAGACTTTATTAACTATGCTAACATACATACATAAACAGTTGGAAATAGTGAGAGGGTTAAAGCTGAAGCAGAGTAAGGAATAAAAGCATGAAGTTATGCCAGTATTTGATATTCAGCAGATTGACTGCCTGAAGGAAACATCAGTTTCTAGTTCTAACACACCATTGAGAAAAGGCGTAGGTGATGCTCAATGTATCAATTAATAAAAAAGGTTTGATGTTTTCACATCAAACTCCCCTTTGAACACTTTTAGTTCAGTATCATCTTCACCTCAGAACTTCTAATAATTCTGGAAATAATTTTGTGATCAGTGATCTTTTAAACCATGAGGATGTCACATCCTCAGGAGCTGAGTGAGCCAATGAGGAATTGTACTTTAGCAAAATATAATGAAAATAACATTCCTTAGATACCAAACAATCTATATATCTTGATCCTGATGAACTGCAGTAAGCAGTTCTAAAACATTCATTTAGAAGATTTTGGCATAATACATAGGCAAACAATATAAAAGAAAAAAAAAACACGAGATAGGAAAATTGTAATGCGCGTTATGACATTTCTCAAGTGGTTAAAAGGTATTGGATTTTTTTTTTTTTTTCTCTGTCTCTGTCTATTTCAGGCTTTCTCTAAAACTCCTTGGGTTGTGAAACTGTCTTATCTTGCTGATGTGTCTTTGCTGCTATGGTAACCAGAGGCCTGGTTTTGCATCTGGGTGTTCGTTGCACTTTGGGGTTTGTTCCACTGGCACTCTGACACCTAGTTTGTTTGTTGGGTAAGGGGTAATAAGGATTATGTATTAAATATAACAGTTAATTGTGTTTGATCTGTCTCAGGCACTACAAAGAAATAAGTTGTGGTTTGAGCGGTTAGTTAGAATACACTGCAGCTAAATTCGATTGTCAGTTCACAGTTTAGTGCTTAAACATGTTCTATACACACACAGTTCAATAATTTACGGGAATAACCACCCGCAAACTCCTGAAAAATACAGGGAGCAACAAACACATTTGCATATAGTCTATGCAGTTTCTAAAGTAAGTTCTACTCTGTAGACAAAAATTAATAGTTCAGCCATGAAACCCTACCTGCGTTCTAATTGGTTTATTCAATTCAGTGTTCCCAGACAATCAGATTCATGTAGTCATTACCATTTATTTATATAACCAGGATGCATTCAATGAATCCAATGTCTGCGCTATGCGTGTCCTCATATTAATCCACCACCTCCCCAGCACCACCTGCCTAGATCTGCTACGGGGGGTCTTCCTCTCTCTACATGCAACAGCATGTTTCCGTTTAATTTATTATCTGAGCATTTAGCAGAAGCAAGTCTTCTTGATCCACAACAGTAGTGTAGCAGATCTAGTCCACCAAGATCAAACCTATTCACATTCTGTTTAAATTTAAAATGAGTTCACTTCCAGAATAAAAATTACCTGATAATTTACTCACCCCCATGTCATCCAAGATGATAATTTCTTTTTTTTTTTTTTTTACTCAAAATTTTTAAGTAAAACAATCCAGGATTTTTCTCCATATAGTGGAATTCAATGGTGGTCATTGTGTTGAAGGTCCAAATTTCAGTTTCAGTGAAGCTTCAAAGGGCTCTACACAATCCCAGACTAGGGATAAGGGTCTTATGTAGTGAAACAATTTTCTGAGGTCATTTTTTATGTGCAATTTGTATACTTTTTAACCACAAATGCTCATCTTCACATCTGCGTCTTTACGCATTACATAATCACACTGGAAAAGTCACAAGTAGTTAGTTCTGTGTCTGTGTACTTCAGTTCAAAAAGGTTTTCTCCTCCATTTCTCCTCCTCCAAAGGGCATTTGATTTTTTTTTTTTTTTTTTTTTTTTTTTTTGCATGTTTGTGTAACGGAGAATCCACTGGAGGTGAGATGTGGATGAACACAAGTGCAGTTTATTTAATCCAACCATGAAATCCAAACAAACAATAATCCAAACAATGACTTGACTTGACCATGAACAGACTTGGCATGGGACAGACTTCAAAACAGGCATGAACAGGAACAGAAAGTTTCTGTTCCTGTTCATGCCTGTTTTGAAGTCTGTCCCATGCTGTAACAGCAGATTACAAACTTCAATACACAACAAGAGACAATGGGAACATGAGGGCTGCTTATACCAAAAAATACAGGCCACGTGACACGAGCAAACCAATGAGAAACAAGGAACCAATGAACAAACAGAACTGAGAACCACATGGCAAGACATAAACCAACCAGAACATGACACATACACAGGCAGGATAACATGAGGAACAAGGGAAGCAAGACAAGGAAGGAACCATGATTAAACTTCTAAATAAAAGACATGAAAACATGAACATTAATCAAACCCAAAAAAAAAAACCAAACCCCATGTTACATGCAGGACAGAGGGATACTGGCTGGGTTTGAGTGTGTGGAGACCACGGGGATGCCAGCTGGTCACGCTGACATTAGCGGTGGATCCTTCACACAGTCAATTAGTCTTTTCAGTCTCTGCAGCAGCAAGAGCCCTCCCCAGTGAAGTGGCAAGACTCAGGCGTGGTGGACATCTTGCCCGGGGACAGCAGGCTTGACCAGAACAGTCCCTGGAGCAGCAGACTTGACATGAACATGAATCAAACCCAAAACAAAACCCAAAACCCCACGTTACAGTTTGCTTTGTAAACACTGGTTCAGTATGTGTGTGATTACATAATATGTGAGGATGAGCTAGTGCAAGACGAGCATTTGTGGTTAAAAACTATATACTACTATATAATTTTATATAAAACTATATAATTTTAATAAAAAAAAAACATACATAAGACGCTTATTCTTCTGCCCTTCGAGGCTACATTTAAACTGTACAACTGTACATTTTGACCTTCAAGGGTGGCCCCCAAAGTTGGCCACCACTGAAGACCACTATATGTAGAAAAGTCCTGGAATGTTTTCCTCAAAAACCTTAATTTCTTTTTGACTGAGGAAAGAAATGCATGAACATGTTGGATGACATGGGGTGAGTAAATTATCAGGAAATTTTCATTCTGGAGGTAAACTAATACTTCAATAAAGATTTTACAATCTATCCAGAGAGTTGTCATGGCTGAACTGTAATTTAGGAGATTCGCTCTGGTATTTAAATGCTGTTTTCACTCCTAAAACTTTACAGTGTGTATGTGACCTGAATGATGTTGCTCACATGAAGACTGTACCCATAAAAGTTTTAGATGATGTATTCTCCCTCAATGTTTTTCACCATGCTAAATTGACACTGTGTTTCACTAAAAGTCAAAGGGAATCCTCAAGCTCGTTGGCTGCTGCCTCTGTGGATATGCTAGTGGCGTAGTGTAGAAGATGCGAAGAGTGGAAATTAGACAATGGACTATATAGACAGTAAGAAAATCTGTCTTTATGGCTAAGGAAACAGAAAAGGTTTAAAGCCAAACAACAGAAAGACCGATAAAATAAAATGAGTGTAAACGTCAGTATGACAAAAATATATAGGTATTTTATTTTATTAATATAGGTTTTTATTTTTGCACAGGTCTGTAAATAGCTCTGTAATTTATATAAAAAAATTGAGTTTTTTTTGTCAGTCACACTTTGTTTTAAGGTCCAGTTCCTGCTGTTAACAAACCATTAACTACGACTTTTGCCTCAGTGAACTCCTAATTTGCTGCATATTAATAGTTAGTAAGGTAGTTGTTAAGTTTAGATATTGGGTTGGATTAGGGATGTAGAATATGGACATGCAGAATATGTGTTTTATAAGTACTAATAAACAGCCAATATGTTAATAATAAGCATCTAATAAGCCACTGGTTAACACTAGAACTACCAAGGCAGTCATTTTTACTGTTTTTAAATTTTGCAAGTAAAACCCACATAACTATAATTCCTTGACTTGTATGTGTGTATAATTCATACTAACATTGTTATTTTATTAAAATTACAAAACACAAAAGAGTTCTTAGTGTTTCTACCTTAAATGGCCAAAGCTGTCAAAATGACCGTTCGCATTACAGATGTGGTATAATTTCAAATGTGCATCTTTTTCCTGCGGTTGAAAATGTGCGTCTCTGTTGACTAGCAACTTTTGTTATAGTTGTTTTTATATGCTATTACTAAGCTAAAATTCCCGTTTATGAAAAAAGCCAGATGGACACCTCCATTTCGACAACTGCTGTCATTCAATCTGCCACCTTCTAGGTATGTAAGGCTGATCCTAGATAACTACAGACTGGCTGTTATCAATAATAGCATACTTCAGTGTTCTGATAAAATAGTCCATATTATTAGTATTATGCTAGTGTAATGCTATAGCTAATGTAATTTTAGCCCTGACAAAACAGATACCATGAAAGATATGTGTAATCATTTTCAAAATTCACAAAATGTTTTATCTACTGAGATATTTGGCTTTAGTTTGTGGGTATTTAGACTTTTTTTTGTTACTGTGTTACTGTTTTGTTAATATTTTGGTTCGTATTTCTGTAGGTCATGCTAGGTAGACAGACTCAGCTGATCAGAAATCCATATAGCTCTGTGTTAAACATCAAATCTTATTTGATTAACTATAATTGTGTCCTATCTTGCAGCAGTTTCATGTTCAGTGTGGACAGACAAATTGTTTGCTGTTGGAATTGCTAGACGAGATAGGCCAGTGCTAATCAGAAATTGATGTAGTTTGACGGTCAGTCCTATAAACATATCCTCACTTGTCTTCTGCTATGGCATCTTGTTTTAGTAAACATGGGAGTAGTTTTGATTAGTGCACAATGTAGTTAAAGCACTCATTATGCTTTTGATTGCTTTATTGGGTGCGTTGACCTGCCTAACTCTCTTTCCTTGTCTCAGCTGTCATAATTGCACAGAGACCATCATCCCATGTCGTTTTCCTTTCAATCCGGCAATTAGAACTGCAGCTATGAGCGAGACAGCGAGGACAGAAAATGAAACAAAGACAGAAAGAGACAGAGAAAACGAAGACGCACGGAAGAAGGACAGCTATAGACCCATGCATTTTTCAAAGACTATGATTAGACTTGCCAAAGAGGCACTGAGACAGGGGATCTGAGGGCACAGCAGTGCTTGGGTGGCAAACTAAAAGAAAGCAATTTGTCATTGATGTTTCTGAGCAGATGATGCTGTTTGTGGGCTGAATCGAGAGCGTTCGCAACAGGTGGGGCTGATCCGTCAGAAAGCAGAACAAGAGAGCTGTTGATTACTGTTTGAGTCATGCCAATACGCATGCATATGAAGTGTATCTTTCAAATGGAAATTTTTGATGGCAAAGAGATGCACAACATCAGACTGGTATTTTGTGGTCTAGTGTGGTTCCAGTTTTACTGTTTTGTGGGCAATGATGTTTGGGAGGTTCCCTTAATGAGAAAATTTTCAAAAATAGAGTCTGAAAGCACTGATATTATGTTCATTTACAAGTTTACAGTTTTATTTATGTAGCCTGCTAGAACACATTTACATGTTTTAAAGTTAAAAGACACAGTGCTCTGTTTTAATTGGCCAGCCTTTCCTAAAAAAGCCCAGTCTACTCTGATTGGTCAGCTGGCCGAGTATGTTGTGATTGGTCAACAACTTGTGTGTTTCGGAAATGTAATGCCACTGTATTGTCAGTATTGGAAGTATATATAATGTTTTTTGCCCTCGCAGCAAAAAACAAAATAAAACAAAAAAAACTGTCCGATCGATATTGCAAATTACTTACCCAACTGTTCTTTGGCACAGCACAGTAATGTAGCAAAGTCTCAGAAATAATGAAGGACTACAAACAACCTTTTTAACTTTATAGATCATTTGCTAAATATATCCTACACTAAATGAAGGGTAGCATATAAAAAAGCACAATATGTGCCCTTTAATTGTAAAAAATATAGATGTAACAAAGCGAAATATCATTTAGTTCCATAATATGTGCTTGTCAAGTGTTATAAATTAAGTAGTTTAGTATGTTCCTAGAATAACGTTGTAAGGATAATAATTAAATGAATGATAATGAGGGATCTGTAGTATTTGAAGTCCATCCTAAAATGACTGAAGGGGATGCAGGCAGTGGTCAGTGAAGCGTACCTCACTGTCTGGCTGGTATAGGCTTTGACAGGTTGCATCACTCCATAACAGAGGTGAGGTGAGAGTGGGATGCAAAGCTCAAAAAGAAAAATCTAATTTGTATGTTTGGCTTACATGGGTCTATAGTCAAGACTTAATAGGATAGTTCGCCCAGATGTTAAAATTGTAATCATTTACTCACCTTCATGTAATCCAAAACTTGTTTGACTTGCTTTATTTTGCAAAAAAAGATATATAAAAGTCAGTGGAGTTCAGTGTTGTTTTGAAACCCCATTTATGTTTTATGTAAACAAGTCAGATTTAAAACAACATGAGAGTGAGTAAGTGATGACTGATATAAATAAATAACTATTCATTTACAAGGGCGTCCACAGCACTGCACAGAAAGCTATTCTAATCTTTATGGGCCATTTAGGGAAAAGGCCCTAATTCCTTTTCTGAATTTTAATTATGTCATTAGCACTTTTTTTTTAAATTAAGCTACATCACAATAATGACTGCTGCTTTTCTGGATGTCAGCATTGCTGCGATTGACTTAAAGTGATAGTTCACTCAAAAATGAAAATTCTGTCATTAATTACTCACCCTCATGTCGTTTCAAAACTGTAAGACCTTCATTCATCTTCAGAACACAAATTAAGATATTTTTAATGAAATCCAAGAGCTTTCTGACACTGCATAGACAGCAACATGAACTCACATGAACCCGCGTCGAAGACTGACACGTAAGAGAAGAAATTGTTGAATAAAGTTTTTCAAAAAGAATTCACATAACTTCATAAAATTGCGGTTGGACCACTGATGATGTCACATGGACTATTTGTGACCCTGGACCACAATCATTTTTTTTTTTTAATTGAGATGTATACATCATCTATAAATAAGCTTTCTCTTGATGTATTGTTTGTTAGGATAGGAAAATATTTAGCCGAGATACAACTATTTGAAAATGTAGAATCTGAGGGTGCAAAAAAAAAAAAAAAATCTAAATATTGAGGAAATCACCTTTAAAGTTGTCCAAATTAAGTTCTTAGCAATGCATATTACTAATCAAAAATTACTTTTTGATATTTACAAAAGGACATTTACAAAATATCTTCATGGAACATGATCTTTACTTAATATCCTAATGTTTTTTGGCATAAAAGAAAACATACAATGTATTTTTGCCTATTGCTACAAACATACCCATGCTACTTAAGAAGTGGTCCAGGTCACATTTTATCAATGTCCACACCAGGGTCAGAAATTAATGAGGGCTTGTGGCAAAAGTGCCATGAAAATCAACAAAATTGGCAAATGTGCAAACAATGCCCCTGCACAATTAAACAACATATTATGGCTGCCGTGATTAAAATGAAATGTGAAAATGAAAGAAAAGTATCATTGTAACATTTAAATTTGCTCGCAGTGCATTTTACAAGCTGTTTTTTGCAGCATTAAGCCTTATAGCCAATCAAACCCATTGCTGTTGAACTTAAAATGCATTGGACAATCAGAGGCACTTAGATTAGTCAACGCTCAAAGCGCGCTAATCTGAGGCGCTTATATGAGTCAGCAGCACTGAAAATGCTGTAGCTGTTGTTGAATGCGCACACACATGATATACCAGTTCTGCATATACACAGCAATACAACCTAGACATTGGATATTTGTGTCTATGGTTCGCTGCGCAATGCTGTCTTTGGCCATGATACCTGCAGACTGCAGCCAATAGAAATGCTTCTCTATCGATTCGCATCCTGCTCCTCACAGCACAGAATGTGAAAGCAGACTGTTTTTGCCAATCATTATAACAAAGAAAGTGTAGAGACGATGTAAATAATAGATTCAGTGTGCAGTGTAGAGACATTTATTAATTAAAATGCAAGTTTGTGAGATTGCAATGAACTAAGACTTTTTAGACAGCTTTTTAATGATTATAAAGGAATTTTGCAAATATGAAATATTTATACAGTAGTTTTATACATATTTTGATTTTATACAAAGGTTAATCTTAAGTGACTTACACTTTAAGAACACTGTTGTCTGATTGTGTTCTATTTCGTCAACAAAAATAGTTGCAAACAGTGCCACATCTGAGTGAATGAATCTGTGCTTTTGAATGAATCGATTTAATGAATGTTTTATGTTATTATAAAATGCATTAATTCCACCTCTGAGACATGCCAAACATTCTGTAAATATTCCATAATGCCACATTAGAGCTCTCTGTGCCATGCAAAGATGAATTGTTGATGATGATTTCTTTTGATTGGTAACTTATTCAGGCTGATTGTATCTTATTATTTTAATTAAATTTATTATTTAATTAAAATGTTGATAAATGTTTATAAATTAATTTATTTTTTGCCAAAATAAATTGAAAAGAAATGTAAGTGTAGAGTCCTTAAAAATGTAATGTTACCTTTTAAAAAAAACTAAGTGCAAACGTTTTTGCAAAGTGTAACCTATTAAAAATAATCTACAAATCATGCAATGCTGTACCAGTAAATAAGAAGTGTTATGAGGGCTTAACCAAATTGCAGGTGCAATTTAAAAATTGCAGGTGCAGAAGGTTTAAAAAAAAATGAAAATAAAAAAATGAAGTTGGTAATAAATGTTATTATAGATTATAAAGGGTTTTATAATTAAATACATCCGAAAGGTCATCTAAAATTAGATGATGTTGTTTAGTGTTTGTGTGAATGACACTGTGCACCTTCTATATATGTTAATATTTAAAAGCTGATTGTGATGGGCATTGGTTCATCATGTTACTCTCTCATCACCACCTGCTTTTGGTCTTTATCAGTGTATTACAAAGGTATAAAACAGATTTCAGTACTTCAATAGGTTGGCACATTACCATTACATCAGTTAATGAAATTACGGTATTTACCTGTAAATTTAAATGAAAGCTGTAAGCTGTAAAACGCTGAAACTGTTTTTGTTTTTTTTACTGTAAAATTCCAGCAACCACAGCTGCCGGTTTTCTACCGTCAATTTTACGGAATTTTTTTTTTTTACAGTGTACGATGATAATAATAATAATAAGGTGATTATAAAAAATGCCAAGGGACAAATATGACTCCGTACTGGAAAAGTTAATTACCGACCCTGGTCCTTACTACCTTTCTAGGCCTTCAAGATATATAGTTTGTTGCTGTCTAGCTAGAAGAGCTCTTTGTATTACCACTGTATAAATAAACTTGCGATGCCTAAGTTCATGACATCAAATAACCTGCATTTCAAATAAAATGTTCCAGGTTTTGTAATACCACAAATTCAGGGCTCTGTAATACCACAATGTCTGACTAAACCAAACCTTTTTGTTTTTGTATATTGTTTGTTTTGGGTCTAGGTCAGTCCAGTAGCATGTTTACAATACTCAACTCATACTGTTTTTAATAAGAGCTTTTGATTTCCTGTGTGCATACCATAGATGCCAGTGCCCGGCTCAGTTTGAGGGACCTGAGTGCCAGCAGACAAAACACAGTTTCCATGGCAACGGCTATGCTTGGTTTCCCCCTATAAGGCCATGCTTCGAGAGCCACCTCTCACTGGAGTTCATCACAGAGGTGGCAGATGGCTTGCTGCTCTACAGCGGACCCCTCTCCCAGCTTCAGCCGTGGGAGCCGGAGGACTTCATGGCCATAGGTAACCTACACACACCCTCAACACAGGCCGAGAGGCGAGGGAAGGGCATTGCGAATGTGCAGCGGCATTAAGGCAGAACATTGCTTCAGTTTCGACATCATTCTTTCTTATCACAAGCTGAACCTCTGGCACATCTTCTCTCATCTCCCAGTAGGACTACACATAGAGAGAGGGGAATGAAAGAAGGGGTGATAATATGTTTATTTTAGACAGAAAGAGATGAAGAGACTCCTTTGCGTCTCTCCGGCAGGATTTAGTGTTTCTAATAAAAAAAGTTTTATTGCTGTAACATTTTCTTACTCAGGGGAGATCTGCTATCATCTAACACCCTAAACACAGCGAAGAAGATAAAAATACCACATTATTTCTGTTTGTTTGCGTGTGCGTGTCATAAATTCCGCAGTATTGCCGCACCGGTGGCTTGTGTGTGCAGTCGTATTAGCTCATTAGGGGTTAACGAAGGCACTCATTATATCAGTAAAGGCTTATTTGTCATTCATCTGGGAGAATGATTACAATGGGGTATACACATTTAGAGCTTTAATGAACTTGCAGATCTGCCTACGTGCCGAGCATACGTTCATAAGAGAGCGTTGTGCTCTTGATCAGTTCACTGATGTGTCGGCAAATGTGGATAAGTAGCAGATAAGGCTGTATGTGAGTGTAATCAGCGTAGGGTGAGATGGAGAACATATGGAAAGATCGAGAAAGGGATGAATGGCAGACAATGAATCTGAGGTGAGAAAGAGAGAGTGACAGACAGTGAAAGATGAAGATTAAGTGAAGGGTGCAACTGTGGGACAGGATTTCAAGGTGGCACCAGAAACAAAGAGTGCTGAAGTGGTGGAGAGCTGTCTGAGCTTCAGTTTCAGGTCAGCGTTAGGGTGAGAGCGATAGTCGGATGCCTCTTTTCCACCGTGGCGGAACTGCTGCTCAGATTCTAAATATCTGTCATAACAGGTTCCTGATCCCATTGACTAGACTAGATGAGTGATGACACACACTTTTACACCATGTCTACACCGGCTGTGAGCGGTGCAATGCGTTTGCGACAAAAGCCAACAGAAACAGTTATGATCTGCGATTTTGTTACTGGAGGTGACGCAACAAGACGGGTCCTCAGTAGTAAACTGATGATCCATTCTTTTTATGGCGTATTGCAAACTCTTGCGCTGCTTTTGGCATAAGGGACAAAATGGTTGTTTTGATGCGTGCTGTGTAGACAGCCTCAAGCGACAAAAGTCCTGCCCGGTGTAGATGTGAAATAAAGAGTATGTAAAGATAAATAAAGAGTTTTTGTAGTGATGCGATTGAAGAAACATTTCGGGTTTCCCAGAGAATCAGTAAACTGTAGGGCTGTGAGGGTTTCAATTCGATTCAAGAACGATTTTTGCAAATTCAGAATGATTCGATTTGAGACGATTCACAATAAAATTTGATGCGATTCGATTAACAACGATTCGATTCTGCGCACTTTAAGTGTATTCACAGGATTATTTAAATGCTTTCCCTAAATTCTTTATATGCTTAGTCAGGGGGCAAATTTCACTTCTGCCTTTATGAAAAGTAATATATTTAAAATACATTTATTTCAAACGAAGTATAGTTTAAATCTATTAACATTTACTAATACATCCCTTGAGACTTTGACTTAAAAATTATAATTAAACTTTATTTGAATTTCTTATTGTTAAGCCTAAAATGTGTTTTAATGTCACTATTGCTGAGGATTGTGTTCTCTTTGAATAAAAATGCAAGATATTTAAGGTGTTCCTGAAACTACTATACTTGCAACAGTTCCACTTTAGCACAATCAGATATACTTCAGTTCATCTTTAGTTGGACTTAAGCATTATACTTCCAATTTAGCACACTTTATGCCAGTTTAGTATAGTATTTTTTATTAAGAACATAACTATGTAAATTTATACTTAGAAATAAAGGTATTTCAAATACATTTTAGTACATTTATTTCTCATTATTTTTATTAGCCTATGTAAGCCAAGATTAAAAAGGCTTTAAAAGTAGGCATTTTATGTCACACCTTTGCATGATGCGAGCTTCTTTATCTTTTTTTCATAAAATAAAATGCTACAGCATTTAAACTATTACTTTCTGTCAGCGAATGTTGATTTTAATGATGTAGTAACGAACGCAACTTTCATGTATGTGGCAGATAACATTAAACCTTACGCTCTTATTTTAAGGTTGCTGTTAACCTTATGAGCCTATTTCCACTTTTTTGCAAATAGGCTCATTTTCCAACTCCCCCAGAGTTAAACAGATGAGTTTTACCGTTTTTGAATCCATTCAGTCAATCTCCGGTTCTCCGGTAGCCCTTTTAGCATAGCTTAGCATAAATCATTGAATCGGATTAGACCATAAGCATCGCGCTCAAAAATAAAACCAAAGACTTTCGATATTTTTCCTATTTAAAACTTGACTCTTCTGTCAAGTTACATTGTGTACTAAGACCGGCAGAAAATGAAAAGTTGCGATTTTCTAGGTTGATATGACTAGGAACTATACTCTCGTTCTGACGTAATAATCAAGAAAATTTGCTGCTGTACTATGGGTGCCCAGGCACAATGATATTACGCAGCACCTGAATTTAGTCCCCAGCTAGCTAACTTCCAACGTAAAAATATCAAAAGTCTTTGGTTTTATTTTTGAGCGTGATGCTTATGGTCTAATCCAATTCAATGATTTCTGCTAAGCTATGCTAAAAGGGCTACCGGGAGAACCGGAGATCGGCTGAATGGATTCAAAAACGGTAAAACTCATCTGTTTAACTCTGGGGGAGCCGGAAAATGAGCCTATTTGCAAAAAAAGTGGAGTGTCCCTTTAATGCTGCGGTTATTTGAACCATTTCCTTCGTACTTTAGTTTTAACAACATTAAGTTAAAACGTCATTTACGTTTACAGTGGAACTGTGCGTATGATTTTAGACACTTACATTGTTTTTGCTCCATCCAAACATGGCTTTCAACTGCTCAGGTAATGCTAATGGTATGACCGAGAGTCACTGAAAAACTACAGAAAAGTAAAACTATTTTAAAAGTAAAACTATTTCTAGCAGTACTGGCCATGAATACTAAGGAGAGATCACATGTTGGCTGCTCAAGCCTCAAAAAACATGTCAGTAAGAGTATGTGCACCATCCAGCGGCAGGCAGTGAATGAAGCGTGTGAAGGACAGATGTGAGGAAACAAACAACGCTGTTCAAGGTCTCTGTTAATTCATGCTTGTAGTAATTTATATATTTGAAAGCACTGAATTGCTATAGAAATAACCAAAATCACTGATTCACGATTCAAAAATCCATGTTTCAAGATTGATGCATATGATTGCTTTGTTCATCTTTGTTTACATTCATTATATAGGCACCTGCTCACAAATGTTATGAATGTTAGGAATTATACATATTTCATATATTATATATTATATGCATATATTACATATTTCTGTTTTATGATAGAAATGCTTTAAGTAATTTGATACAGACTCAAAACATGACTTCATACATTCAGCAGCGATTGCATGATGAATGTTTGGTACATTTTTAAAGGAGAAATCAGATGCAGAATTTACTCTTACATGGTGTTTGGATGTAAATGTGTCTTAGCAGTATGTGGACACAACCACCCTACAATATTAAATATTCATTCACTCCTTTATTATTAGCATATTTCCACCCTTAGCCAGTTGTATGCTCTCTGCTGTTTTCTCCGTGCTCGAGCAGCTGTAGCGAAAACAATGTCTCACAAGCAGTGCAGGTGTTTTATAGTTAGATGTAAAAGTGAGCATAAGAGTCGTCATTTTCTCCTGACATCATAGCCACTGTGTACAAACTTGATTAGTTTGTTTTTTGGTGGTGATGCACCACCAAAAACAAAAAAATGGAAGAGAGGGGTGGGGTGAGCAGTAGCTCATTATCATTTAAAGAGACATGCACTGAAACGGCTCGTTGTGAACAGAGCTGTTTTTGACAAGGTAAAAAGGATGTTGTTTTACACGGCCATTGATTAATTTCAAGTATGTTGCAGATATTTCATGAAGACCCTTGAGAATTATACCAACTGATCTAATGTCTCTTTTAAAGTCAAGCTTCTATTTAACAACATCCAATAGCACTTTTGTCCTCAAAATAGTTAAATCTGTGAAATATTAATACATTATCCATATGTTTATGTCAGAATTTTTTTGAACGATTTACCCCCATTAACGTTCTTCACAAAATTATGCAATCTCAGCAGCATTTATGTTTTAAAACTGTATTATCATATACATTATACTCTCAACAACAGATGAGCCCACTCATGAGTTTATTTGTTGCTAGTTTTACTCATAATATCCAAACAGTGCTATTGGATTTTGTGACGTCCTGAGACACATTGCCTATCATTCATTGTGTGTGCACAGCCAGCCAGTGCCATTGTGGTAAAATTTTGACAGACATACTGTAACTTTTAGCCATTGTGAAGACCTATACGTGCAGGCATTGTACGTCATGGGGCCAGATTTACTAACAGCCTGCACCAGCGCAAACCATCTTTTGGCATTGAAATAGTACTGTCAAGATTTACCAAAGATGCGCAGTGAAGAATTAGCACTGAAAATGATTTGACACAGTTATTGTTGCGCCTGACCACATTGAATATGCATTTGTAGGTGTTTCCCTTTCAGACTTTTCAGACAGTCTGTTAATTTATGGGAGGAGAGTATTTAAATTAATCATGCAATGTGATTTACTAATGTTTACACACGTCAAATTACTGGTATTTGCGGCATTATTTAACACCACAAAAAAGCATAAAGCAAGTGGTAATTTGCGCTGCTCCTGGTAGATTGCGCTGGTTATTTTGGAAATTATGTAGCTGCGTTTGTGTTCTTTGTGTGCATTGTCAGTAAATCACACACAGAATTTCCCCCTCCCATTGGTGCTTTTATGGAATTGCACTCTAACACTAATTTGCTCTGTTTAGTAAATCTGGCCCATGGTGTTTTATGGTTTTATATACAGCTGTATTGACCATTCAGCACTGTCACTGTATAATGTATGTATTGAGACAAAAGATGTTTTCTGAAGACTGAATGCTGCCTGCTTCATACATTACTGGTCATGTATGGAGAAAAAATATTGTTTATGTAGGCTGATTGCTCTCTTAATCGCCCATCAATGTAGGAATTATGTAGCAATGTAGCATCTGTTTATGAAATAAGACAAAGGTTGGCTTTTGGAGGCTAATTGCTCTGCGAATGACTGCTAATCAATATAGTTTATGTGTATGTATGGAGATAAAGAACTACTTTTGAAGGCTGCAAAAATAATAGTTAATTTTTACATTTAGTTATGATGCTACTAAAACTTGTGTGTACTGTTTGATGACATTTAAACTTTTACATTTAATCAGAAACAACCCTTTTAACATTATGTACTTATTTTCAAATCATCTGTTGCTCAGGCACATTTATCACTGTTTTATTGTAAGATAAAAACATAACCTTATATAAATATAAATAAACTTGGAAAATAAGGCTCTGAATTTCTCAGCTGTGCACATACCAGCTCCAACAGGTTATTAATCTGAAGAACATGATTCTTTTATAAAGAAACTTTTGTTCAATGGAAAGGTTCCATGGATGTTTAAGGTTCTTCATGGCGCCAAAAAAGAACCTTTATTTTGAGTGTAACTATTTTACTACATAATCTGCCCACAAACATATATGCGACAAATGTTGAGCCAAAAAATTAAAATTCTGTCATAATTTACTCACCCTGATAGCATTCTAAACCTTTAAGACTTCTGTTTATTTCCAGACTGGACAAAAAATCTGAGAGGAAAATAGTATCTTCATTAGTGCTCAAAAGGTGAATGAATGTCTTACTTCAAATCTTGGAATGTCAGGGTGAGTAATTAAGAATTTTAAATAAATCAGAATTCAAAGTTTTTTGGTGAACCATCCCTTTAATGATTATCATGAACATTCATGTCTATGAATATATGAATTAACATTAATGCATTATGAGCTAATATGAATTAACTTTAGTATATTTATGCATTAATAATAAGATGAATAATTCCTGTAATAAAAACACATTTTAACACATAAAATAATTAGATTTACTATTTTTATGCCACCATGGCTTTTAAAACAGATAAAATATGTTAAATATACAAAATCAGAAATACAAATTCAATTATAAAAGCAATTGTTATAAATGCTACAAACTCATGTCTTGTCTATGTTGCATTTGCAATTGCATTGCCATATTATTTGTTTTCAATAAAGACTATTATTTGTCTACTATAAAGAATAAAGTTTTCTGTTATCTAGTATTGATAACACCCTCGTAGAGTTGCTTTTTGTTTGCAGGTTTTAGGAGCACCACAGAGGTGATTTTTTTCCACAACTTCTGTTGTGGAAATGTACTGATTGGATTTAAACTGGCCACTTGCTCTGGAACCAACACCAGGAAATGGCCTAGAGAGAGAGAGAGAGGGGTTCGATAGGTCTAGTGAGGACATGCAGCAAACAGAGAGGGAATCTGAAAGAGGAGAGATGGAAACAGAGAAATGGTCTATTAGAAAGGAGAGAGAGAGAGAGAGAGAGAGAGAGAGGAAAGAGACAGATTAAATAGATAAAAGAAGTGCAGATTTGAAGGAACTGCTGAGGAGTAACAGTAAGTGGCGCAGCTCAGACATGAATTAAACAGAGAAAGAAGTTCACGTCTGGGTGAGAAACGAAGATGGTGTATGAACGGGAAAGGTAGAACGATGAATAATGATGAATGGCAGTGCGGAGGACAGCGGAACAAGTGTAGCCACAGTGTGAGTCTCCATGCATTAGTCTCTCTCTCTCTAGTCCTCCTCTCCTTCACTCTATCAGACCTTATTACTTACTGCTGTTCTTCAGCGTGGCCTATTAAACCTTATCATTGGCCTGCTGCCTGCCAGTTTTACGCCTCTGCTCTTCTTATTAAAGACACTCATGACACTGATACTACAATGCAGTTGCATAGTGTACACACACCCAGGGGCCTCCCACACACATCCCTGAGAGTATTAGTACTTCTGAGTTA
Source organism: Cirrhinus molitorella (assembly GCA_033026305.1). Classification (NCBI taxonomy): domain Eukaryota; kingdom Metazoa; phylum Chordata; class Actinopteri; order Cypriniformes; family Cyprinidae; genus Cirrhinus; species Cirrhinus molitorella. The sequence goes on along the minus strand of CM065118.1, from coordinate 32,251,676 downwards.
TTTACGCAAGCGTTATGAATCAGTTAGTGGGCTGGAAACCAACTTGTGACCTTTGTAGTGAGTCCATGGTCAAGTAGGATTTGTTTGGCTTTGATCTGAGGTGAGCCATATATTGCTGCTGGTCAGCGGGCATTTTAGCTGAAAGACTTTAATTAGAGGAAGTTCAAATTGACATGAAATGCCTTTCTTGTCATATTTATGATTCCAATTAAATGTGTGAATAACTTGAGTAAACATTGCATTTCCTTTTAAGCCATATATGTTAAGGCACGTGTATGTTTTTGCCTTGGGTGTTTCAAACATCAGTCAAAACGCTCGAGGCGTAGCTGCGTATATTATAAAACAAGCGTCAAGCATGAAATCCACACATGGCATCTCTATTAAAGAGCAGCCGCCTTCCTTCACCTCTAGCATGAATTCATCCTCCTTAACACACTTTTTCTCATTACCGCCCGGATTCATTTTCTTTAGACAACCTCTGACCTCTTCCTCAATTTATTTTCATTGATGGAAATGGGCACAGATACAAGCTTGAAGACTTCATGTCGCATGGGTCTTATTGGTGGTTACAGTCTCTTTTCAAGGTTAGACAAAGATTTGGGGGCTGAGCATGTCGAATCAATAGACAAATTAGAATGACAAATCAAATTTATTTGATTAAGGACACTTATTGAATGATAAGTAGCCTCATGAGGTCATTTAACCGTGACTGAACAAACTTGTGGCTGTAGATGATGTACAGGGATGTTGAAGAACATTCTCAGGCCTTTTGTGAATAGATGGCGTGTTTGATTCATTTCGTTTTGTCAAGGATACAAAGGTAATGTAATCTAGAAATGATTAATCTAAAATGCACTTTTATCCAAAGCGGTTTCACATGTTGGTTCCCTTTAGAGGATCTTGGATACATAACATCTATTTAATAATTCAAAAATATGTGCATTAATATTAATTGAGAAAGATATGACCTTGATCTTTTAAAATTAAATATGTATTTTATTTTTATTGCATTTTCATGCATGTATACACACAACCGGTTTCAGTGTGTTTTTTCTTTTAAGAAATGAATATGTACATTCAGCAAGGACACACTGAATTGATCTAAAGTTTGAATGAAGACCGTAAGGCAGTTATAAAGATTTCTATTTCAAATAAATGCTGTTCTTTTGAACTTCCTATGATCAATGATTCCTGAAAGGATTTTTTTTTTCCCAAAAAGATTAAGCAGTACAACTGCACAAATTAAAAATTGTAAAATGCCTCTTGAGCAGAAAATCAGTATTTTAGAATGATTTCTGAAGGATCATGTGAGACTAAAGAAATGGCTATTCACAGCAATTACAGGAATAAATGTAACATTTAAAATACATTAAAATGGAAACAGCTATTTTAAATTTAAATAATATTTATTGGAATTATCTAAACAAATGCAGCCTTGTTGAACATGTTGCTTTACCATACTGACCCCAAACGTTTGAAAGGCTGTATGTGTTTGTTATGGAAACCAGTTTCCACCACTAAAAAAAAAAAAAAAAAAAAAAAAAGGTTATCGCAACTTTTTATCTCATAATTCTGACTTTTTTTCTCAGAATTGTGATATAAACTCACAGTTGCGAGTTATGAAGTCAAAATTGTGAGATATAAAGTCACAATTCTGACTTTTTTCAGTTAACACTTTAGAATAGGGAAACACTTATTCACTATTAACTATGACTTTTCCCTCAATAAATTCCTAATTTGCTGCTTATTAATAGTTAGTAAGGTAGTTGTTAATTTTATTGGGTAGGATTAGGGATGTAGAATAAGGTCATGTAGAATAAGGCATTGATATGTGCGTAATTAGTACTAATAAATGGCTAATATTCCAGTAATACACATGCTAATAAACAACTAGTTAAGAGACCATGAAAATAAAGTGTTACCTTTTTTCCTTAGAATTGCGATTCTTGTGAGATATGAGCTTGCAATTGTGAGATATAAAGTACAATTCTGAGGGAAAAAAGACTACGTTCTCAGAATTGCGAGTTTGTATAACACAGTTTAAAAAAAGTCAGAATTGCAAGATGTAAACTCGCAATTGTGAGAAAAAAAATCATAATTGTGAGATAAAAAGAATTTACCTTTTTTTTTCAGTGGCAGAACTAAAGTGGCAGACTAAAGTTTGTTTTCGTTATCAGCCAATGCAATGAAACTCATGTATTGCTGTGTTTTCAAAAAGGTTTTTTGTATTATGTTTAGGAACTGTGAGGTATTTTTGAACGTGTTTGTGAGCTTTTGCACACACATACTCAGGAGGTACGTCTGGCAGATGAAAGTGAGCGTGGAGATACAGTTACACCCAGAGTGTGATGCGCGCATTACGGTCAATTTACAGAAACCTGCTTCACAGTGAACCCTCTCAGACTCATCATGCCACAGCAGCTCTCAAATATCCCTTTCAACTTACAGTATTTCAGCTCATTTCCTGAGCCACTGATGGGAGGGCCACTGGTTGGGGGTTTTCAGGGTCCATATGCCACCGGCCCTCCTGCTCGTCCCTCAGGACCCGCAAAGAGAGGCCATTTCTCATGCTTAAAAGGGGAAATGCATTTTGGGGGGGTGAGGTCGGCATCCCTTCATCTTCCCTCCCACTGACAGAGGGATTAATGTGCAGTGATGTCGCAGGGAGACCAGCATGAATTAGGGATGAGGAGCAGAGAGCATAGGCGACCCCCTGTGACTGCAGAGGGATGGTTTCTGAGAGCAAAAACATGTTGCAGTCTAATTACATATACAGATTGTGTTCCCTGCGTATGACATTTACATATGTAACACGGAAAGTGCTGGCCAGCGGTCCAGACCAAATCGTGTGCCCCTTACCCTGCCTCTATTCTCCCTCTCTCTCTCTCTTCCTTGTTTTTGTCTGTGTGTTAAGGCAGTGACACAACAGCAGCAAAGAAGCCGACTGTGTTGTCGCCTCTCCTTGCATGCGCTTCAGTACCAAAAAGTTGCACTTGAACACCCACAAAGACTGCAGCACATACATTTTGCAACATGTGTAAGAGAAAATAACTGTTTATATAAAATAGTCTATATTTGTCATTCAAAAGAGAAGCCAAAACGAGGACCTTGAATTTGCAAAACATAAACATAGCAGCACTTGCTTGCCATTCTGAATTTGAATCACATTGATTGCTTTTTATAACCCATGTTATGAAAATAAAACCGTGTATAAAGCTTAGTCAGGGTAGCTCCATATTTAATTCAAAGTGTCTATTTACAGTAAGTGCAAATTGCCTGCCTTGTTAGCAGGGTTTGAAATAAACTTTTTTTTTCACTTACCAGACACTTTGGCTAATACATTTTTAAGTTACCGGCCATTCATATCTTCTACAAGCCCAAAATATTTAATAAATAAATAACAAAAAATATAGCTACAAGCAGAAATTACCGGGGTTCAAGCACTTTAAGGAATTTAAGCACATATGAAAAAAGACATTATGCAGTAAGCCATTTTTTGCAAATACAGGTCATTTACTATAGAAATATTATGTTTTGTAATGTTTATGACTATTATAGTGCCAGCTGTGGTCTGATCTCCTTAAAACTTTGCATGCTTGTTTAGAATCACCTGTTGCATGTTCTCACCAGGTTTTGTGAAGTTTTGGTAAATTTGGACAGGCCCCTTTTCTAAATAATCCTGTTATAGCTTCCCAAATTGTACATTTCTAAATTATTTTTGATAATTATTGACCTAGAGCAGTAGTTCTCAACCACGTTCTTTGGCTGTGCTTTGTTGTAATACAAATGCTTTGAAAACATTATTACAGCAGCCTAAAAAAAAACAGTATAAAGTCAAGCGGTCAATTAAAAGAAACACAACACTATTATGTGACTTTATATAGTCCATGTTTTCTTCAGTGATTTTGTTTGTTAACAGCAGGTGTTCATCTTTAATGATTCAGTCATCACTTCATTATCTCATCAACTTGTTAACATGTTCAACAGGGAAACATCTAAAACATTATGTCAGGGGAGGCCCAAGGACTGGATTTGAAAACCCCTGACCTTGAGAGTCCAAAGAATTGTTTTGCAGTGTTTTTTTTTTCACATTGAGCAAATTATTATTATTTATTTTTTTTTTACATCTTCTCAATCTTTTATCAAGCAATTTGATTGACAGCAGTGGTTCTAGAGGCAAAGTTTTCTGGAATTAAGTGTTCTGTAATATGATACGAATATCGTGTGTATGTGCGAAAAGCCATAATTTTTGCCCTTAAAAAACGTGATGTCACAAAGATATTCATATAACGTAGGTGGACACTGTTAGATGTGCAAAGACCAAATCTGTGGTTCTATAAACTATGCTGAATAACTTTTCGTTATTGCTTCAATGCAAAGAAAACCAGCAAACCTGCCACACCAATTATTTGTTGTGTAGTGACGGGTGTGTTCAAATAAGCTAAATGTGCGCAGATGCTGCGCAATTATGCTGTATTTAATATATGATGTGTTTAGTATTTGCACTAAAGCTGCGCAGAATTGCGCTTGAACGTGAACTTTCCAAAGAAAATTCATTAGTGAACATAATTTCTGAAAAGTAACACGCTAAATTGGCTAGTCATTTGACAGCGTTACCTGCCACAGCTGATTTTTAACCGCATTTATTGAGTTAGCGGGTGTTATTTTCAAACCCTGCTTGTTAGCACAGGCTGTACACTAACTATACACTAACATTACAAAAGATACATGTTACATAATTGTCCCAGTGGTGTAGTTGTTAAAACGTGTAGCAATGACTTTTTTCTGCAATGGACCCGAGTTCGAATCCACCTTTTGCCAAACTCGTTCTTTGAACTTTTCACATCACATATCAGATCTTAAAGGCATTTATTTTTAATAAAATTAAGGAAATAATATAAAAGTGGAAAATAAAGTGCCTCACGGGTGTTTATCGGTTAGGGGTAGGTGTAGAGAGGGATTTATTTTCCCAAAAGGCAGGACACATTTTATGATTAAAACAAAAATTATATTTTAGTTTTTTTTTTGCACAAAAAGTATTCTTGTAGCTTCATAACATTGCGGTTGAACCATTGATGTCACATGGGCTATTTTAATGATGTCCTTACTACCTTTCTGGGCAATAAAATAATTAAAAAAAAAACTGTTGCATTGGCTGTCTATGCAGGGTCAGAAAGCTTTTGGATTTCTTCAAAAATATCTTAATTTACAGGTCTATCCCTTTAAGATGCTCAGTCAGCCCCAAAATGTGCAGACATCATGGAATGTACCTTAAAACTGAGCTTGGTGTGTGACGCCCTTTAGAAACTTCCAATAGTCACATCCTCTGTCTGTCTGTCTTACAGAGACACCTTCATTACTTCCCCTCGTTTCAGTCCTCTCAAATCAATACCAACCTCAGACTTGTACCTTTTCCATCTCTCATTTTCACTTCTGTTGCCCTTCCTTTCTCAATCCCACTTCATCTGCACTCCACCTAAAATGTCATGTCAGCCCGAGAAGACATGGTCTCGCTCTCAGTCGGCAGCGCTTCATTTCTGGGACAGGATTGGTGACAATGCCGGTGTAGAAGAGAGGTGCTCTGTTCTCAGGGGCTTCCCTCTGAAAAGGGCTTCTCAGCCCTGATTACAGCAGCACTGCTCCTCACCCAGTGTGTTCGCTGTTATCTCCAGCTCAACACTCTGATCCCATCGGGAGTTAGCCTGGAGACATCTACAGAGAAATAGGATGAGAGAGAATTCAATGAGACCATCGGAAACCACCAAGATAGGAACAGTTTAAGAAACTCTGAGGAGTTATATAGTCATTTCATTCAGCTGTATAAATTGTGGCATGAAGTCCCTCTGTAAAAATATGAAGGATTTACAGTATCAAAAGGGTGAGTGAATAAGTAAAATTGTTTAGGTTTATAGTTTTCATTTGTGAAATTTGAAATATCCAGATACTGGATGCACAAAATACCAAAAAAGAACTGACATTTGATACATTTAAGAATAATTAACACAAGCGCACGCACACATTCATTGTCTTTTTTTTTTTTTTTTTTTTTTTTTTTTAGAGTTAATTCCTCTAATTCCTGTGAATTAAAATGCTTAACATGAGATGATGACACAATAACTATTGTGAACAAGAATTTTTTTTTTTTTCTTTTTGTATTATTTATTACATAAAACTAGATTACTAGATTGTGAAACTAATTTGAAGATTGTGAATGTGGTAATAATATATAAGGTCTGAGACAAAAACAAACAAAATGTTCACTCCCAAGGCTCCCTTATCTATATATAAAAATATATTTTTTTGAATATTATTACTTTAACTTTTTTTATTATTTATTGTAACTTATTTCAAAATCTGAAACTTTCATATATTCTAGATTCATTACATGTAAAGTAAAATATTTCAAATGTTTTTTTTTTTTAGTTTCATTTTTTGATGAAGGTCAAAAATCAAGTATTAAAATATAATTATATTATCAACGTATAATTATATTAGCATATTTCCTAAGATCAATCTAAAAACAGATTTGCAAAGCAGAAAAGTTCAAGTTATTTAAAGTATGTTCATTTATGCACTCAATACTTGGTCTGCAGCACATATTACAACAAATGACTTGCACCCCAAATCATTACTGACTTCAGAAACTTCACACTGGACTTCAAGCTGCTTGGATTCTGTGCCTCTCCAGTCTTCCTTCAGACTCTGGGACCATGATTTCAACAAGAAATGCAAAATTGCACTGCCTCCGGCTTCATTCTACTCCTTGTGAAGCTCTCCCAAGTGTTTGAATCGGCTTTACTTGACAGTATTTTCAAGCTTGCAGATTGCTTCTCTGTTGCTTGTGCACCTTTGTCTACCCAATTTCTTCCTTCCAGTCAACTTTGCATTTAATATGCTTTGATATATCACTCTGTAAACAGCCACACCATTCAGTAATGACCTTCTGTGACTTACTCTCTTTGTGGAGGGTGATTGTCTCCTGGACCATTGCCAAGTCAGCAGTCTTCCCCATTAGTGTGGTTTCTAAGAACAAGGGATACCCGGAACGTATGCTGTAGGGATGGTCATTTAATGAAACTCAAATGTAAATATTCTAATATTTTGAGATACTGGATTTTTGACTTTCATGAGCTGTATGCTCTAATCATCATCTAAAAAAAAAAAAGAAATGTTTTACTTTACATGTAATAAATCTAGAATATATGAAACTTTCATTTTTTTAAAATAAGTTACAATAAAAATTACTTTTTCACAATATTATTTTTTTTTTAAGCTGCACATGTAGAAGGATAAATGTTAATAATTTTGTCTTCTGGGAAACGTAAGTAGTTTCTGAAGGGCAGTACTAAGTGAAAAAAAATTATATTTAGGCAAAATAAGAAAATTTTACACATCCTCTTTCGGTTCAAAAGTTTACACCCCTGGCTCCTAATGCATTGTTTTTTCCTTCTGGGGCATCAGTGAGCGTTTGAACCTTCTGTAATAGTTGCATATGATTCACTCAGTTGTCCTCAGTGTGAAAAGATGTGAATCATACAGTCTTCGTTGGAAAGGAAAAAAAAAGATAAATAAGAATTTGTGGGATCTGTAGGATATTTCTAAAGAACATTGGTCAGTTTGACTGTTCAAAACAAACAAGGGTCTCGTGAACAACTAACACTAAACAAAACAATACAGCATTAGATAATCTGTAATGTGAAATTATTATAATTTAAAATAACTCTTTTCTGCATCAATATATTTTAAGATGTAATTTATTCCTGTAATGGAATAGCTGAATTGTCAGCCGTTATTCCAGTTTTTCAGTGTCCAGAAGCATTTCTTATTATCAATGTTCAAAAAAAGTTGTGCCGCTTAATATTTTCATGAAATTGTTGGGATTGTTTGATAAAAAGTTTAAACATTCAGTATATATTCATACAGAAGAAAAGAATCATACATGCATATTATATACACTGTGATTGACCAGACTAATGCTTGCGTCCCTAACACCTGCAAAGTGCTGAGCAATTTTAATAAACAGTACTTCTAAGCCATTATTTCCATTATTGCTCTATTCATCTCAGCAAGTGCAAACTAAACTCCCCCTCAACTGAGAGAGCGGGACAGAGTCCCTTAGCACTTATGATTTGCTTGAAGGGTTAAAACAGGGGAGGATGATAGAAGACATTCACTACCCAAAGCATTCTGTGCAAGAAATAATATGAGAAATAAAATGACAGCGAGAATAAAGCACAGATGGACAACATAAATCAGCCAGTTTTAATGACGGTGTGAGGGAATTAGCCAGGACAATCTGTCTGGAAAGAGTCAATCATTTGATTTGAGCTAATGAAGTGGGTACATGTGTTTTGAGAAGCGTCTAGTGTTGCTAAATTGCAGTTCATCCTACCTCTTATACGGTAGAAAGAAAACACTGTGCCTAGTGTAAGTTCAGTTTCACGGTCAGCAGACCGTGAGCGGGAGACTCAGCCGAGCCGAGAGGAAGCGCGTTTATTTACAGGAATGAAGTGCAGCATCAAAGAAAGAAATCGAGAGGATGACAAATAAAAAAAAAATAGGGAGAATTGGAAGACATATTGGAAAAGCGGGTTGCTGAGACACAAGACAGACAGATATGTTGGCCAAAATGGGCACGGCGGGCTTATTTAACAGCAAAGACTCTGCTGACAAATGTGAAATTAGTTGGAGGCATTTCTTCCTGTATGCTCAGACTCTTTGTCAGACTATACGAAGCTTAAGGGAGTCTTCCTGGCTTCATTAATTTTTAATTTGCCAATCGACTAACTCAGACAAAAAGAAGAACTTTCTCTAATATGTTTTTCCTATTATGCCAGAGGATGATATAATCGTAATTGAGGCAGGCTCTGCATTGCTTACTTGACCCTGTAATGTGAAACAAAGCGCTAGTTTATGTGATACATTTGTTAGTCAAAAGCCTGCTGCTGGTTGAGCTTATATAATGCTTTCAATAGGTAGTTTTTCGGCAGTGTTCAACATGCTCAAGGTTGTCTTTATAACCGTCCTCCACTCCTTCATAGTTCAGTGTCCGTGTTATAACCATCCACCTATCTACCCTTTCTTCTCCTCCCTCTCTCTCTCTCTCTCTCTCTCTCTCTCTGTCTGTCGCTGTCCTTCTCTCTCAGAACTGATCGACGGCACCCCCACCCTGAAAATTAACCATGGCTCGGGTACATTGGTCCTGCAGTTGCCGGGCAACGTGAACGTAGCGGACAGACGGTGGCACAGACTGGACGTGAGGAGCAACAGCAAAGTAAGTGTTCACCGTTAGCAAGCGACTGACTGCTGAGTCCAATTGAGCGGAGGCCCATCTCTTGCTGCCAGCTTCCTCCAATAATACACCTCAGCACTTTTGTACAAGTCAAAGTCTTACTTATCTCCTCTGAAATCATCTTCACAGTCCGAAAGGGATCGTGTGGTTGCAGCTGTTAGCCAGGGTTTGCTTGATCCCAGACGTTGTTTAGTGTGCTAATTTGTATTCAGCGTTGCCAGGACTGTTTCAGATTCAGCGGCTCGATCGTTGCTGCTAGGCTCTGTTTTAGCGCTGGCATGTAGTCTGGCTGTGGTGCAATTTGCCTTAGGGTCAGTTTGAAATTATAATGCTTATTGTTCAATACAAACAGGACGCAAGCATCCTACTGGGTGCGAAGGGAACATTGCAGGTTGGAGCTTTTAGCATCTTGACATGCTATGTGTTTAGTATTACCACGCCTAAGGGTTTAGCCTCTACAAAGTGTGGAGAAAGGTTGAAGTGTGCGGAAACACAACAGCTTTGTTTTGCTAGTTTGCTGCTTCTTCTAGCATTGAAGATCTCACGGAGAAAGAGCTCTTGACTTATGTGTCAGTATAAGCAGACGTCTAAGGCTGGAATACACTACATGGCTTTTGCCACAGTTTACTGAAAGTCAGAACCAGTCTACAGATTTTGGTCAGTCATTGTTGACAGATTTCACAGTGAATGACAGTGTATGCACAGACATGTTTGTTATTTTGAGTCGATTTTAGAAAGCATATTGTTTTACTTTTGTATGCCACACATTCGAGTTTGTTGTGTTCAGAATGACTTTGTCTGGTAGTGTGTAAATCTCAGTTGTTCAGGTGCATTAATTAGGGCCCTATGATTAAATTAAATCAAATCATGATATGAACTAGTCTGTGTAAATATTAAGCCACAAAAAGACTATTTAAATGTAAATCCTGGGTGTTTATGAATGGCCCAGACGCACAGTTTTGCTTACTACACATACTGAAGCATGTGTGACGCTCGCGGTGATTTCAGCATCTGGCGTCTCAATAAATGAGGACATAAATACATGAACAACATCTCTAGAACTACTCTGAGTCACTTCATTCACATTTGACCATTCCATTTGAGTAAAATTTATTGTTAGCTTCCAGCCGCATTTGTTTTCAATCTAGCCACAACAAGCATCAGTTAAAGGTATTCACGGCAACCCATCAAAATAAAAGTTTGGTTTAACTTGACAATGACAGAAATATATTTTTAATATTTAGCATGTATGTAATACAACTACTGCTGTTGAAAAATTAATAAAACTCATTTTTTAAAGAAATAATTACACAACATTTCTTTCATGTTTTAATTTAAATACACTTTACATGCCAAAAATAAAATGTTAAATTTGTGTTAATTTAAAGATACATTAAATATTTGTATGCCTTCTGTTAATATAAATACACAACACAAAATTTCTAAGGGAATAAAAATTCACAAGGCTATTGTAAGAATAAATAAAAGTTGTTATGCCGTCAAATAATTAGACATGCTAAAACCAGAATTTGTATAAAATACAATATTTCGTAGGGCCCTTAATATGATTTCATAGATAAAATGGATTTCATAGGGCCCTAATTAATGGGTAAAGAAATAAAAATCCGGTAATCGTTTACTCACCCTCGTGTCATTCCAAAACCCTAAAGAGGTTTGTCCCTCCATTAAAGGGATAGTTTGCCCAAAAATGAAAATTCTGTCATTAATTACTCACCCTCATGTTATTCCAAAGGTTCTTTTTACATTCAAGGCCCAGAAAGGTACCAAGAACATCAACAAAATGGTCCAGGTGACATCAATGGTTCAACCTTACTTTTATGAAGCTACGAGAATACTTTTTGTGTACTAAGAAACCAAAAAAAATATTTTATTCAACAATTTCTTGCCTTCCCTGTCAGTCTTTGCCATACATTCAGAATCAGAATCAGAAAGCGCTTTAGGTAACACTTTATTATAAGGTGTCCATAATACAGAGTAATTACCTAGTTAAGTACTCAGTAGTAGCTATTGTACTTACATGAAACTAAATGTACTTACCATGTAACTAAGTTATGGAACAGACTGTCCTTACAGTTTGTAATTATGTACATGTAATAGGCAGCTACTGTTACACATATGTAACAGATCAAGTCTGTTACATAGCTAGCTACTTATCTATACTGTACACCTTATCCTGCTGCACCTTAGTTTGATTTAACCCACCAGTGCACAGCTTAAATACATGTACTACCTTTCTAATTACATTAAAATGACAGAATATTACACAGGCATAGGCAACTTAAAATAAAGTATATCAAGATTGTACTTAAGTGTACTTTGTGTGTATGTATACTGTACACCTTATCCAGCTGCACCTTAGTTTGATTTAACCCATTAGTACACAGCTTAAATACATGTAACACCTTTCTAATTACATTACAATTACAGAATATTACACAGGCATAAGCTACTTAAAATAAAGGGTATCAAGATTGTACTTAAGTGTACAAGTAGCTGTGTAACAGACTCGGTCTGTTACATATGTGGAACAATAGCTGCCTATTACATGTACATAATTACAATCTGTAGGTACAGGCTGATCCATAACTTAGTTACATGGCAAGTACATTTTGTTTTATGTAAGTACCATGGCTACTACTAAGTACTTAATTAGGTAATTACTCTGTATTATAGACACCTTCAAATAAAGTGTTACCGAGCTTTATTGCCAAGTATGCTTGCGCATACAAGGAATTTGTTTTTGTGACATTAGCCTCCAGTATACAGAGACAACAACACAGACAATAATAAAAATAAAAATAAGATGAGAATAAAAACACACATATGCAAATATAAATAGACAGAAAATATATAGAAAAACAAATTAAGAAATAAGTGAAATTGATGATACGGTAACAAATAAATATAAGGTTATTGCACATGTTTTTATTGCACAATGGGGTGAACATTTAGCTGTTCATAAGGTGGATTGCCTGGGGGAAAAAACTGTTTTTGTGCCTGGTTGCCCTGGCATTAGAGTCTCTGTAGCGCCGACCAGATGGCAAAAGTTCAAAGAGGGAATGGCTTGGATGTGAGGGATCCAGGGTGATTTTCTGTGATCACCCTGGATGTATACAGCTCTTGAAGGGTGGACAGGGGAGCACCAATAGTAAATTTTGTTTTCTTTGCACACACAAAAATATTCTTGTTTCGTAAAATTATGGTTGAAACGCTGATGTCACATGGACTATTTTATCGATGTTCTTACTACCTTTCTGGGCCTTGAACATGGTAGTTGTGTTGCTGTCTATACAGGGTCAGAAAGCTCTCGGATTTAATCAAAAATATCTTCATTTGTGTTCCAAAGATAAATGAAGGTCTTACGGGTTTAAAATGACATGAGCTTGAGTAATAATGACAGAATTTTCATTTTTGGATGAACTGTCCCTTTAGAAATCAAAAGCAGTTAAATTCAAGTCTTCTGAAGAGGCATGGTTGCTTTATATGATAAACAGATTTAATTGAAACTTTTATTCAATGGGAAGTCAACCATATTTATGAGAACTAATCTAATTCGAGCACAATTGAGCTTTAGAAGACTTGGGATAAGTCACTGTTTCAAATGATGCGATTTTGACTCCTAAAATCCTGTTGTCTTGTGAATAAGAAACATTTCAGACTACACGCTGCTACCCGACCATTCATCGCATGCCATTTTTAATGACATACATGCTGTCATCGTACACCGAACTAGACAGAAGGTGAAATAAGTATAAACAAACACAAATCTGGACTGCATGTAGAGAACAGTACTGTCAAAGAGAACTGAGGTAAAATTGTGTTTATTTTACATTTATTCACTCTGTAATGATAGTCCCATGAAGAAACATTATCTCTCTTTCATTTCAGCTTGTTTGAAAGCATGTACGAAGACGCTTCTGTGCTCCTATTGGCCAGTATCACAGATTTGATGGAACTTGTCATGGATGATGGGAAAAAAAATTAAACATGCAAGTCTTTCTGTGTTGACGTCATGAAGCGTTGTGGACGTGGCATTGGTTGTTGTCCACTATGACATGCTACGCAACATAAAACGATTGAATCTCCTGTTGTCATTTACGAATCCCCCTACGTCAAGCAGATTGTGCTAAAATCTGACTAAAATCGTGTAGTCTGAACCGGGCTTTAGAAGTTTGAAACAACATGAGGATGAATAAATCTGTGTATCCGTGTTCTATGGTATGTCTACATTTAGTTTGTCTGTGTATATATATGTGTATACAAAATCTCATCTTTGTATGGGGTTTCAGTGACCCAAGGACAAAGCTTGAAATATGTACCTAACATTGAAGTATCTGGCTGATACTGAAATGTTACATTGTTTCTGTTTGGTGTCTCAGAGCCCCCATCTGTAAAACATGTACATTAATTTGTACATTTTCTACATTTTGCAGTACACACTGTACCTCTTCTGCCAATTGATTTCTTTTATTCTATTTTTCAGCAGTGTTTTTGCTGAGGTCAAATTTACCCAAACCCGAACAAAAATAACATTAGCAGAAGGGATAGCAGTCACGTATCTAAAAATGTTGTGGTTAGAGAAACAGCTTCAATAATATGTAACAGCAAGGCTTTGAACGGAGGAATACATTAAATGGATCTTTTTATTCAAAAAGTACTTTTTAAAAAAGTTTAAAAATTTTTTACACAAAAACAGTCTCAGAGCATAATGTTCAGTATGCCACAATGATAGTGTTTCACAGAAGTCAAATTCCTACATTTTTGGTGATAAAGGCTTTTTCCCCATGTTTCTTCTTCAGGAGGTTCGTTTTACACTTGACCGCTGCGCGGGAGCCACTATCATGGAGATGGAGGGAGTGGGCAGCTGGCTAACTACTGAAGACCACACTTCCTGTGAAGTTACCGGTATCACACCGAATATGGACAAGTAAATCACTTCTTTTATTTCTCTGTTCACACTGATGCATAAGTGTTCAAAATATGGCCCTGATGAACCATTAAGGTCTGAGTGCTAAAGAAATCATTCTTTCACCATGATAGCAAGACACAGAGGACCAGTCAATGAAACAATCATTACCTTGCTCGATCTCACTTTACATATTCGCCTCATGCCAATTATGGACTCGATAATGTCTAGAAATATTTATAATTACACAAAGGTCTCAATATAAAAGGTCAAATGAATTATCAGAGTTAATCTCTAGAGGAAAATGACCTCTTCATAGCACACAGCACATTAGTAACTTGTGGTAGAGAGACCAATGTAATGACCTCTTCTGATGTGCTTTTAGGCATCTGAATGTGACACAAGTGCTTCAGCTAGGAGGAGTGAATGAGAACCTGCCGTATATCTACCCACAACTACAACACAAGCACTTTACTGGCTGTATCCGAAACCTCATTGTGGACAGCAAGGTGAGGAAACACATGCATATCAGTACAGAGAGAGATGAATATCTGATAACAATTGTGTGAGTGACAAAAAGATAAGATCTTGGTTTTGGAGGTGACAAAAGCCTATTTTAAGAATGTATTATTCTGCTGTTCCTTTTTACAATGGTGTTTTAGTGCCATGTTAAAAAAAGAAAATTAAGATTATGAGATTAAAGTCTTAATATTTCAAGAATAAAATCGAAAATATGAGAAAAAAGTCTACGATTTAATTCTCGAAATTTCGACTTTATTCTTGAAACATTTAGACTTCATTCTCATAATTTTGACTTTATTCTCGAAACATTTCAACTTTACTCTGTGAATTTCGACTTTTTAGAAAAAAAAGAAAATTAAGATTATGAGATTAAAGTCTTAATATTTCGAAAATAAAATTGAAAATACAAGAAAAAAGTCTACAATTTAATTCTTGTAATTTCGACTTTATTCTTCTAATTTAAACTTTATTCTCAAAAAAATTTGACGTTATTCTCGTAATTTTGACTTTGTGAATTTCGACTGTATTTTTGAAAAAAATTGACTTTATTCTTGTAATTTCAACTTTATTTTCAAAACATTTTGATTTAATTCTCGTAATTTCAACTTTATTCTCGTAATTTCTACTTTATTCTCTAAGCATTTCAACTTTATTTGTGTAGTTTTTTTTATGTATTCTCTAAACATTTCGACTTAATTCTTGTAATTTCAACTTTATTCTACAAATATTTTGACTTTATTCTCAAAATATTATGACTTTAATCTCGTAATTTAAGTTTTTGTTGTTGTTGTTGTCTTTTTTACATGGCACTAAAACGCTGTCGACAGAAAACTTCTTAGGGTTGTCCGTTTTGATTGTTTTTGGACCAAATATACCAGCCATGGTTATTGCTAATACATGTCCTAGCGTAGTTCTGTCAGTATACTGTATGTACTAGTAACCATTTAGCTGCTAAAGAAGATTTGATTGTAAGCTCTGCTAGTTGACACTTTCTCTTTCCAAGAAGTGTTATTTGAAGTGAGGTTTAATCGACCGTGCCACTGGCCATAGTCTTTTAAGCCGATCTATGATCTCACCCCACGTTGTTATGTCAAGGTTTGTTGTGGTGTCTGGCTGTTTGTTTCTTATTGTAACTTCATGACTCTGCTGAAGGTTCTTGAGTCTGAAACACTTAACCAGTGGTCACCAGACACAAAGAAACAGCACAGGCTGTTAGGCTACTGGGGCTTGACTGGAGAGCAGGTCATAGATGGTTAAAGAAGGAAGTACAGAGGTAGAATTGCTATTTTCGACTCTCTTCTGCCCACTCTCTTTTCTCAACCAGTTTACTTCCTTTGCTCTCTCCCTGTTGTTGACCTGTGAGAATTCTGAGTAGGCTTTTTGGTGGCAAATACACAGTGTTATGGGGGTGCATGGCAAAGTGGTTTTAAGATGTCAGGATATTATGCCATTTACTGAGCCACTTTGGGAGGTACATGCAGGGAACTACGGTATGTTACTTAAAAGGTCACACACACAGGTTTGAGGCATGAATTCATAAAGGATAAAGTACAATACTTTACTAAAACCAGACTTTAAAAAAGGAATAAACCAAACAGCTCTAAACCTTACAGTGGAAAGGCCAACCTTTCAGAGATGTACAATAAAAACAACAGGCACAAGTGCAACCAAAGTAAATTAAAATAAAAAAGTGAGACACCAGCTGACTACCACCTTTAACAGGTCATTCAGCTCTATGAAACTATGAAAATGATGATACTAATTGTCACAATGAAAGTTTTACAAAATGTTCCTCATTACAAAATAAACTCATTGAGCAGCTGTATGGCTAACACATCAGTAGAAGTTAAAATCATAAGTGCCACCATTCCAAGAGAGATAAACTAAAATAAAACAATGTAGGACATTGTTATACAACAGCAAAAAAAAAAAAAAAAATTGTTGCATACACTACTTTTCAAAAGTTTAGGGTCAGTCTGATTCTTGAACTAAATCAATGAGTCACAAAGCATAGCAGCAGTGTGCAGGATATGATTTCAGGCAGACACACAGGCAGTGCTTACATTCATTATTCTGTGCAACACGACCCTACAGCTAACAATACAAAACATAATACAATGTATGAATTATACAGGACAAGAAGGAGAATTTCCAGGAATAATGCACAGTAAGCCGGACATTTTCTCATTAATACTGCTAATGAGGAAATATCTATGCAGAAGGGTCTTGAAATGGTTTTGCGATAATGACCTGCTGGCTGTACATTGTCCTGCTTATTGTGTGACTTCTTGCCAAAATAAAGTAATAATTATTTCGCTTTAACTTACTTTTATTAGAAAGACGGAAATGAGCACAGCTATATAGGAAACGCTGGCTTGAAGTAGTCAGTCCAAGTCCTAGCATAGACAGCTGTCATTAACCATGTTATGCTACTACTGACCAATTTTTTTGATTGCTAATTGTCTGTATTTTGCTATTGTCTGTTGGTCGTGTCATGTGTTTTTGAAAGAATCTCTTAAGCTTACCTAAAGTGCCTTTATTTGTAAAAAAAAAAAAAAAAAAGTATAAAAACAATAATATTGTGAAATACTATAAATTAAAACAACTGTTTTGAATTAACTGTTTTAGAAATCAAAGAGCTTTCTTTCATCAGTGGTCTGACCGTAATGTTATGAAGCAACGAAAATGCTTCGTGCAAAGTAAACAAACATAATGACTTTATTCAACAATTTCTTCTCTTCCATGTCAGTCTTCTATGGAAACATGTTTCCACCACTGAATAAAACATTTAAAAAAGGTAATTGCGACTTTTTATCTCACAATTCTGACTTTTTTCTTAGAATTGTGAGATATAAACTCACAAATGCAAGTTATAGGCCTGGTTTCACAGGGTTTAGACCAAGCTACGATTAGGCCACAGTTCAATTAGTACATTTAAGAATTTTATTCTTAAGCAAGTTTATTTCAGCTGAAACAGCTCAGACTTACATTTTGGTCTGGGACTAGGCTAAAGCCTCGTCTGTGAAACCAGGAGATAACAGAATTGCAAGATACAAACTCACAATTCTGTCTCTTTTTCTCAGAAGTTTATGTCTCATAATTCTGACTTTATAACACACAATTGCAAGTTATAGTCAGAATTGTGAGATATAAATTCGCAATTCTGAGAACATATCAGTCTTTTCCCCCCTCAAAGTTTGACTTTATATCTCACAATTCTGAGAATAAAAGTCAGAATATATATATATATTATTGCAAGATATGAAAAAAGTCAGAATTGCGAGATACAGTGGGTATGGAAAGTATTCAGACACCCTTGTTATATTGTTATATTAATGTACACACAGCACTCTTCTCTTCTCTTCACTCTGTTCTTCTCCCCCGATAGTTCAGTTTGGCTGGACAGCCAGCTCTAGGAAGGGTTCTGGTCGCCCCAGACGTCTTCCATTTAAGGATTATGGAGGCCACTGTGCTCTTAGGAACCTTAAGTGCAGCAGAAATTTTTTTGTAACCTTGGCCAGATCTGTGCCTTGCCACAATTCTGTCTCTGAGCTCTTCAGGCAGTCCCTTTGACCTCATGATTCTCATTTGCTCTGACATGCACTGTGAGCTGTAAGGTCTTAAATAGTCAGGTGTGTGACTTTCCTAATCAAGTCCAATCAGTATAATCAAACACAGCTGGACTCAAATGAAGGTGTAGAACCATCTCAAGGATGATCAGAAGAAATGGACAGCACCTGAGTTAAATATATGAGTGTCACAGCAAAGGGTCTGAATACTTAGGACCATGTGATATTTCAGTT
The DNA here is from genome assembly GCA_033026305.1 of Cirrhinus molitorella. Classification (NCBI taxonomy): domain Eukaryota; kingdom Metazoa; phylum Chordata; class Actinopteri; order Cypriniformes; family Cyprinidae; genus Cirrhinus; species Cirrhinus molitorella. Next base: position 32,233,132 of record CM065118.1, on the reverse strand, counting down.
TTTCTTTTTTGCAAAAATGTCAACAAGTCTGTGTTTTTCTGTCAATATGGGGTGCTGTGTGTACATTAATGAGGAAAAAAACTGAACTTAAATGATTTTAGCAAATGGCTGCAATATAACAAAGAGTGAGAAATTTAAGGGGGTCTGAATACTTTCCGTATCCACTGTACAAACTTGCATTTGCAAGAAAAAAGTCAGAATTGCGAGTTTTATCTTGCAGTTGTGAGTTTATATCATGCAATTCTGAGGGAAAAAGGTCAGAAATACAGTTTATATAAGTTTATATCTCACAATTCTGACTTTATAACTCGCAATTGCAAGTTTATCTCTCAAAGTCAGAATTGTGAGTTGGTATCACAAAATTCTGAGAAAAAAAGTCAGAATTTTAAGTTTATATCTCACAATTCTGACTTTATAACTCACAATGACGAGTTTATCTCAGAATTGTGAGAAAAAGTCAGAATTGCATGAAAAAGACTTTCTAGAAAAAAGTAAGAAATGTTGAATAAAACTATTTTTTATCTTGCAATTCTGAATTTATTTCTCGCAATTGTAAGATTATATCACGCAATTCTGAGAAAAAAAGTGATTTGTAAGTTTACTTCTCGCAATTCTGACTTTTTAACTCGCAATTGCAAGTTTATCTCTCACAAAGTCAGAATTGCGAGTTGGTATCATAAAATTCTGAGGAAAAAAAGTCAGAATTATAAGATAAAAAGTCACAATAGTTTTATTTTTTTATTCAGTGGTGAAAACACAAGGTTCGGTCAGAACACACATTAGCAGCACCAAACCCATCCATGGTATTGACGTAAACACGTGAACTAACCCTTTAATGGTTAGTTGTAGTGTTACAATGGACACCTGTCATTATTTAAAAATATAATACTTCTGACTTCATACTATTGACCAATGACTTTATTTTAAATAGTCTGTATCTATTGTTCTCTCTGTGTTATTAATATTGTCTATTAATCATGTGTGTGTGTGTGGGAAGTGTTTTAGGTTCAGTGTTTTCACACTGTGGCTCATTTGATACTGTATTTTACTTCTTCCTTTGTTAGAAAAGAAATTACAAAAAACTTGTCTAATATGAAATAAATAGTGACAAACAGCAGTTCAGTGAAATTAACTCCACCCTTTAGCTTTTTTAGCTGTGCTCGTAAATCAGCCATACTCTCTGTCTGTACAAAGTGCAACCGGTTCTCGCACAGGGTCAAACTCATGCTGCAACCACTTCAAAAACACGCCGTTAGGAAGAGTGGGCATGAATAAATGGGAGTCATCAGATGAAAGGAAAAATTGATCTAATGTGGTGCGTGGTTGTTCTGTTGTGAAGAGAATTTAAGGCCTCAAGGTTTACCCATTCTGTTAATATAGAGCGCTGCAGGCCTGCTTTTTAAGTGGCTGTGGCCTGCCCAGCATGGTAATATTCATTATGGCAGGTTGGATTAAAGGTGAATGCACAAATAAGATAAAACGTTCTTTCTCTTTTCATCTCTTATCTTTTCAAGGCCTCCCAGTTTGGCCTATCCAGGCCATTATTTTCTGCCTTGTTTATATTTCCACTAGCTCATTCTCTTTTTTTTTCCTGACGCTCTCAGTGTTTTCATGACTTCTGTTATTCTGTAACCCTCACTTTGTTCTCTTTCTCTTAGTTTTATGACCTCGGTTCACCGGCTGACTCCTCTGGCAGTGCTCCGGGATGTCTGATGACAGACAATAGCTGTGTGAACATGGGCTTTCCTTCCTGCGGGACCCGGGGGCGCTGCCACGGAGAGTGGGGTTCCTTCAGCTGTCAGTGCATACCTGGGTACAGCGGGCATCAGTGTGAAAAGGGTAATTACTCAGCAGTTGTCCCAGAGTTTTCAAGCCACGTCTGGAATGTGGGAGAGACTGAATCTTCAAAGAAAGAAGCAAATAAGTCATTGCTAAATAGAATGACTGAATGGATGTGAAAACTGTCTGTGTGTGTGTGTGTGTGTGTGTGTGTGTGTGAAGGCTTTTCAGTGGGGCAGTGAATATCTTTGAATTGCTCTGTGTAGGAGGGATAGTGTTAGCACCCAGGCAGCATTTTCACGCACACCGAATCTTGGCACAAATCGCATTCCGAAGTGTTATGAATTTGTAGAGCTTCTTTATGTAACGCGACTGGAACATCCTGTGATATTCTCACAGTGCGTTTTTCACTGTTTATGCATCCTTTTTTAAGGACTGCATCTGAAGAACACATTTGTGTGTTTCACAGAGGTCCCGGAGTATTCTTTTGATGGAAGGAGTCACATACACTTTCAGCTGGCCTTCACGCTCCCGGCCAGACACACGCAGGTTCAGGTCCTGGTCCGGACACGCAAACATAGCAGCTCTATCCTCAGCCTGCTGTCCAAAGAACAGAATGAATATCTCAAACTGGAGGTTAGTGTTCTTGAAAGCATCTCTCTTTTTCTCTCATACTTTTCACTTCCCCTGAATACAGCAAATGCATTATCAAGGTTTTCTTGCTGCTAAAGATGTATTATTGTCACATTCTTTTTGAAAATAATTGTTCTTTTCCAAAGCCTCTCATTTTCTTCTTCTTCTTCTTAAAAAAAAACTGTACTAAAACCTTACCAATCCCCAAACCGTTGAATAGTTAAATGTGTGTAAAATGAACATTCAACGCATATTAAAGGGGTATTTAAATAGTATCTCGTGATTTACTCACCCTCAAGCCATCCTAGGTGTATATGACTTTCTTCTTTACATTCAGAGTTATATATATATATATATATATATATATATATATATATATATATATATATGTATATATTTATATAAAATATCCTGACTTTTCCAAGCTTTAAAATGGCAGTGGGTAGTGGACCAGATTTTGAAGCAAAATAAACTGGGTCCTTAACTGTTGTATAAATCATTTTAAAAAAAATCAAATCAAACATTTAAACTTGTGATAGATCGGGATAAAATCAGCACTCCTGTTGCTCTTGCTGTCTGCTGGTGTGATATCGCTTTCCATATACAAAAACACATACGGGGCAGTTTTTGTACCAATATCTTGAATTTTAGGGAATAACTGCATTCATGGAGTTGATGCCCTGCATCAGATTCATCAGTAGTCAACTCTGTGAAATATAAGATGACATACAGGTCTGGGGACGGGGCCAGCGTGTTAACTGCGTTAAAATATTTTAAACACACTCTTTTTTTCCTAACTAATTAATTAACACATTAAACTGACAGCCCTAATATTAATACAATTTAAACTGTTAACTGTTTTCTATTTTAGTATATCAACAGCCATTACTCCAGTCTTTAGTGTCACATGATCCTTTAGAAATTAGGTGTGTTCGGCTCAGGTGTGACTCACACGTCCTGAAAAGTGAAGTTGCAGGCTGTTTGGTCACCCTCTGGTGGCTGGCTGCAGTATAGGTCATAAACCCCGCCCTCTCCATGTAATCTAATGGGACGTGAGGCAAACTAAATAATCAAATGACACTTCAAATATTTTTTTTCCAAAGATGGTTTCCATCATTTGAGGTAGTTCTTATAATGCTGATTTAAGTGTTTGTGTTAAGTCGGACAATTTCTGCTCTCGGTGGTGACGCTAACGCAGTGTTTGTGTACTTTCTTACAGATGAAGTGAATAAAATGCACTGCAGAAACGTTTTCATGAGCAACAGAAACACATTTTATATACTGCCTAATATAGCACCAACTGTTCAAGAATATAGTTCAGCATAAACGTATACTATTTAAATACTGATAAAGTGGGGTTATATATGCTTTTATCCGTGTTTTATGATAAACTTGACTACAGATAATGTGCGACTACAGTAAAAAAGCTTATACTATTCTAAAAACACAGATTTGTGGCAATTGTTGGATTTAAAAAGGTTAGAATAAACACAAAACACACATGATTGTTGTCTTGCCTGTGAATCTGACCAATCGTGAAACAGCTGTTATGTCATCAAAGCTCGTGCAGCCGCTCTTGAGAAACTGCGGCGGCTGAGTTAGCCGGCTTGTCTCGAATCGCTATTGCCGTCTCAAGTCGGACAAAATTTCTAACCGGCATACACTGCTTCATGTCAGAATTTGATCGAGCTGCGCAGCACTGCGTTAAGTCGAAAACACAACTATTGTTCTAACGTGCAGATTTGGTGCTCAAGAAAATATTTTTTTATTGTCAACAATATTGGAAATGGCTGTGCTGCCCTTTTTTTTTTTTTTTTTTTTTTTTGCCGAATAGATGGCTCAAACTTTTGAACGCTGTGTACTAATACATTTTTGACATTTCAAGTTGTATAAATGAACATTAATGTATAATAAAAAAACATGAATTCACTTTGAACAATATTATATTTATAAATGAACATTAACTTAGATGTACTTCCAAAAATATTGAGCACGCTGCCAACACCAAGCCAAGTGATTGTTTTTTCCTAATGAATGTTTTTAATGCCTCCTCTGTTTCCCTGCAATTTTATGCCCATGAAATGTCCTTACAACAAATGAGCAATGTCGACCGGCAGCATATAAAGATTATTTGTTCTTGATGTGCTCTGTAATAGCAGCCCATCTGCCAGACCCAGAGAACGTTGTTGCAACAGCGGTGCAATGTGAGAATTTGAATGGAGCAACGAGTTTGTGTTTAATCATAGAGGCATTAGTATGCGTCTCCTGATTCGGCTGATACACTTGCAGAATGCATGCCATCTACCCTCTCACTCCAAGGCTGTCTCATTTTTTCAGTTTTTTTTTCTGCTCAACACCTGCTTTAAGATGATGCAGTCGGATTGCTGATTGCTGCTTTGTTTCTCTCCCTTCCTCTCTTCTCTCTTTCTTCTGTCTTTCTATCTCTCCCATGTAAATCGTGGGTGATTTATCTGCGGCATGAATTAGACGTGTCTGCGAGACAGGCTAGAAGACATTTTATATCCTCTAAAGTGGCAGGCTACAGATTTCATTACCTGCTTATATTGTGATTCTTGCAAGGCTTCGCAGCGGTGCAGGAACTGATGCTGCCTTTGTGCCATGTGCAAAAGATTAAAACTTAATCTCCTGCTGTGCTCCTCTCAATTACCTTAGCAATAATGCTAATTGATGTGATGTGCCAATACCCATTTAGCATTGCCTGTTGTGTCTGATTATGACGCATCATCTCACTGAGACGTTTTCAGCAAGGTGTTCTTATCATCAGCTGATGAGGAGGAAATGATAGTTTGATCATCTAATTTCTTCTCAAGAGACTTAGCCACAGGTCCATTAGAGGCAGTGGAATATCAATGTAGTCTGTGTTTTTCTTTGAATTAAAGACATTTTCTCAGTACTTGTTTAGATTTTACTGACAGATGTATTGAGCTGGCTCTCAATCATTTTGACTCCAGCTAAAATAATTAAATGTAATCATTCCAGGAGTTGTGAATGCTCTTCAAGATTATAACTTTCTTTAACCAATGGATTCACATGACTTTTTCATGATTTCCGTAAGGAATAATTGATTATTTATTTATTTTTAATTATTATTAGTGTTCGTGATGCAGTCTTTTTGATGGATCATACAACTCTGCAAATTCCATTATATTTTAAATGATCTTCATTGTGTTTTCAACACTCTGACATGAGCTCAGTGAAAAGTTCTTTCGGTTGTTAATAATCTGCCCGGTAATTGGTTAAAGCTGACATGGCTGCCGCTTACAAAAATAAAAAAAAAGCTAATTATTTGGCAGCGCCTGCCGTGAGAGACGTAAATGTTTTAATAACAAAGTGTATTTGATCCAAAGTATAGCAAAAACAGTAAAATTTAGAAATATTTTTGCTATTTAAAATACAGTGGGTATGGAAAGTATTCAGACCCCCTTAAATTTTTTACTCTTTGTTATATTGCAGCCATTTGCTAAAATCATTTAAGTTCATTTTTTTCCTCATTAATGTACACACAGCACCCCATATTGACAGAAAAACACAGAATTGTTGACATTTTTGCAGATTTATTAAAAAAGAAAAACTGAAATATCACATGGTCCTAATTATTCAGACCCTTTGCTGTGACACTCATGTATTTAACTCAGGTGCTGTCCATTTCTTCTGATCATCCTTGAGATGGTTCTACACCTTCATTTGAGTCCAGCTGTGTTTGATTATACTGATTAGACTTGATTAGGAAAGCCACACACCTGTCTATATAAGACCTTACAGCTCACAGTGCATGTCAGAGCAAATGAGAATCATGAGGTCAAAGGAACTGCCTGAAGAGCTCAGAGACAGGATTGTGGCAAGGCACAGATCTGGCCAAGGTTACAAAAAAAATTCTGCTGCACTTAAGGTTCCTAAGAGCACAGTGGCCTCCATAATCCTTAAATGGAAGACGTTTGGGAAGACCAGAACCCTTCCTAGAGCTGGCCGTCCGGCCAAACTGAGCTATCAGGGGAGAAGAGCCTTGGTGAGAGAGGTAAAGAAGAACCCAAAGATCACTGTGGCTGAGCTCCAGAGATGCAGTCGGGAGATGGGAGAAAGTTGTAGAAAGTCAACCATCACTGCAGCCCTCCACCAGTCGGGGCTTTATGGCAGAGTGGCCCGACGGAAGTCTCTCGTCAGTGCAAGACACATGAGAGCCCGCATGGAGTTTGCTAAAAAACACCTGAAGGAATCCAAGATGGTGAGAAATAAGATTCTCTGGTCTGATGAGACCAAGATAGAACTTTTTGGCCTTTATTCTAAGCAATATGTGTGGAGAAAACCAGGCACTGCTCATCACCTGTCCAATACAGTCCCAACAGTGAAGCATGGTGGTGGCAGCATCATGCTGTGGGGGTGTTTTTCAGCTGCAGGGCAGGATGACTGGTTGCAATCGAGGGAAAGATGAATGCGGTCAAGTACAGGAATTGCACTTCTCCAGAGTGCTCAGGACCTCAGACTGGGCCAAAGGTTCACCTCCCAACAAGACAATGACCCTAAGCACACAGTTAAAATAATGTTCTTGAATGGCCCAGCCAGAGCCCTGACTTAAACCCAATTGAGCATCTCTGGAGAGACCTGAAAATGGCTGTCCACCAACGTTTACCATCCAACCTGACAGAACTGGAGAGGATCTGCAAGGAGGAATGGCAGAGGATCCCCAAATCCAGGTGTGAAAGACTCATGGCTGTATTGGATCAAAAGGGTGCTTCTACTAAATACTGAGCAAAGGGTCTGAATACTTAGGACCATGTGATATTTCAGTTTTTCTTTTTTAATAAATCTGCAAAAATATCAGCAGTTCTGTATTTTCCTGTCAATATGGGGTGCTGTGTGTACATTAATGAGGAAAAAAAATTAACTTAAAATTAAATTATTTTAGCAAATGGCTGCAATTTAACAAAGAGTGAAAAATTTAAGGGGGTCTGAATACTTTCCGTACCCACTGTAACTGTTCTCTATTTAAATATTTTTTTAAAATGTAATTTATCCCTGTGATTAAAGCTAATTTAGGCATCATTGATCCAGTCTTCAGTGTCACATGATCAGAACTCATTATAATAGGCTGAATTGCTGTTCAAGAAACATTTTGTATTATTATTATCATCAGTATTTGAGTAAAGTTGAGTCATTTTTTTAAGGATTCTTTGATTAATAGAAAGATCTAAAGATCTGAAATAAAAACCTTTTGTAAGGTTATACACTATACCATTTAAAAGCTTGGAGTTTTTATTTAGCAAGCATGCTTTACATTGATCAAAATCGATGATAAAGACATCTATAATGTTACATATTTCAGATAAGTGCTATTCTTCTGAACGTTCTATTCATCAGAGAAACCTGAAAAATTATACTCGGCTGTTTTCAATTTTAATAATAATAATAATAAATGTTAAATCAGAATATTAGAAAGATTTCTAAAGGATGTCACTGGAGTAATTAATCTTTGAAATGATAGGAATAAATTAAAATAAATGTTAATATATATTCAAATAGAAAACTCTTATATTAAATAGTAAAAATATTATTTTTTTTTACTGTTTTTGATGTACTTTGAATAAAATAAATGCAGTCTTTGTGAGCAAAAGAGACTTCTTTAAAAAAAAAAACTTACTGTTCAAAAATGTTTGACTGGTAGTGTACATATAGGCCTATACAAGATGTTGAGGGTGTTATTTAAAATAAGAAATATCTTGATTTTTTAGTAGTCTAGTAGCAATTGTTGTTTTCTGCTGGCTTGTGATTGACTTAATGAGGAAGTCTCCTCGATATGTGTTAGTTTTGAACAATTTTAGAATTTAGATTTAGGAATTATGATTGGTCAGATTGATCGCCTGTCAATCAAACTCCCTGCTAAGGGTCAGTTGAGCTCATAATATGTAATATTCTTTGTATTTTATTTTTTATATTGCTCATCATCCTGTTTTCATTTATTTATTGAGCCACTGCCTCCCTTTTCTCCTCAGAGAAAACACTTCCATCAACACCTGATGTCTCATCTCTTTATAGCATATCGCCAAAAACGGTCTATCTAATGATTCCCAAGATTTTGTCATGACATTGATTGATAATGTCTCATAATATTTTTACACATAACAAAATATGAAAAGGTGATTAGGGAACCCAAGCATACTCAGCGCTATGCACTTAAGATCCAATGATCCATGATTAAATGCCTTTTAATTCTTAAACATGCAACTGGGCAGATGGCTGCACCTGCTGCTCCAGTGGATGACATTGATTTCTGGATCATTGGGTGTGGATGAGCGGCATGGAGACACCTTTCACACCAACTAGGGAAGAGAGTGTGCATTTATGAGGGTAAATCTTAGGGCATGATGAAAAACCCCGAAGATTTTCCATGGAGAGATTAAAGTTAATGTTCTTGTTAATTAGTACGCCTTCAGGTTTTAATACCTACCTAGCATAGCAAAGCCTTGAAATACTCTAACAATCCATTTTGAGATTATTCTCATGAGCTGCACCGCAGGTAAAATTGAGTAGGTTGTGGGAGAGGAGGAAGGTTTGAAGTTCGCAGAGGTCAACCGTGTTTATATGTGTAAACTGTTTACAGTTGTTGTTGAAATGCGAGAGAGCCTCACTGCCTTTTGCATCATTGATTAGTCCTGCTTTTTACATCACCACAAAGCCAGGATCCAAAATGGAGGCTGGCAAATTATGCTCTCTGGGACACAAGCATAAAGTCTCTGAAATTAAAATGAAGGTTGGGGCTTTCTTCAGGAGATTGGCCAGCCGCTCTCTGTCTCACAAACAAATACACACTTCAATGTCAAACCTGGCATCTTTCACCAGGTGTGGCGTTATGGCTAGTAACCACATGCTTGTAAAGTAAAACACTATATGATTTTGGATAATTCAAAGCATAGAACTGCAGACTGTTATATCGTACTTTGATATTGCACACTTTTTTTCCTATAAACCCTCATAAATAATAAAGCTTTCCTTAGAAACGTTTGATTTATAAGAAGCAATTGGTTTAAGAAGAGCTCACAAAGGGAAAGAGAGAAAAAGAAAGTCTTGCAGCTGACCACTAGAGAGTCAGCATAAGAATATAGCAGAAAACCTCACTGACACCATATTGAATTCCCAGCTCCCAGTCTCCAATTAAAGGGCTGATATGTTTAATTCTGTTAGTGCTCAGTCGTTTTATCAGATCCTGCCCCAGTCTGATGTCTTAAGTCCCTATTGGGTCTATTTCATCCCATATTGAGCCTTTCTCTCTACTAACACTATTTTCATAATTTCACAATTGGTCTTTGTCTCTGGCACTATATTTTGTACAAAATTCTAATTGAGTTTATTCACTAACACCATTTTCTCTCTTTTTGTCTCACTTCCTCAGATCTATCAGGGTCTGTTAAGTGTCTTCTACAACCTCGGTGATGGGGACTTCAACTTGACAATGCCCTCTTATCGTTTAGACAACGGAGAGTGGCATGAAGTTCACTTAGATCGGCATGACAACGAGTTAACCCTGCGCCTGGATGGCGGGGGAGGACGGCGAGAGGTCACGGGATCGCCAGGTCGCAGTAGGGAGATTGTTATTGACCCCGCTGTGGTGATGCTGGGCAACTCTTTCCCCTCAGGACACAACAAGAGCTTCCAAGGTAAGGAAGCTCAGCTGGTAGAGCATGATGCCAACAAGCTGTCACTAACGATTATTTCGGTAATCGAGTAATCAGTCAATTATTCTGATGATTAATCGAGTATAATTAGATCATTGTAGTATTTTTTTTTTTTTTTTTTGAGGTAATAAAAATAGACCTAAGCAAACAATAGACTTTACAATTACTCCAAATACATACAGCTGAGGTCAAAAGTTTACATTTACTTTAAGGTTACATTTACATTACTTTTGATACTTTATTTGAACCAATTATTATTACCTCATTGCTATTATATACAATTTAGGTCAAAAGTTTACATTTAGATTTCATAATCTGCAAAATGTTAATTATTTTACCAAAATAAGAAGGAGCATACAAAACACATCTTTTTTAATTTAGCACTGACCTGATTAAGATATTTCACATAAAAGAGTCCACGAACACAGTCCACGAGAGAAAATCATAGTTTAATTTATTAAAATGTAATTTATAAAAAAAAAAAAAAAGCTGTGGATCATTCAGATAACAATAACAATACCGTATTAAGAATCAAGGGTATGTAAACTTTTGAATAGGGTCATTTTTATAAATTCAACAATTTTCTCTTGTGGAATGTATGTAAACATACATATAACTTGATATAACATGCATATACATGAATAGCATTTTGCATGACCCCTCTTAATAATAATTAACATTTTGCAGATTCTGCAAGGTGTATGTAAACTTTTGATTTAAACTGTATATAATACCAATGAGGTAATAATAATTGGTTCAAATAAAGTATCAAAAGTAAGTCATTTTATGGTTGTATTGAACTAAACTGTTTAAATACATGTATTAGAAACAAAAAAGCTAATGTATTGCACATTATAACATATATGCAGAGGGGGCGCCAACAGCCTGACGATTGCTTTTAAACAGCGCAATCTAATCCTTGTTTAATATTGACTAAACAATATTTAATTCAAATGTCTACTTAATCTTTAAAATTTGGCCTTTTTTTAAGACAGAAATGCTAGAGCCACTGTCATTTCTTGAATATGTGGACATCAAAACAGTTTTATTTTGAAATCACATGAACAGTTAGCATATTTAGAAAGATAATGATGTATTCTCCTGTGTTGACATAGGTTTATAAATGAATGACCTCATAAATCTGATGAAGTGGCGCACATTGCGTTCCCAGATGAATGTTATAATAACCCAAACTGACAGAAATATGCAGAGATGAAGTGTGAGATGCCCCACACATATAAATGATAACTGTTTGTGTGGAGCAGAATTTACTGTGAATGGAGTCGCTCTGAGCCACAAGTACGTAACCTATACGGATGAAAATAATTCAAGCTCATACAGTAAAACCTGCATTCATTTAATTGAATCGTAGTGTTTGTGAATTCACAATAATATTATGCTTTATTATGATTTTTAAATGGGTTTAAATATCATGCAGCCTTAAAAAACATTTAGTGCAGGGCTCTAGACTCATTCTACCCACTGGTCGCTCTTTTGCGACTAACTTTCTCATTTGGAGCACATAATTTGGTCGCATTTATTTATGTATTTTTTGCTACAACATGGGATTAATAAATGCATGCTGATGAACTTTTATTATAGTTAATAGTTATATGGTAATGAAAGTATTTAACATTTAAAATGTTGTTTTTTTTTGTTTTTTTTTTCATCAGTAGTAGTTTTTGTGATTTGAATTTTGTGAATGGGAGTTCCTCTTTTGTTATGTTATAGCTGGGCTGGGCTTCGGATGCTTTCGCTTTTGAATTCGCAATCTTGTTGTGACATTTTACAAGAAAAGATAATTGTCTATTTTTCTTAAATCTATATACCTTTCATTTTTTAAGACTAAAAAAGAGATGGATTCATTGTTATTCTTAATTTAAAAAACACAACAACAAAAGAGTAGGCTACACTGACAAACTAGCTTACATAACGTTTATTAACAAAAATGAATAAAACTAGACATAACATAGACCACATGCTGTATTATATACTGACTGATAAATTAGTTTAGCAAACACAGAGGAATCAAATAAAAAAAGAAAGAAAGCCTCCATAGTGTAACGTGAGGTAAACAGCAAAGCTTTTCAAAATTAAACCAAAAATGAAGGAAAAATAAACTGGCTATTGGTGACAGTGTTTGCATGTTTTTTTTTTCCCCACAAGAATACCAACATGTTCACCTTCTCTGGTTTATGCAGTGGTCTTTTACTTGAGCTTGAAAACCAAATTTTCCGTCCACGTAATTTTTGCCGCACAATGCAAGCACCTTTGCGCTTTGCACTGACGAGGCAAGTATACATCAGTCTCTTCTACAATGTGCTGCCGCCAGTGACCAGTCACCAGTTTTACAAATACTGTGGTTAAATTATGTTTAGTGTATCACACTTTTTTTTATGGTTTTATTTCATTTTCATAATGGCCAATCCATGCAGCTGCAGCATATACTGTAATATACACTGCTATTCAAGAGATTTTATAAGTAATATACAATGAAAACAGCAGGGCTGTGAGAAAATTACAATAATGAATCACAAATCATCTAATTTCTTCTGTTTTCTTCAACACAATACAACAACAGATGCAAAATTGCCTCCAGACCTGTCATAACTTGCAAAATACAAACAAGCTCAGGTGTCTCATTAAAGGATAAAGAAACGGCTTGTTGAGACTGTCTTCACATGCTTAATTGTTTTTAGCTTCTTTACTAACATTACTGCTAATGCTAAATGAATCCCAATATATTCCATTATGAATTTAAAGAAACCTATTGCTGACAAAAACTAAATGCTATCCTTGATTCAAACACAATGTTTAATTTCTACTTTACATTGCTCTCCTGTGTCTGCATTAAAAGAAAACAAACCTTGGAACAAACCCAAACAAAAGATGGAATTGGCTAATAAGCGTCATGGTGTGAAAAACATACTTTCAAAGCAGCACCAAATACAGCTCCCCGACTGTTAATTCCCATTGCCTTGCGTCTCAAGAGTTGATTAGCAGTCTGTGAGGTCTGTCCAGAGCTTCTCGCAATAGATGAATTGGTTACAATAAATGAAATGGAGTCAATATGTCAAAGTGTGCATGGAGAGTGTTGGACAACTCCAATAAACACTGTAGCATGACATTTTGAGCTAACAAAAATGCTGCGTCCCATGGCCTGAAAAATCCAATCACTGAGTTATATCAGAGCGCTGCGAAGCAGACTGCAATTTTACCGCTAATCCAATTTAACTTCAGTCAGAGAAATAACTTAGCCAGCACATGCGTACATCAAGCAGAGCAATCTGCACAGCTTTATCAGCTAATTCATACAGCAGTTCCTCTATCTGTCATGATTATACACTATTGTATTGGCAATAATGAAAAATTAATAGGAGCGATTAATTCATAATAGCCTCAAATGCACCTTCAGTGTAGAGGGGGAAGTACAGCTAGCATAAAAACAGACAACGAGAGGGAAGGGAGACAATGACGTGTGACATGAAAGAGAAGAGGAGGTGGAATAGTCCCCTGCGCACAAGCACGCTGGTTAGCCTGAGGCACACGCTTTGTGTGTTTATTAAATGGACTCTAAAAGCACTTTTCTTAAAAGCTCAGAATATGAGTGGATCATGTTGAGCTCAGTTTATGTATGTGTGTGTGTGTGTGAAGAAGCAAGTGTATGTTATGTAGGTGTAAGAGGAGAATTCACACTTTATGCTATATTTGTACTGTAACATGAAACGTTGGCTTTTGTTGTGTTTTTCCTTATTGGCACAGGCTGTATGCGGGACCTGAGACTCAATGGGCGGTTTATTCCTCTGGATGGCCAGGCCAGAGAGGGGGTGTCATTGGTCAGTTCTCAGGGTGTGTCTCTGGGTTGTTCCTCTGACTCCTGCCGGAAAAACCAGTGTAGTCCCCCTTTTACCTGCGTGGACCTGTGGAGAATACATGAATGCAGGTACACAAATACATTTGTGGTCACATACACCTTACGTACCTAAAAAAGAGTGATCATACAAAATGCATGTTTTTTTTTTTTTTTTATATGGTGCTGAATAAGATATTTTGCATGTTTATAGAAATGACCCCGTTCAAAAGTTTACATTGATTTTTTTTTTCTTCTTTTGTGATGGTTGTTCTTGAGTCTTGAGTTTTTCTTGAACAGTCCAGTGCCTATTGTTCTTCAGAAAAATCCTCCAGGTCCTGCAAATTCTTTGGTTTCCCAGCATTTTTGACATATTTGGACCCTTCATAGCAGTGACTGTATGATTTTGAGATCAATCTTTTCAAACTGACAACAACTGAGGGACTCATACACAACTATTACAAAAGGTTGAAACCTTCACTGATGTGCAAGAAGGAAACACAGTGTATTTAAAGATTGTAAAATTGTACATATTTTGTCTTTTGGGGAACATGTTAGTCTTCTGTAGTTTCTGATGGGCAGTACAAAATGAAAAAAAAAAAAATACAGTTGCAATCAAAATTATTCAACCCCCTTTGACCTGCAAGACATTTTTCTGCAGAGAACTACATTTTGTGAAAGCAATTCAACAAAGGCATCAGTACACTATCGGAGGAAGTTTATTAATACACATTTGAGTAATTTGTAAGTTGTAACGCAAACAAAAAAAATCAATGTTCAAAGTTATTCAAGACCTAAAAGTCTTTTCAGCTTTTAGATCACTGATAATCTTTGCCACTGCTAGTTTGAAGACTAAACAGGCCACTCAAAAACATTCTATGACTATGATAAGTACATTTGGATGTGTACTTTGGGATGATTGCTCTGCAGGATAGTCCGTTGATCATCAGCTTCAGTCTTTGCACCAAAGGCATTACAATTTTGCCAGAATGGCCTGATACTTCAAAAAATCCATGATGTCCTTTATACAGTCATGTTTTTCACTTCCTGCTTCAGTAAAACACCCCTGTAACAAGACTGATCCACCTAAATTTTTGACTATGGAAATGGTGTTCTTCTGCACATAAGCCTTTTTTGGACTAGACATACCGCTGATCCATGGGTCCAAAAAGTTCCTGTTTGTTCACATCACTCTATAAAACATTCTTCCAGAACTCCACAGGTAGCATATCCAAATCAGCGTTTTTATGTTCTTCTTGGTCAAGAGTGTCATATTCGGCAAGATTCCCCAGCATGAAAGCTATGCTTGTCTTGAGTTCATTTTATACTCTGCATTGAAATGTTTTTCCACCTGGCTGCACATTGCAGGTTTTTCCTCAGTTGTTCTGATCAAACATTTTGTGATATGTACTTGTAATGTCTTAGAAATCTTCATATACCCTCAGACTTCTCTATATAGTTTCTCTATAGATTTTGTGAGAGCTCTGTTGACTTTGTCATATTAGCTACTCAAACTTCAGTATATGCATGGGCTAACTTTATGTATGTGTAACAGCTCAAGCTAATACTGTTTTCTAATAGAGTTTCTAAAGATTTGCGTTTTAAGACGTTTGCGTATTGTCCCCCACCATACAAAAAAGTGACTTAAAAACAGCAATGTTAAATAGGGGTTGAATAATTGTGACATAGCTGTGTTATTAAAAAAAAATCCTAGAACTTAAAAATATTACCTTATATACTGACATTTTCGCTTTTAGTATGCCAGTAATCTGTTATAGATGCAATTTTTATAACGTTTTGGATCTTTAGAAAAACTTGTATTTGTAAAATACTGCAGTCAATAGGTTAGTTTTAATACAATTCAGATCTGATCTGATACATTCACAGTATGGTGTTCCACTTAGTAAAGCCGTATGGACTGTAGCTCTGGGGTTGTATGTCAATAAGGTAGATAGGCAGGTATGTCTATGATTGTATGTTGTTGTTTGTCTACAGGAATTGCCTCTGACTTGCCGACAGGCTGCCCTGTTCTTGTTCTTATCAGTTTTGCAAGCACGCTCTGTGTCGGTCACATTGGATTTCCGTACTGTGTTTGTTTTCCCCTGAGGTTTTTAGAGAGAACGTAAAGATTTTTAGTCGCATATTTTCAGTCAAATTTTGAATTCTTTCAGTGCTCTGTCATTTCTACACTGATCTCCTGGGCAAAGAAAAATTTGACGTGTGATCCCAAGCTTATTTTATTCATACAGATTTTAAATGTACCAGCTCACTGTGAGCAGTTTTGCATTTACAAATACTGTGTGGATATTTTTGGTTGTACTAAAGTATTCTCCATTGTCTGTGGCCCAGTGTCTTCTAATTTATGCATCGCTAACTGCACCAAACCAAATTGGGTAACACTTTATAATAATGTTCAGTTGTAAGTCATTTACAAGTGATTAATTAATGGTGAAATAATCAGTTACAAAACATTCACAAATGATTAATAAGTGATGCACTAATAATTTGTATATGTTTTGTTAATTAATTTACAAGTCAATTACAAATTAATTTACAAGTAATTAGTTAATTATGAACTCATCATTTACAAAACATAACAGTGTGTTTATAAATGATTAATAAGTGATATGTTAAAATGCAAAAAATGCAATTAATCTAAAACTCTTTTTTTAAATAATAATAAATTATTTGAGTAAACATTTAAATTATTTCTCTCATCAGCACAGACTTGTGTTCTGGTAATGTAAACCAGTTTTCCCTCCACTGAAGATCACATCAGGTGCACAGTGCTAAAATACTCCAGGTGTGTCACAGAAGACATCTTTACCCTCACCAGTCAGCCCTTACATTGCAGTACACACTACAAAGTATTGAAAACCTGTTGTGTAAACACATGAATAAATAATTTACAAATCTTTCTGCATCCCCTATTCTAAAGTGTAAACAATTCATGACTTGTAAATGTGTTACACATCATTTGTAGATTTTTCTTACATGTCACAAATGTTCTGGTGTATACAAGGCATTTACAACACTTTCTGCATCCCCTAATCTAAAGTGTAAACTACTCATCAGTTGTAAATGTTTTATAAACCTGCCGGTTGCAGGTTGTGCGGGTATACACACTGGGGGGAAAGATCTACAAATGATGAGTAAAACATTTACAGCTGATGAACTGTTTACACTTTAGAATAGGGGATGCAGAAAGATTTGTAAATGATTTGTTCATGATGTGATCTTCAGTGGAGGGTAAACATTTCAGTGACAAACATTTCAATTATTTAAAATTGATTAGTAATATATTAACTAGTATCTTATTAACAATTTACTAAGGATCTGTTTGATTATTTTATGATATGCTATTTTTAAGACAAACTTTTGACAGATTTGTATATTGTTAGCATATTACTTAATAATCATTTGTGAACATAGTGATGTTTTGTAAATTATTAGTTCATCAACTAATCACTTGTACATGATTTATAACTTAAACGACAAAGCTCTATGCTAAAAATACTAACATATCATACATAACATATCACTTATTAAACATTTATGAATGCATAGTTACGTTTTGTAAATGATTAGTTCATCATTAACTAATTACTTGCAAATTACTTGTAAATGAATTAACAAAACATACATAAATTGTTAGCATATCTCTTATTAATAGTTTATGAATGTTTCGTAAAAGATGATTTCATCATTAACTAATCACTTAGAAATGACTTACAACTGAACGTTATTATAAAGTGTTACCTTTATTCAAAGGGATAGTTCAGGCAAAAATGAAAATTACCACAATTTACTCACCCTCAAGGCATCAATCCTAGGTGTGTATGACTGACTTCTTTCAGACAATAAATCAGAATTATATTTAAAAAATGTCCTGACTCTTCCAAGCTTTGTAATTGTTTTTCAAGTATATTGTCAGTGAATGGGTGTATTTTTGAAGCTTGCATCCCAAGTCATCTGCCTGAATTACAGTTGAACTCAAAAGTTTACATACACCTTGCAGAATCTGCAAAATGTTAATTATTTTACAGAAATAAGAAGGATCATAATTTTTTTATTTTATTTACTATGACCTGAGTAAGATATTTTACATAAAAGACATATAGTCATTATAGTAATTCAATAATAGTTGAATTTATAAAAATGACCCTGTTCATAAATTTACATACACTTGATTCTTAATACTGTGTTGTTACCTGAATGATCCACAGAAGGTTTAAACACTCACTGGTGATCCAGAAAGAAACAATGCACAAGATGCTGGGGGGTGAAAACTTTTAGAATTTGAAGATCAGTGTAAATGTAACTTAATTTGTCTTCTGGGAAACATAACTACATTACTACAGTACTAAATGAACAAAATACAATATTTACCCAAAATAAGAAAAATGTACACATCTTTATTCTGTTCAAAAGTTTTAATGCATCGTGTTTCCTTCTGAAGCATCAGTGAGTGTTTGAACCTTCTGTAATAGTTGCATATGAGTCCCTCAGTTGTCCTCAGTGTGAAAAGATGGATCTCAAAATCATACAGTCATTGTTGGAAAGGGTTCAAATACACAAAAATGCTGCAAACCAAAGAATTTATAGGACTTGAAGGATTTTTCTGAAGAACAGCGGGCAGTTTACTTGTTCAGAACATACATGGGACTCATGCACAACTACCACTAAACAAAAAAAGAAGCTGTGGATCATTCAGGTAACAACACAGTATTAAGAATCAAGCGTATGTAAACTTTTGAACAGGGTCATTTTTATAAATTCAACTATTATTTTCTGCTGTGGACAATATGTAAACATCTTTTATGTGGAATATCTTATTCAGGTCATAGTAAATAAAGAATAACATGCATTTTGTATGATCTCTCTTATTTTGGTAAAATAATTAACATATTGCAGATTCTGCAAGGTGTATGTAAACTTTTGACTTCAACTGTACATACTTGCGTAGAACAGTTAGCATAAACTAGCAATTATTGTTACTTTATAAAGTTTTAAATATTTATTCACCCTCTGAAGCCACGTGGGACACTTTCTATAATGCATGGATGTGGTGTATTGGACTTCTTTTGAACTATTGAAAAATAACTGCCATTATAAAGAGCCAGGTCATTTTTCCCCCCAGTTTTATTTTTTTTATTTATTTATTTTCTGTAAACCAATGTCCTCTAATTTCTGCACGAAATAGATATTTAATATTAAATAGTTTCTAAACAGGCCTTTTAAATATGTTAGGGAAAATATTGGAAATACATCCACCTTCACCTTTAATGAAGGAAACGGTAAACTTATTTTCTCACATAAATTTACTCTATTTGATTATTCTTCTCTGTCTTTGTCGCCTCCAATCACAGATGTCCCCCAGGTCACATGGTCAAGGCGAACTCCACTGGCAAATTCTGCGTGTACACGCTCTGCGCCAGTCGCCCCTGTCACAGAGGTACTTGTGTGGCACAATCTCCCTCCAAATTCACATGCCACTGTCCAGAGGGCTACCGCGGCCGGCACTGTGAGGTCACACTGGCCATCTACAGAGATGATGTGGGTCTTAGTTTCAGCTCCCTCTTCGCCATATGCATCTGCTTTATGGCCCTTCTAGGTATGTGCTCTTAGATGAAAATGTTTCATTTACTCACCTTCATAATGTTGACTTTACTTGAAATGAACCTTTTGTTTTTGTCTAATTGAATTTTTTTGTCTTGACCTGTTCTACGGTCACCTACGCTATTTTATTTTTTTATTTGTCTCTATCTTCCTAGCTCTTCCTCCTCTGCTACCTCATGCATTTTTAAAACTTATTTTGATGGTTGGCACTTCAATATTCCTGCTCTGTGATTATTGATATGCATTTATTCATATGACTTTTCCCATGTAGCAGCTATTAGAGTTTGGTATATGTATATATTTCTTACATATGCCAAGGTTTCTATCAATCGCACTCTCATGTGTTGCATTTTACTCGCATTGTCTGACAGCGGTAAAGAACACAGTCTACATAATCAATGATCATGACTGCCGAAACTCGTATTAACTCCCTTCATTCTGACGTCCTCATCTGCCTGCATGGCTGCGCTCGGTGAGGCTAAAGGGAACCAAACAATCTTTTTCCTCCTCTCACAGTTTCGTTCCATTATAGATTTGACATGACCTTATTCATTCTCAGCTCCAGTTGCTTTTTAAAGTGTTAATTACTTGATTTGTAGGCACACATTGTGCTGTTTACCCAAGCCGGGCTGGAAATTGAGATCAATGCACTAGGGTTTTGGGCAGAATTTCAATGGTCCCAACCATCCTCAACTGAATTTAAGTAGCCCGTAAGGTTTTCATCCGGCCCCCCCACCACCCCCTCCTCAGTTTTTTTTTTTTCTTCTTTGTTTTTCTGCACTCCATCCTGTTGTTTTGGAATGATTCCAAATGGAGACAAGCGGCGAGTCAGGGAAATATGGTTCAGGCTCTCTCTGCCATATGAAAGGCTTCTGCACAGCGTTAAGAAGATTTTTTTTTTTCTTTCTGTAAGGCGGTTAATAGGTTTAGCACACCGTGCTAACACTACGCCTCCACCTAACCAGTCAGGCCTCACTCTTTCCCACTGAAAAACAGCCCCCTGTTGACTACCATATCACTACAGAAACAGAAAAGAAAGAAAAGGTCCATCGGTTAAACCCCAGGAGCAAATAATAGGGAAATGTGGTGTAATGGCTCTGAACAGGAGGAGAAGGATTTGAATTGTTCTTGTGGTTGCTAGTTTAGAGGGTTTTTTTCCCCACTATTGTGGCATCTAAGGGTGTGTTTACACAACAATGACATGCTAAAAATGACTAAAAAGCCTGTATTATGCATGCCAGGCCAGTAGCTGATGTCAGATTGTAAAGAAACACTACACAAACATGCACACACCAATACACTCTTATTTGATGTCACTGTTTTCACAAAAATACCTATTTTGTTTAAGCCAATAATGTAATCATTTTCAATAACTTGCACTTTGAAACTTGTTTTCAAAGTTTGCATTTTCAGGCCTCCAAAACACTGCTGTCATGTAAATGAACAGCCAAAACACACTAAACATTTTCAGTTTTGTTGTGTAAATGGCCCTAAGAGATTGTGACTCTGTATGCAGTTACCTCAGAAGACTAAAAAAGTCCTTCACCCTAGAATATATCTATTATTATGGATGTAACAATATCAAAATCTTACGATACGATAATATGAAGTCCACGATATGGTATTGCAATATTTAAAAAAAAAAAATAAATAATAATAATAAAGACAAATGAAGACTAGGAAAAAATATATATATATATTTTTTACATTTTAAAGTTAATTTATTCTATCTAATGCTCTTTGAGAGTTCAAAATTAAGAGCTTCAACCAATGTTCTTAACTAAAAAAAATTAAGTCAGAAAAAAGTCAGTGAATTAACTTGTACCTGAAATTTAAAGTGAACCTTCTTTTTATTTGTGGTATACTGTCTCAGTCTAAATTACATTCACACTGGTGTTTTAGGAAGCCAAACAAATTAGAATATAATAATATTGTATAATATTATATAACAATTTCATATTGCTGTTATAATTAATAGCAAGTGTTGGGGAAAGTTACTTTTAAAAGTAATGCATTACAATATTGCTTTACTCCCTAAAAAAGTAACTAATTACGATATTTATTATAAATTAACTTATTATAAAAAAAATTTGATTCTTAGCAAATGTAAAAGCCCTTTCACACCAAAATGAAATTAAGTGAATAAGGCTAAGGCTAAAGGAAAATTAAATTCACGTCTGTACAGTAGAATTGTAGGAAAAGAAAGTTCAACACTCTTCAGCAATGAGGGAAAAAAAAGCAGTTTACAATTAGTACACTGCAAAAAATGCTTTTCTTACCTAGATTTTTGTTGTCTTGTTTCTAGCCAAAATATCTAAACATTCTTAAATCAAGAAGGATTTTCTAGACAAGTAAAAATGTTTGTCTTGTTTTTTTTTTTTTTGTTTTGTTTTTTTTTAAATTAAAGGTGTTTTTGGTTGAAACAAGCAAAATTATCTCCCAATTGGGTAAGAAAAATAATCTTGTTTTCTGTTCGAAATAAAAGAAAAAAAAAATGCTTACCCCATTGGCAGATTATTTTGCTTGTTCTAAGCAAAAACTCACTTAATTTTGACTAGTTTTTTCTAAAAACAAGAAAATAATTATTTACTTGTCTGGAAAATCCTTCTTGATTTAAGAATTTGATTGATATTTTGGCTGGAAACAAGAAAAAAAATCTAAGTAAGAAAAGTATTTTTGCAGTGTATGGTTGAATTGGATCAACAAGGGTCTGCAGCCACTGGTTAATAAAATGGGATTAAATACATAAAGGAAACAAAAAGTAACTGCCGTTACTTTTTTGAAAAAGTAAATCAGATATATTCTTGGAAATGAAAAAGTAATGAAAGTAGTAAATTACTTTACTAGTTACTTGAAAAAAGTAATATTATTACGTAACTTGCGTTACTTGTAATGCGTTACCCCCAACACTGCTAATAGCCATATATTGTAACACAATGTCAAAAAAAAAAAAAAAAAAAGAATATTTCATAGGTATATTATTTTTGCTTTATACTACAGTAGAGAAAGTACAATACTTATTTTCTATTTTCTACACTTGAAGTTGATATTTTGAATTTGGACTGCAGTAATGTTACCCACTTTTAAGCTTTTATCCACAAAATTAAAGCATAACTGGTGTTCCCAAACGCACACTACACTCACAGCACATGCAATAAACGAGTGAACTGAGCCGTTCTGAAGCGTGGAATACACCGGATCATGAGCCAATCGCCTGAACAAAGTGTGCACTTCGCTTTGAAACATGCACCAAAAACAGACTTGATTAAGGGATTAAGCCATATTGTGCTTTCAGTTTTAGTTTATTTGACAGATACTATGCCAAAGCATAATGGCCCAAAACACAACATTAAAGACCTTTCATGCTAGAATGAAAAGTTTAAATATATTTTAAGAACTACACTTTTTCCCGGAAGCACCATCTTTTTATATCATCATGACCGTGATGCTATCGTTATCATAATACCAAGATATTGATAATACTTTTACATCTCCAACTATTATATATCTATTGTAGTATATATTTCTCTGTATTGTGAATTTTACAGCTCACAGTATCACCTTTTACACCAATAAACCAACCAACCAACAAGTAAATCAACCAAGCAATCCATTTTATTTTCATGGACAATACAATAATTATTTTAGCTCCTTTTACTCACTAATTCCAATTACTGTAACAATTACAATAATAAAAATAGTAATTATATTAAATTATTTATTTATCTTGGTAGCATTTGTTGTACCTTGTACTTTTAATGAGTTCAGATTAATTGGTTTTACCAAAGGAGAAAAAGAATAATAAAACTGTTTTTTTTTTTTTTACTAGAACTTTGTACCTGTTCATTTGTAAAGCACAAGATAATTCAACATTGAATACTGACTCTGTACTTATCATAATTCAGTGAAACATGCTGTCCAGAGAACTCACTGTGGAGAGGCCTCAATTGTCCTCTATTACACCTGGATTGTGAAGTACCTTTCTACAGCAAAGCTGATATGCAGATTTGACATTCACACAGTGTAGATGCTCACCTGTGGGAATAACCACCCATCATAACTTCAAAAGACGGACTTGAATGATTATGGCTTATAGTGCTCTTTGACAATCTCTCTCTCTCTCTCTCTCTGTGACTCTCATGGGATCCTTTTTTAATGTCTGTGTGAAAAGTTTCTTTCAGTTAAGAGACTCTCAGTAAAGTGTCAGTACCCCTATCTTCAATTTCCATGCATTTTGGTGATATCCGCTCTGAAATGAAAAATTATGCCCCGTAAGACTTTTTATACGTACATTTAGATCTCAGGACTTCTGTATTTTTCTCATTCAGCTAAACCAAGTCTGTCAAATTTTGTCCTTTTATTTTCCACATCATCATTTTCCCAATCATTAACCATTGCCAACTATCATTTAATGACACAATGTGTTCTAAAACTGCCATAAAATTTCTGTACTTTACATTGCAGTTGTCACTATGGGTGTTTAAAAGCAATTTAAAGGAATAGTTCGCTTCCAGAATAAAAATGTCCTGATAATTTACTCAACACCATGTCATCCAAAATGACTGTTCTCTTTGCTTTGTAAATACTAGTACTTCTGCTGGGGTGTGACCTTTCCACCATGACTATGTAATGTGTGAGGACGAGCATTTGTGATTAGAAAGTATATACATTTGTGACCCTGGACGACAAAACCAGTCTTAAGTTGCACGGGTACATTTGTAGCAATAGCCAAAAAGACATTGTACGTGTCAAAATTATCAATTTTACTTTTATGCCAAAAATCATTAGGATATTAGGCAAAGATCATTTACAAAAATTTTGTAAATTTCCTACTGTAAATATATCAAAACTTATTTTTGGATTAGTAATATGCATTGCTAAGAACTTCATTTGGACAACTTAAAAGGCGATTTTCTCAATATTTATATTTTGTGCACCCTCAGATTCAAGATTTTTAAAATCTCAATATTGTCCTATCCTAACAAACCATACATCAATGAAAAGCTTATTTATTCAGCTTTCAGATGATGTATAAATCTCAATTTTGAAAAATTTACACTTAAGACTGGTTTTGTGGTCCAGGGTCACATTTATTTATTTATTTAAATGGCAAATTGTTTTGCTAGATAAAACCCATATTCCTTAGTTGGGATCGTGTAACGCCCTTTGAAGCTGCAATAGAACTGTAATTTGTACCTTGAAGTTCACTATATGGAGAGAAATCCTGGAATGTGTTCCTCAAAAACCTTAATTTCTTTACGACTGAAGAAAGAAGGACATCTTGGATGTCATGGTGGTGATTAAAAGTGTGCTGAAGTGTTAGAACATACAGTTGAAGACAAAATTATTAGCCCCTTAATAGTCAATAGTGTATCCCTTTTGATTGATAACAGCCTTTAGTTGTTTGCTGTAGTTCTCAACAAGTTTCAAGCATGTCTCCTGAGGAATGACAGCCCATTCTTCCTTAGCAAATCTCTCAAGCTCCTCCAGATTTGTTGGTCTTCTGGCACAAACTCTGGACTTTAGTGTGCCCCACAGATTTTCTAATGGATTCAAGTCTGGGCTTTGTGTAGGCCAGTCAAGTACACTTACTTTGCTCATTTGGAGGTATTTGGGTCGTTATCATGCTGGAAGACAAAATGTCAACCTAAACCAAGTTTTCTTGCAGACTGTCTGAGGTTGTCTTTCAAAATCTTCTTATAGTCTTCCTTTTTCATGTTTCCTTCAACCCTGACGAGATTCCCAGTTCCAAATGCACTGAAACATCCACACAGCATTATACTCCCACCACCATGTTTCACTGTGGGAACAGTGTTCTTGGGGTTGAATGCCTCTCCCTTCTTTCTGCAAACATAGGCAACATCTCTATGGCCAAAAAGCTCTAGTTTTGTCTCATCTGACCAAAGGACACATTTTCAGTATGCATCACATTCCCCCAGGTTGTCCTTAGCAAACTTCATTCTAGCTTGGAGGTGTCTCTTCTTCAGAAGTGGAGTCTTTCTTGGTCGGCAACCTTGCAGTTCATTCCTGTGCAGGGCTCTAGTGACTGTCTTTGTTGAGACATCAATTCCAGACTTGACTAGGTCATTCACTAGTGTCTTGGCAGTTGTTCTTGGGTCTTTAGAAACCTCTCTCACTAGTTTTCTTTCCAAAGTTTTTGAAATATTTCACTTCCTGCCTCTGCCCGTCTTGTTTTCCACTGTGTTGGTCTCTTTGAACTTCTTGATAATGCATCTCACTGCAGTTCTTGACACTTGAAAACGCTTTGATAAATGTGTGTATCCTTCTCCATCTTTTTGAGCATTAACAATTCTTTCTCTCAAGTCCAAACTAATTTCTTTTGTCTTTGCCATGTTGACAGTGCATATTATTTTACCAGTTGTTTCGCAAGATATTAAACCTCAGCTTAAAGAGCAATTTAAAGGCTTAACTAGGTTAATTAGGTTAATCAGGCAAATTAGGTTAATTTGGCAAGTCATTGGACAACAGTGGTTTGTTCTATAGCTTATCAAACTAATAATTTTCTTAAGGGTGGTAATAATATTGACCTTAGCAGTTTTTTATTTATATATTTTTTAATTCTTTTATTCAAGCAACTATAAGAAATCAGACTTTCTCTAGAAGAAGAAAAAATAGGAATAATGTGAAAACATTTTCTTGCTCTTAAACATCTTGTTAAACATCACTTGGGAAATATTCTAAAAAAAATGTCAAATTTCACAGGGGGGCTAATAATTTTGTCTTCAACTGTACATGCACATCACAGACATACAGATCTGACAGGATACAGCATGTACTTTATGCAAGACTCATTTACTAAATCATCTGAAAGATGTACTGTCAGATTATAGAGGGATAATTGCAGTATTTTTTCAAAGTAAATGAGAATGATATCATATTATTTTTTTTTTTTTTTAACCACAGTTTGAAGAAAAGTCATAATGTGAGTCATTTGTTTAATTAGCCACCTGATGAATACAACTGTCATGTTTTAATGTAAGAAAAGTGTCATGTCTTAAAATACTGAGTGCAATTTATTAACCTGAATTACCTCGGTGCCATCAAATTACTCACAGTAAATTGATTGCTCTGACCTTGCATTTCGCTTTTACGTTCTTTCTTTTCTATTTTTATTTAAAATTACAGTCCAGTATTCAAATGTAATTGAAAACATAGACAAACTAATTTCCCTGTTGAGTAAATGTGTTGTTCAGAGATTTGTGGTGTTCTGAGTTAAATTAAGCAAACTACAGTTTACGAAGATGAACCGTTTAAAATGCAGCTGAGCATCATCTTGTGTTTTTCCAAGCCTAGAGAGAATGAAGAAAACATTTGTTTTCTATCAAAACTTGTGAGTATCAAATGATACTAATTTTAACAATCACACAGAGATTTCTACATGTTTACATGTTCATTAAGATACTATTTAGTACCTTAATAATTTTTTATTTTTTTCTCAAGGGGACGGTTGGCTTGTCAATACGTAGTTGACTTCAGGTTTTCCTGTCATTTTGAGGACAGCTGGTCTATAATGTAGGCAAACCTAGACCTCCACACAGAGTCAAGTCAGTGCAAACATGCTGGATTTTTTTATTTGATCTTCTGTTGAGGCTTCAGGACATTTACGGCCAAGTAGTGGTGAGCTGCAAAACTGCGTGCTGTGTGTCTGGATGTGAATGTGGATGAGAGAGGGAAATGGAATAGTATGTGATAGTATGTAACCTTTATTATTATCTTTCTCTGGTTTATGTGTGCAGATTAGTTTATGTGAGGATAACAGTAAATGTCAATGTCATATGCTCATACTGATTTAAAGCATTTGAAGTTGGAGGACGTCTGCTTCTTTCCAGAGACCTTAAATGTGAGTGAAAAAGTGACTGAGTGGTCGTCACATTGTATACTGTGTTTTGTATTTGGATCCCAATCTGGATATTCTTTAGCTGGATTGTATTATAATGTCTTAGGTGTGATGATCAGATAAAGACCTGAAAAAGTTGATGGGATATTGTTTGTTAAATGAGGATCACTTTAAAACACTTACACACCAACTGTTTTTTTTTTTCTGACATAAAAATAGAGCATGACGGAACATTAACAACCCACTTTATCAAAATGGAGGGTAATTATTACATGTAGCACAATCTTTGTATGCAGATTATCTAATGTGGTTAGAATTTGTAATCCGATCAAGTAGGAAAAATAACTGCTAAGAGTAGAGTTTAGATCGAGAACAGAAACACAAGAAAAGAGAAATAAAGAACGACCAGATGCGTTTATACTTGGGTAAGAATCATAATTAGGTTAGTCATCTTGAATGAATCTTGGTAGACATTTACACATGGCTGGATAGTTATCTGATTAGTTAATAAAAAAATCCCCAAATTGTGGTAAAGATAGTAACTGAAAAAGGTTAAAATATAGAGAAAGCAAAATCTTGTCTACAGAGCACTGTATAACTAATTTTTAGTGTGTACTGGTTTATCGTGTTTACCTCATGCTTCTTTTGGAGAGAGTCGATGCTATTAAAATAATAATCACATATATTAATTGGATGAACAATGCGTTTCATTTAATAAAACCGAATGCTTTGCCCAGCCGTTGATTTATTGTGTTTTCCTTGAGAAACACAATAAATTTAATGACCATGAGAAATCATCATCCACATGTTCTGTTCCAGTGTTTATCAGAAACCTTGATAGATATTTAAACAGCTCTATTCACTATATATGAAGTGCTTGAAGAGAAAAACATTTCTCCACTGGTGAAAGGTCTGTAATCTTTAAAATCATATTCCATAGCAGTGTGAATGTCTTTCTATATAGCAGTGTTTTTCATCTCTGCTGTGGAGATTAGGATGCTGGGCTGGTCTTGGGCGTCCTGAGAGGGGTCTGAAGGGTCAGATTGAAGGGTCATGTGATCGATGAAGCAGGCAGCGAGGAGACAGAAGGCTTGTCTGGAATCAGATGAAGAAGCTTCTCACTCAATATCAGCCACACAAGATGCATTCAGAAATCACTGTGAAAAGTTACACTGTTAGAGAGACGAAAATAGAGCGCGAGGGAGCATGGCGACTTTTAGGTCATTTTTAAGGCGTATTAATGGAGATGACCATTTTTAGACAGAAATGGCAATTAAATGAGTCACATTTGGCAATGAATAAGGGATACAATTATATAAATTTCAGCCTTCTTTCTCACAATGCCTGGACCGCCTGACAGTTTAATAATGGTCTTTGAAAGACTTTTAAAATTGTAAATGTGAAACATTTTTCAGTGTAGCTTATTTCACGTTTTTACACACATTCCGTATATCACACATATGCCTCAGTTGTCTGCAGCCATTTTTTTCCCACAAATGATCTCAGTTGGATAGACACACTCCGTATGGCTTTCTGCACATCTTGTCATCGTCTTCTACAAAGCTTGACAAAACTATGCAACAACACATGCCATATGTCAGAACAGAAATAGTGTTACTTCACCAAGACTTTGCAAACAAGACATTTACTGTTTTGAGAAAGGGTGCATTTGATTACAAAGACTCTCCGACCTCACAACTGAAATCTTGAACTCGGTTCATTCCACTGATTAAGAGACAAAACTGCACTAAAACCGATTTTCGCTCCAAGCGTTTGCCTTTCTTTGGTGGTGACACGGCGTGACGAATCTTTAAAAAGAGCAAATATTTGATGTGCAGTTGTGTGTGGCGTGGTTACCGGCAAGGATTGAGATTGCGGGGTGTCAGAGTGCGATTTTCAGTCTGTTAAGACGTATCATGTGGAATTGTGCTGCGAGGCTTTCAGTTAAGTGCACAAATCCTTTAGATTAATCCAAAAGCAGTTATCAAGCTCTGACACGGCCATTATGAGACCTTCTCGCAGACATAGTTCTTTTCTCTGCCTCTTTATGGTCCCTTCACCAAGTGTCAGGTTCTCACGGCTTTGCGACGTGAAAGTCTAAAACTGAAATTATTTACGGGGTCGACCTTAAAACACATTGCAAAAGACACATATTATCCTCGCTAAGGTAATGAAGTGGAAGCAATAGAAGGAAGGGACAGAGAAAATCTCAAAAGATCTGCAGATTGAAAGTGAGAGAGATGAAGCGCACAAAAGGCAAGCACACAAAAGAAAAAGGTAAATGGAGAAGATATCTGAATCGAAAAGAGTGAGAGAGAATGGAGTGTTGGCAGATTGAAGTGTACTGGGCATTCGATAGCAAGATAATATACTCTAAAGGTCAGAGTGGTGCCAAGCAGGATTGATTCAGCGAGCTATACTTGACACGAGCCTCAGTGCTCTCTCAAATAATGTGTCTGTGGCAAATCAAGTCCATGTCTACAAAGTCATCAGGCTGACTTCAAGCCACCTTAGTGCCAGGGAAGCACAACCTGAGGGACGCTCCAGGCGATGCGCTTTCACAGGTTGGCTCGCCTAAAAGTAGTTCACCCTGATCTGGGAACGGGGTCAGTGTTTTCTGCGAATTGTAATAGGCTGAAGTGATCCTTGATCAGAACTCGAGATAATTCTCAACCTCTTTTTGTGCCTCCGCAGTGCTGCTGTTGGGGATTTTCTTGTACACGCGCTGGCGGAGCTATAAGGGGCTGAAGGAGGGCGTATATCATGTGTCTGCGCACCATGACGGATGGGAGGACATCCGAGAGAACGTGCTCAACTACGACGAGGAGGGCGGCGGGGAGGAGGATCAGGTGAGTGCGTGACTTCTGTTTCAAAATTGATTTCAGATCACAGGTCAGAGAATCTGACGCGGGAGGACAAGCGAGCGCTCAAAGTTACTATGACAACTCGTACAGGTTGTCATGACGCCCCGTCGCAGCAAGGCACCCTTGTCAGTTTGTCTCTATGACAACCTCTAACATTTAAAAAATGCGCTCTGAAGCTGATGACAAGTGGCTCCACTGAGCGCCGAGAGCAAGTGCGACAACTTATTTTGCTCGAAATGTGGCTTCCAGAAACCCACCGAACAAGAGGTTTGGGCTGTTTGATGCAACCGCCTGCTCCTCTGATCTATCTGAAGTACGTGGGTGTAGATATGTTGCAGGATCTTTTATTCTGTGTAAAATCCTGTTACATGATTATCAGATGCATAGTGGTGCTCTGATCCTCTCCATCTGATGAGGCTTCACACATCTCCCTCATCATGTAATCAATTACGCCCACACCCGTGTCACCCACACCTCCCTCTCTGTCTCTCTTCCTCCTCCTCTTCCTCCTCCTCCTCTTCATCTATTTTTTTCTCAAGGGGCATTATATGGTTTTCTTCCTCCCCCGAGAGGAATCATCCTCGGTGGAATAGGATTAATGTTGACGCTCAATGGGAGAAGGGGGACCGGTGTCTTGTTTTGTTGTGCTGACTGAGTGTGTAATGCCGGGCTGCGTCTGTCAGGATTCTTCCTCTCAGGTGCAGGAAGACGCACACAAAGGTGTTAATCAGAATGCGGCGTTAGCAGCTTGAATCCGGATTAATGCCATTAACAGTTTGGGGGATAATAAATTACATGATGAAGAAGTACAGACAAGCAGCTTATTTTGTCAGCGAGCTTGGTCTTATTAGTCGTAGCAGTTTCTGTGACAGACGTTGTTGTTATTACACCAGTTCCTAAACGCAATGGCACGTTATGTAACGCTAATGATCTTGTTATTTGTCAGCGCCTTACGCATTTAATTTCCCCCTCTCTCACTCTCCTTCAGAACGCCTATGACATGGCAGAGCTCCAGAAGTCACTGCAGCCCAGCCCGGCCCAGTCGGTGCAGTACAGCCGGTCGCGAGCCATCCACCACCACCCTCCCTCCCAGCAGCAACAGCAACACTTTTGCCAGCCTGACCCCCCCTCCAGAGCGGGCACAGCCACCACCACCTCCTCCATCTCCTCGGGAACAACCACTATTCGCAGGGACGTACCCCCCTGCCGCTCTCCGGCTCAAGGCCAGACTGCAAATCCCAGCCGAGCGGCCCAGCTGGCCCGCAAGAGCTTGTCGTTCTCCAGCCAGGACCTGGCCCGCTACCTGTGTGAAATTATCCGTGACGCCGACCAGCACCCAGAGACGGCGCCCTTCGACTCCCTGCAGGTCTTCTCCACAGAGGGAGGCGGCTCTTTGGCCGGGTCACTGAGTTCCTTCAGCTCCGCTGGGCTGGAAGAGGGAACGGCGGCAGGTCACGAATGCTTGAAAGAGTGGGGGCCGCGCTTCGAGAAGCTGAAAGCCCTCTATGAGCGGGCCGAGGGCAGCGACCTCTAAGGAACTGCCGGGAAGAGTTCCTGTGGCGCGAGGAGAGGAGGGAGACCACTAAAGACTTGTCTAAAAACCAGAGGGATTTTTCTGACGCCGAAAATTCCTACGCTTTGGCTTTCTCTGGATGTACTACTTCATACGAGATATTCCCTCTGCGTATGGAGGCGGGTGACATTTGGGACTCTCAATGAGCAGCAAATGGGAAGTGCTAATCCAGGACACAGCAAGTTGTGGTCACAGCAAATTTTTCAAGCCCAGAACGGGCGTTAATTAAAGTGACTTGCGGATGACAATGATTTTAGTGGAACCATTTGTTGTCTTTGTGACACAGGCGGAGCGCTTTGGACGTATTCTCTATGTCTGTATGGTCTAAATGTTCTTAAATAAAAGAGCGACAGAGAGAAAAATAAACTGCCAGGCTCAGCCTAGGAAGGGGTTTGTCCTCTTCCTTCACGGGCCGCTTTCTGAAATCAGTTCGCCGCTTGTTCTGTCAGGGTGGCCACTTGTGTTCATCAATCATAACTTCATACTCAGATACTGTTGTTTTTTTCTATTTGCTCAGCCCTCCGCTTAGATTCTATTCACTCGGATGCGAGGACGAAAGAGGCAGTCTGCGGAAAAAAAAAGACCAATAAAAACTGAAGATGTGTGAAAAACTTTGAGGAAAATGAAACAGAAAGCAGCCTTATTGTTTGGCATTTTAGGAGACATTCCTTGGGAATACAAATTGTGTCCTCTCTTTCTAGCCAAAAAGGAGTGAAGGAACGACTGGAATACAAATGTGGCTGAGGGACAAGGCTGAGTGGCTGGCATGAGATGGAAGTTTTCTGTAGCTGAAAACTATCGAAAACTCTCTTGGCTCTCACGCTTTACTGAGCGGTAGCAATCAGAGTCTGCCAAACTAAAGGATAGCCATTAAGACAAATGAGCGAATGTGTGTGTTGTTCCATGTGATCGACTCAAACGTGATATTGAGCTCTGCTGGAGGAGCTTTCAAAGCACTGGAATGAGCTTACCGTCCAGTTTGCTTCCTCCCGAAAGTATCGTATTATTAACCAAACCAGCTTACCAGACTGTATCGTCATTCCCTGTTCTACTATAAATAACTCCTTGTATCCCATCACATTATTCGGCACTGCAGTGAAAGAAATGGGCCTCTGCGCCAGGTGCTTTCGGGGAGTGGCGGGCCAACGGTTTCAGACCCTGGGCACCTCCCATGTAACATGTTTAATGGGCTTGTGAACGCATGTGGTGAGGCTGCATGGGGTGAAGGAAAAGTGAGGCAAGCTTGTGTGTGCAAATGGAATAACTAAACGTCTCCCCCCGTGAGGCCTCAAATGCCAACCTTGTATTTTATGCATTTTAAGGCAATGTTTTTTGCCCTCCTTTTATCATTTCAGTTATTTATTTATTTATGTTTTTTTTCTGGAGAATGCCGTATGTGGAGCATGACAGGCTGGCTGAGGAGAGTGCAGCGAGTAGGAGTGTGTTAAAAGACATCAGAGTGCTAATCCTAATGTGAACTGATCGCTCACTGTCATGCTGTGAACCAAAGGATCATGGGAGTTGGAAAACTCGATGGAGAAGTCGTCACTCTTATTACGGATCTCAAAAGTGCCAATATTTCCAAAGGCAGCAACACGAGTATAAAAAAAGGTTTTCAAGCTGAAGCTAAGAAATATGGCTGGAAGTGCAATGCTTGCTATTTCATAGAGTTAAAAAGAGGCCAACGGGATTGGCGCATGGAATCATTTTTGTAAGGGGATTGGGGAGGATCCAGCGCGAGGTGAGAGTATTCATGAATGAAGCTTGATGGGCTCTGTCTTTAAATCACAGAATTCCTTATCTTACGAAACCAATTCCTCTTTTCGATTTTGAACCAAGGCCACCTGTTTATTTGTGTGGTGAATATATACAGTACTCTATTTTGTGAAACAATGTTTTTACCTCATTTGTGCATATCAAAACAGAAGTAATTGCTTTTTAAAAAGTATATAAAGGGATCTAACTCTGTTTAAAGCTTGTTTTTTTCATGTATTATTTAATCTTTCTTTAAGTTGGTAAAAGTATCTTGACATTTTGTATTTGCATCCTTTAAATTGCTTTTTTTCCTTCTCAATAAATGGAGTTCTTCTGTTATGGCTTCAATTATATGTTAAATACTGCTATATTCAAATGAAACAGCAGGGTTTTTAAGTCTCTAGATGAATAAGTGGCCTATTTTTGTGTGGAAACGGAGCTGTAATTAGTTTGGGATAATGCAGAACATGAAATGAGAGCGGCCTAAAATCTCTGACCTGTATTTATCAAAATGCCTTTGTGATTTGACTTCAAATGACAGAAATCCTTTTGTAGTAACAGATCTGCAGCATCCACCATACAAATCTGCTTTAATACAAAAATGGAAATGTACACCAAACATCCAAAGACAAATCAACACTTCTGACACAAATGGACACAATCCAGCTGCTCGAAATACCACAGTAACAATCTAGTGCAATGAACTGTATCAAATAAATCTTATAGTCAAACAATGTTAGCATATGAAATCAAAGCACACGGCTCCATAAAGATCATCTCCTGAGGAACAATGTGTTGTGACAGAGACGTCGTGTGAAGCAAAGGGTTACGTGTCAACCGTCTGACAGGTAAGGTAACAATACTGGTTTCACCATATTATAATACAATCACAGAATGTCACAGAGGAGCCTTCATGCTACAAATCGAATTTGCAGAAAAAGAAACCCCATGTTTATCTTCAAACGCTTTAAAGTTATTCAAAATGATTTTGAACCTACAAAGATCTAACATCCTGGGGAAGAAAAACAGCAGCAAAGATTGAAGGTAGGTAAATTTTTGTAGCACTTGAGGCCAAGGTCTATTGAATGCATGAATCATTAGCGCACCAGAGCTTATCCTAAAATGGAAAGGCACTTTCATACACTAAAGGCTCTTCGTTTAGAGTGTAAGATGGAAAAATTTGCATCGTAACATTGTTGACCATTCAGTATTTTTAAAAAGACTCAAACTATGAATATTTTAACAGAACTACTTCACGATGAAGGACTAAGGAATGTAATGGGACACGTCTAACTCTTAAGCTGTTATTCATCCTAAAACATACTAAATTTAAAATCCCTTTTTTTTAAATCTCTAAACCCTCACATCTCTTTAGCATCTATAGTGTCAAAGTGACGACTTCATACTTGCACAACAGCACAAAACATACAGTAGAGTCCAAAAGTTTAAAACCACATTGAAAATATGAGTAAACTTGTTAATTCACCAATTCTAGGTCAAAGTAAATGTGTGACATTTATTCTTACGATTTAATCTTACAATGAGTGTTTATGGCACTTTCTCTATGCCCATGAGTAAGGCTGGTTCTTGAGTTGTTTTTTTTTTTTTTTTTTTTTTTTTAAGCAGCCAGACAGCAGGACGTGGCCCAACTTGACACCGGCCAACAGTTTGGCAAATAAAAAGACAACACTGCCACAGCCACTAATTACCCCAAACTGCTCTTGTGAATTCCAATTAAAAAGCATTCTTCTCCATTGCTATTTCCTATTGTTGTAAGTGCGACAGGAATGAGGCTGTGAAAGCAGTTGTTGCGTCTTCATCTCACATTTAAGTAGCAAATATGTGTGAAAGAGTATTAATGTGTGTTTGGGAAGGGCACGTGTCAAAAGAGATGCGATGATCAGCGAGAGAAGGGGTGCGACAGACTGCGAGAAAAAGAGATTTTCCTCCTCTCTCCACGTTAAACTTGAGCTCCTGTTGCGGCAGACCGGCTCAGAATAGATTTACACACACAAACACGCACCAAATCATCTAGTGCACGCTGGCTCAATCAGGCATCTCTCCAATCTCTCTCATGCACACAGTCGCTCAAACACACACACACACACACACACACCTGCTACTATCACACACTCATTGAACATTCCAGATGGGGCGTTCATCCATCCAGTGAAGGTGGGCGACTGCTGTTGAGGAATGAGCGCTACGGACCGTTCTGAGCTTTGTTTTTCTTCTTGAGTTTTTTGAGTTTGTACACGTGAAACGTCTTGTTTTTGAACACTCGTGTGAAGAGGGTTGAATACGGAGGCATGTCGGTCTTAATGGCCTCACAAAACCGTGGGTGAGACGCCGGGATGAGGTCCAGCTCGTTTTCACCTGGGCCGTCCATGATCTGTAATGAAAACACATACACAAAACAATTTTTAAGATGACAACCCAGTAACTTTGTTTTGATACAGTGCCTTGCAAAGTATTAATTTTTTTCACGTTTTGTTATGTTGCTGTCATATGTTAAACTGATTTAAAATGACTTTTTTTTTTCCACATCAATTCACACTCCATACACCATAATGACAAAGCGTGAATAGAATTGTCACATCTTCATAAATTTATTAAAAATAAAAACCCTGAAATAAGTGCATTGCATAAGTATTCATACCCTTAACTCAGTACTTAGCTGAAGCACCTTTACAGCCTCAAGTCTTTTTGGGTATGATGCCAAATGCTGATGTTTAAAACATGTCGCAATTATTTGGCATTTTTTTCCTCACCTCTCAAGCTCTGGATGGGGACAGACGCCCATTTTCAGGTTTCTCCAGAAATATTTGATCGCATTCAAGCCCAGGCTGTGGCTGGGCCGCTCAAGGACATGCACAGAGTTATCAATAAGCCATTGTCCTGTTAAAAGGTGAACCTTCTGCCCAGTCTAAGATTTTAAATGCTTTGGACTGGGTTTTCATTAAGGCTTTCTTAATATTTTGGTGCACTGAGCTTTTCTTCTACTCTGATGAGTTCTTCAGTTCCTGCAACTGAAAAACAGCCATACAGCATGAGGCTGCTACCACCACATTTTACTCTGCAGGTGATGAGCAGTGCCTGGTTTCCACCATATATGATGATTGGAACTGAAGTTCATCAGACCAGAAAATGTGGTTTCTCACAGTCTGAGGGTCCTTCCATGTGTGTTTTTATGTGTCTTCATTGAGGAGAGGATTGAGTCTTGACACATTGCCATAAAGCCCAGATCGGTGGAGTGTTGCAGTGATGTTTGTCCTTCTGTAGGTTTCCCATATCTTCACATATGATAATGGAACTCAACTAGAGTGAACATCAGGATCTTGGTCACCACTCTAACCAAAGCTATTCTCCATCAATTGCTCAGTTTGGCCAGGAGGCCAGCTCTAGGAAGAGCCCTGGTTGTTTCAAACTTCATCCATTAAGGGTAATGGAGACTACAGGCTTCTGTGAACCTTCAATACAGGAGAGTTTTTCCTGAACTCTTTCCCAGATCTGTGGACTTGATGCAATCCTGTTTCTGAGCTCTACTTTTTTATTTGTATTTTTTTTTGTACCTCAGGGCTTGGTTTTTGCTCTGATACGCATTTTAAGCTGTTAGACCTTTTATTAAGATGTGTGTGCCTTTCCAAATCATACCCATTCAATTGAATTGGCCACAGGTTAACTTCACTCGAAGTGTAGTAACATCTACAGTGCAACCAATATGAATTTCATGAGCTAAATTTCAACCTTCCAGAATAAAGGTATGAACACTTATAACCCTAAACACCCTAACCCTAACCCTAACCCTAAGTTTTTTATTTCTAATAAATTTGCAGATATGTTAAAAAACGGTTTTCTGCTTTGACATTATGGTGTATGGACTGTAGATTGATGTGAAAAAAAGGCAATTTAAAGCAGTTTAACATGCAACATATCAAAATGTGAAAAAAAGTTAACACTGTAAGCCTTTTCTACAAGCATGTGAAAAAAAACAGCAAGTCAGATTTCGCTTCCCCAGTGACGTAGGAAGGGGATACTTATAATACTACCGGCCCTTAACCTGCACGTTTCCACTCATGGTGCTGTCATTTTGTTTTCGCAAAGCATGCTAGCTGTTCTGTCGTTGGCTGCACAGACAAACACAGAACACTAGAGTCCCAGCCTCAGAGGAGACAAGAGAGCAGTGGATTTATTGATTTATTTACTGTATATTACGCTGCTGCCACACAGATCTAACATGCAATTTCTTTCCCAGATGTGTACCTTTACAGACATAACCGACTGTTTTTGTAACTCGTTTATGTTTTTAACATTAACTTGTGTGTATTTGACAGTTTAAACGCAATAAGACATGAAAGAGAATACAGTTTAGTACTCACATGCTGTGTGATAGCCGCTTTCTATATCAGAAGTTTAAACTAATATGGTTTAAAATGCACAATTTCAGTGCGATAAACAAAACCAAACAGATGTTTCTATTCTGAAAAAGGGGGTGGGGTGTAGCAGCTCATTTGAATTTAAACAGACATGCACGAAAAACAGTGTTTCTGCTTCTATTCAGAAAAGACATTTTTAAAATATATAATAAATGATCTGTAGGGTATTTTGAGCTGACACTTCACAGACACATTCTGGGGACACCTGAGACTTATATTACATATTGTAGAAAGGGGCATAATAGGTCTCCTTTAAAATAATGCTTCTTATCCATAAGGTGATAGTTCTCTACAGTGAAAAATAGAGGGCAGATTTTCAGATGAAGCAGAGTCTCAGAAGAGTCTCTTCTTTTAAAGAGCATCCACTTCTTTATCTTTCAAATCTTAGAGAAATTGTGCCCTGAGGTTTTTTAAACATTTACTTTGAGATATATTCCCAAATTAACAGAAAGGCCTTGAAATGCTGCTGTGAGATCATTTAAGCACCCAGAGATAGAAAGAACTACCACCCATGGGAGAGATCAGAGCGGAATCTGAAAAAATAAAAAAATATATAAAAAATATCCCACACAACACATGGCTGTTTCTGGGCCATCGGTATTGCATGTACACTGCTTCTTTGGTAATTCCGTCTGCAATTAACAAGCTTTAATTAAAGCAGATAGATGTAATCAAGGTTAAAATAACATATGCACACAGAGCATGTTACAAAAGCGAATCTTATACAAACTGCTGGAGGCAGAAAGAGGGAAGGAATCAGGCTGCATCAAACGAGTAAGTGAGCGAGGCTCTTTCACTGACTGCTCAAAGTCGGATCAGAGGAGCAAGTGAGGCAAACTTCTGTGAGATCTTTCAAAGGCATGGCATTCACCTCAGACGCATGAATGACAACTGCTGACAAGCTATTTTCAGCTGGAGCTCTTTGCTGGGATGCGGGGGAGAGGATTTTTTTTTAAGCCGATGTGTGCGCAGACATGAACACAAAGCGCTGCAGCTTAGAAGTTGGAAATTTTGCTTTTGTCAGATATTATGCACAACTCTAATCAACTACAAAAGAACAATCAAGCTACCCAAGCGAAAAAAGTCACTTAAGCTAGATTGCGCACAGGGTGAAACAGTATTTAATAACTATGAGCTGTGGGTGAGTGAGAACAAGATGATGTGACAAAATGAGAAATGTAAGCATCAACTTTACACAAAACGGCTACAGACGTTTTACGTGAGGAATGAAAACACCTCCGAGAGCTGACGAGATTTCCCAGAAAAAAAATAAATAAAAGCGGGACCAGTGAGCTTAGCATCTAACCCAAATGTTATTTGTATAAAGCCATGTGTAAAGGGCAATGTTGTTAGTTTTAGCTGCTCTGAAAAAGTCTCTGCTTCTTGCGGAGAAACTTTCATTTAAATGGAACGAGTGTGGTGTGTGTGGGCACGAACTGGAGATGCTGTGTGTGACCTACATGTCCGTTTGCCAGGTCGAGCAGGTCCCTCAGCCTACAGCCACGGTTGTGCCTGCGCTCGTAGCAGATGCTGTCTTCCAGCACGATGTAGTCCGCTCCAACCGAACCGAGCACTTTATGAACCTCCTCGGCAGACTGTCGCGCATAGATCTGATATACCTAAAAAGGGCAAAGATGGGAGAAAGACAGATATTAGGTGC
Organism: Cirrhinus molitorella; assembly: GCA_033026305.1. Taxonomy (NCBI): domain Eukaryota; kingdom Metazoa; phylum Chordata; class Actinopteri; order Cypriniformes; family Cyprinidae; genus Cirrhinus; species Cirrhinus molitorella. The sequence continues at coordinate 32,193,417 of CM065118.1, read as the reverse complement.
TATAGCTTAGAGGTTAAAAGCTCCAGATTCATTGTTTGTCTAGTAAATATATACTGAAAGGTGCTCCGGATTAAAAAAAAAAAAATGTTAGGGAGAGATGTTTTGGAAGAGATCCCATCACAACTAATTTCCTGTGTGATAGGGAGGTTAGATATGCATGCTTTAAAGGGATAGTTCGCCCAAAAATTCTGTCATTAATTAGTCATGTCATTCCAAACCCGTAAGATGTTTGTTCATCTTCAGAACAAGATATTTTTGATGAAATCCGAGAGCTTTTTTGACCCTGCATGGACAGCACCACAACAATTAAGACCCAGAAAGGTAGTAAGAACATCATTAAAATAGTCCATGTCACATCAGTGGTTCAACTACAAGAATACTTCTTGAGTGTAATAGGGTTGCAACAAACAATTATTCTGATAATCGACGAATCTAACGATTATTAGAACGATTAATCTACTAATCGTTGATTATTTCACTGATTAATCTGTAGACTTTGATTGATTATTCATCTTTTGCAATTAGTAAAAATATTATACATATTCTAACATAAATAAAGGTCACTTCAGCTTTAGAAAAGCATAGTATGTAATTACAATTAGTATACAATTAATTGGTAATACTTTACAATAAGGCTCATTACTTAACATTAGTCAATATGAACTAAGAATGAACAACTTTTACAGCATTTATTCATCTTAGTTAATGTTCATTTCAACATTTACTAATGCATTTATAAAAATCACAAGTTGTGTTTTTTTTTTTTTTTTTTTTTTTTGGTGCACTGTGAACTAACATGAACAAACAACGAACAGCTGTATTTTTATTAACCAACCTTAATGAAGAATAATACATAAATGTAATTAGTGTATTGTTAATTTATTTTAATTAATTAGCTAATGTTAACAAATGATAACTTATTGTAAAGTGTTACCAGTCCATTATACAAAGAAATGTATTTGGCATTTAAAATGTACGGTGACCGGCAGGGGACATGTTCGGTTCACTTAGTTTTGTCGTGGCCACGACATAATTACTCGTGGGAACGTCATAATATGTCGTGGCCACGAGTTATTAATTCGTGGGAACGTCATATTAACTTGTGGGAACGTCATAATATGCCGTGGCCACGAGATGCTATGTTGAGGGAACGACATCCTTTTCTCGTGGCCACGACTTGTTATGTTGAGGGAACGACATCCTTTCGTGGCCACGAGCTTTATTATTTGTATTATTTTTTTTATTTTTAGAATTTGTTTCTTAAATAAATTCGTTTTGGTTAGATTTATATGCTGTTTAAAACGAATGCCATTATAATTTGAGTTTTATTTTATAATTTGTCTGTTTTTTAAATAAATTCGTTGTGGTTAGATTTATGTTGTTTATAACGAATGCCATTATAATTTGTTTTATATTTTAAGTTGTCTTTCTTAAATTCGTTTTGGTTGGACATAGCATATGTTGTTTATAACGAATGTCATTATAATCTGTGTTTTATTTTATAATTTGTTTCTTAAATAAATTTGTTTTGGTTAGATTTATATGCTGTTTAAAACAAATGCCATTATAATTTGAGTTTTATTTTATAATTTGTTTCTTAAATAAATTCGTTTTGGTTAGATTTATGTATGTTTATAACGAATGGCATTATAAATTGCGATTTATTATAATTTGTATATATAAATACACTATAATTTGAATATCTTCTCATAATTGTGCCCCCCTATGAAAACGAAATTCAAAACTTTCACAGGAGTGGATCTCCCTCATCAACAATGTCAAAAATTCACGTGTACGACCACCTTCATCGACAGCTCCCTTACCAACTACATCATCATCTCTAAACACAACATCTAATTTTGGGTTAAGTCTCTGACGTCTAAAGGCTCGAATAGCACTTTCCAAGATGTTGCCCCTATTAAAAACTATAAAAATTAAATCGTACAATAAAACACAAATTATAATGACATTCGTTATAAACAACATATGTTATGTCTAACCAAAACGAATTTAAGAAAGACAACTTAAAATATAAAAAAAATTAAAATGGCATTCGTTATAAACAACATAAATCTAACCAAAACTAATTTATTTAAAAAACAGACAAATTATAAAATAAAACTAAAATTATAATGGCATTCATTATAAACATATATAAATCTAACCAAAACGAATTTAAGAAACAAATTCTAAAAATAAAAAAATAATACAAATAATAAAGCTCGTGGCCACGAAAGGATGTCGTTCCCTCAACATAGCATCTCGTGGCCACGAGTTAATATGACGTTCCCACGAATTAATAACTCGTGGCCACGACATATTATGACGTTCCCACGAGTTAATATGTCTTGGCCACGACAAAACTAAGAGAACCGAACATGTCCCCTGCCGGTCACCGTAAAAATGAGATGATAGACAGAGATCTGCTTTTGCAAGTCAAAATAAGGGTAAGTGATTAGATGCTCTGTTTTTTGGATAAACTATTTCATTCAAAACATGATGTCTTAAAATATATTTTAGGGTTATAATAACCAAAACAGTCCTGAGGTAGTTCAAGTTTTGATCTCTGTAAACAAAACTATCACTTTAATTAAATTATTTGTTTCCCACTAATAAAAATATTTTCTCATTAGCCAGCTCCACACTGAAGAGCTGCTTTATAACAGGAAATCAAGTTGTAATTCCAACTGAAAGCGACAGGTTTTTCATGTTAAATACCGCAAAGCTGTTTGACTATCTATTGCATAACGGACTATATAAATAAACATGATGTGAGCGGACATTACTGGAGTAAGTTTACATTACTGAACTGCAGAGCTTGTGCAAACATCCACATCATTGTAATCAGATGCAATATGCAATATGTTTTTTGTTGTTGTTGTTGTTGTTGTTTTTGTGAAATATTATTGCAATTTAAAATAAGTTTTGTATTTAAATATACTTTGGAAGATATATTCCTATGAAGAAAAGCTGAATTTCCATTTTTTTTCTTTACTCGAGTCTTCAGTGTCACATGATCCTTCAGAAATCACTCTGATATTCTAAATTATACTCAGTGTTGGAAACTGTTGTGATGCTTAATATTTTTTTAAACTTTTGATACTTATTAAGAAATTAATACTTTTATTCAGCAAGGATGTGTTAATTGGATAAAAAGTGATAGTAAAGACATACTGTTAGACAATATATATATTTTGAATAAATGCTGTTCTTTTTAACTTTTTATTCAAAGAATCACGGAAAAAAGGTATCCAAAAGGTTCCAAAAAAAGCAGCATATAACAGTTTCAACACTGATAATAAATCAGCATATTAGAATGATTTTTGAAGGATCATGTGACACTGAAGACTGGAGTAATGACTGATGAAAATTCAGCACTGCATCACAGAAATAAATAATTTGTAAAATATATTAAAATAGGAAACTAATATTAGAAATTGCAATAATATTTCACAATATTACAGTTTTTTTTCTGCATTTTTGATCAAATAAATACAGCCTTGATCAGCACAAGAGACTCCATAAAAAATAGAAAAATAAATAAATTAATAAATTAAAAAATTAAAATCGTAATCATGATCCCAAACCTTTGAATGGAAGTGCAAATGTGTATATGTTTTTTCCATAAGCCTATAATGAGCTTAGAAGTGAAAAACAACAACAACAACAAAAAAAAAATGCATTATTGAATAAATATAACATAAACCGTTAGAATTTATATTTAGTTAATTAAAACTACATTACAACTAAACAATTCAGATGACTGTGGCATTTTAATCTAAAGACCATGACTAAAAATAAATCAAAATTTGCTGTTACTGTTTTGGAGGATGTATGCCAATGGTTTTGAATGTGCTAATTAAATCACCTGGGAAATTTACGAAAGTGCAGTAATACACTCGCTTTTTACAGTTTACAGTTATTAAAACATGTCATTAAACATTTCTGCATCTAAAGAAAGCATTTAAACATTTGAACGTTATTCATTTTAATGCCGCTGTTGTAAAAGACCAAGCAGAAATACAGCAAGCAGAAAAAAAAATGTCAGGAGTAATGCATAGACAGTTTCACAAACCATGAAAATATATTTACAGTATTTCAATTAATGGAGCAATATGGCAACATAATTGAGGACTCTAAGATTAGGTTTGACATTTCCATATATCACATGGAGATGTGGTTTAGCGTGGCAGAAAGGCTGCTGTAAACTCAGTGGTTGGGTTTTCGTGCCCTTTTTTATTAGTTGACAGACTATCAGAACTAAAACTCATTTTCTCATAAGACACAGATGCATACCATGCAGAGAAGAGAACAGAATGTTCTGATGAAATCCATGGCAACTGACCAAACAACATTACTGTTATAACAATCGCCAACCTAACAAACCTTACAATAATTCTGGAAAAATGAATTATAGATTCACAATGTATTTGCTGATATGACGTATAAGTATTTATGGATCATTTTTCATGACAAAATGTAAATAAATACTTTTACAAACAAACATTATTTTGTATGGATGTGAAAGAATGTGTTGCATTTACGTTGCATTTCCTCAATTGAGGCAATAAAGGAAAGAGCGCCTCATCACCTCAGTCTGATGAGAAAATAATCACCACTGCAAATATCAAATATTATGCAATATGAATTACAGTAATGTTCAAAGCAATATGCACTTTGCCTCCTTGAGCTCATTGTTTCTAGAGAGCTGCCACCATGCTGTGATTGGCTGATCACTCTGTCATTCTGGCAATGCGCTAATGTCTACCTCTCATGCTCGCAACAGATCTCTAAATCAGCACAAATGGGTAAAATTGGTGGAAATGAATGGACTAATTACAAAGTAAACATCTCACCAACTCGGATATTAGCACTTTGGCCTTACATAAATTGAAAAGAATGAAACATGATCATTATAGAGACACTTATTAACTAGCATTTAGCTTAGTTCAATTAAAGCAGCAGGCTACTCTCAAACATATAAAAAAAAAAAAATACAATTATGCTTGTTATTTTGGTATTGTTGTTATAAAGGGTGTGCAGCAAAACCAAGTATTTCTGCATCTGTATTTGTTGCAACAACAAAATTATTTGCAGTGCTTGCAAAATCGCTAGCCTGACATCCCGGGGCTATTGTGTTTTCCAGTCGGGCTACCAAAATGTTTCACCGCCCTGCCCGGCGGGCTATGTTAAACTAGAGGGCTCCTGCTGGTCCTTAAAACACTCCTCAATTTAGTTGTATTAAATTTAAGGCCATAAAAATTTTTAAATACATTAAATAGTATAAAAGAAGTCTTAATTATAATTTTAAGATGTCTTACAGTTGCACACGGAAAGACAAGATTCGAGATAGGACTGGATTAAACTTCAAAAGGCAGTGATATCACTGAATAAATCTGCGCGCTGCACGTTGCAAAGTCAGAATGCGTTATGGATGTCTTTATATGAATGCAGGCTATCTGAAAAGAACTGACTCTCCGTAAAACGTGTCGTTGGCATTTTCCTGTGATAAAACAGCGTTAATGAGCGCGGTGCTGCTTGCTTGTGTACAGCCGTTACTAAGGAAACCGCAATATTTTGGCGCTCCTAAAGCGCCACCTCGTAGCAGAGAATGATTTTCCATTTCTAATAAATTTTTCTGCTGTTCATGATCAGATTATTGCAAATATCGACCAATGTTTTTATGCACCAAATACATCGAGTTGTAAATGTGAAAGAAGTGCCTTCTAAAAGTCCAAACAATTAAGACAGTAATATTTATGTTTTAAATAAACATAATACATTATATACTTGATTTATCCCTTTTAATGGTCTAAAGCAGGGGTCACCAAACTTGATCCTGGAGGGCCGGTGTCCTGCAGAGTTTAGTTCACACTTGCCTCAACACACCTGTCTGGAAGTTTCAAGTATACCTATTAAGACATTGATTAGCTGGTTCAGGTGTGTTTGATTAAGGTTGGAGCTAAAATCTGTAGACCCCTGTGACCCCTGGTCTAAAGGCTAAAATGCCGTTGTATAAAATTTTTGGTTTTTGTGAAAACCTGTATGTGAACTGTAAATCATGTAATTTTATGGCTTAATACATTACTGTACATTGTCCAACCCCACTCATATTGTTTATTTTGCTTGTGCAGCTGTTAAAAAGGGTTGTAAATTGCCTTAAATTGATGCAGATACCCTGTAAATAGTGAAATAAAATTCCTTCCTTGATAGTTGTTGATATTTGTGTATTGAAAATATTTTTGATTGACATTTAGACTCCTGATTTTCTATTTTTCAAAAAATTGTCTTCTTTGTTTGGGCTAGTTAAATTAATTTTCGGGCTTCCAAAATCTGAAGAGTACCCGAAGGGCTACCAGAGATTTTGAAATTTTGCGAGCCCTGATTTGTATCTTGCTCTGACACAGAAGAAACTGTTGAATAAAGTGGTTATTTTTGTTTTCTTTGCACACAAAAAAGTATTTGTGTAGATTTATGACTATTTTAACAATGTCCTTACTACCTTTCTGGGTCTTGAACGGGTCAGTTGTGTTGCTGTCTATGCAGGGTCAGAAATTTTTTGGATTTCATTATAAATATTTTAATTTGTGTTTTGAAGATGAACGACAGTCTTATGAATTTGGAACGACATGAGGGTGATTAATTAATGACAGAATTTTTATTTTTGGGTGAACTATTAATTTCATATAAACATACAAAAGTGTTATAGTATTGGTTACTTCTTTACAGTTTAAAGTGTAAAGTAAATGCATGTTCAGCATGCATTTAAGTCAGAAACAGTGTATACATCTGACAGCGTTTTAGTGCCATGTTATTTTTTTTTTAAATTTAAGATTAGCAGATTAAAGTTGCAATATTTCGAGAAAAAGATAAAATGTTGAGAATAAAGTTGAAATATGTGAATAAAGTCGAAATATTACAAGAATAAAGATTAAATATTTTGAAAAAGTCAAAATTATGAAAATAAAGTCGAAGTGTTTCAGAATAAAATCTAAATGTTTCGAGAACAAAGTTAAAATATTTTGAGAATAAAGTCAAAATTACGAGAATTAATTTGTAGTAATTACGAGATTAAAGTTCCAATATTTTGAGAGTATATTCCAGCCTCTTACGCATGCAAATGGCCCAGATTGCTGTATTTGCATGTGAATGAGTCATCTTTCCGAATACAGTGAGAAACTGACAGAATTTAAAAGCTGAGCTGTTATATTTTTAAAGCAGCAAAGCACCAAATTATTACGATTACTGGGTGGCTGGCATGCCACAAATTTTTAATAATATTTCTAATCATTTACTATTATACTTTGAATAAAACAGCTTGTGAATAGCCACTTACACTGCCCTCCAAAAGTTTGGAAACACCCTAGAAAAGTGGGGTTTTGGACAATATTGGCATGGACCTTTTTAATTTGAGATCATTTTGCACTGATAAGGGACAACACAAACTACGAAAACATATTTTGTTATCTAAACAGTTTATACATAGAAAAAAACTTACATTTTCGATTCATAAAAATATCCACCATTAGCAGCTATTACAGCTCTGCATAATTTGGGCATCTGAGCTGTCAGTTTATTTAAATATTAACTTGATATATTACTCCAAGCCTTCTGAAGGATTGCTAAAAGCTGATTCTCACTGGTTGGACACTTCTTACAGACATCACGGTCACGGAGGGCATCACGGGGGGCATGTCTGATTTTGACATGTATTATATTGCCATTATTATGTAATCAAAATGAAAATTATTATTGCTGGTCTTCAAAGATAATGTCAAGTTACTTTAATGTATTTTTGGAGGGCAGTGTATATACCTTGCAAAAGACAACAATATCACTTATGTTAACGTATGTTTAGAACGTTTTATTGTTGTTTTTAATGAATTTAATTAAGACCCATTGTTTTGTATTTCACAATAAAAAACTGACAGATTTTGTATATAAAAAAGTACCAAAAGCACAAAGCTTATTGCTATTATTGGGTGACTGGTGCAATACAAATAGCCCTAAAGAATGCAATCAAAGACATGAAATATTATTTCCAAGCATACTGTGCCTGCGAGTATAACACATGAAATGATTTCTGCTAATAATCATATATTTAAATAAATTCCGGTAGCTCCCAAATCCAGGCCATTTACATGTGCAGGCTATACTCTCAAAATATTATAACTTTAATTCCTATGACTTCATTTTTATAATTTTGACTTTATTTTTGAAACATTTAGACTTTATTCTTAAAATATTTTGACTTTAATTCACCATCACAGAACATCAAACTGAATTGGTACATGAATTTATATTTTGCTATGATAAAACTCAAACCCAAAAGGGGACTTCCTCTTGCCTCCTCATTTTAAAGTCCTCATATACTCTTTGCATGTCTCCAGTTGGAGAACTTCTGCTTAAATGCACTGATGGGTAATTTGGGTCTCTCTGGTTAGATCAATTCTCATCAATTCTCTGAATGAAGCAGGAACAGTAGATGGAGTCTGGTCTTCCACCAACTGTTCAGATCTATATTTTCTCTTCCTCAACACTCATGAACAAATGAGAGAATGAACACACACCCTCATTTGATCATCACAAATCCTCCTCTGACTTTGACCATCTCACCATTCTGCCTCACAATGAACCTCTGCTACAGACAAATGTCCTGTAGCGAAGCCAAAAGTAGCATGCCGTTTTCTTTCAGACAGAAATAGAAGAGAGTGACAGCTGATACAATCAGAATTACAGCTCAAAACAAATGAGTCAGTGTACATTACACATTTTAATGAGGATGTTTTTATAGATAAGTGCCCTCACTGTTTCTTTTACACATCAAGACATATCTGAGCAGTGCTGTGGAGTTTATTTCACTTCATAAAGACGCCCACTGATGTGTCAACCTCCAACCACCTCAATGAGAAAAGTAATTAAATTAAGTCACACTTTTGCTGATGAGGCCAAGTATATAACACTGCATATGTCATTAAGAAAACCCTTAAAGAGGATTTATGAACCATTTACTTTGATCTTCTTGATATGGCCCATTTGTAATCTCATCATGAAGATTATCAACTGATTTGTTAAGGTACACACTTTTAGACTCCAATGCATTTATTCCTTCTAACAGTATCTAACGAGTTTTTAGTGTTAGTTTCTGACTGATTTATTGCTGCTTCATTTATTTCAATTTACATAATGAGGCATGATTGCAAAGGAAAAGATTTAATTCTCTGTTCATATGCAAAGTCTTTCACTTTATGATCTAGTCTGATTGACCATATGTTCAGCTTTGAAACGAAACAGCATTGTGTATATTTTATGCAAATGATATGCATTAAACAAAACATGTATATTTTGTGACTGTTGCACAATCATAAACCAATACACCCATGATTGCTACTTGTGTCCTCACAAAACTTCTTCAGACTAGTGTTGTTTGCAGCATTTTAGTATTGACACCAAATAAACAAAAACATTTCCCAAAGGCGAGTCAATTTTTGTCCCAAGAGATGTGGAGGTCCTAGACATAGTAGAACTTGGACTGAATTGTGATTCTTACCTGTCTGGTCCTCTCTCTTAGTGCCTGGTCCTCGTAGTGTGGATGGTTTGTCAATACTCTCCCCGTACACAGCTTAATTCCCGCCAACAGCTGCATGCTGCCTGCAAACACTGCCCGTTTGGGCGTCTTCAATCTGTCAAGAAACAAAAAAAGAGAAAAAAAACATGAGAGAGCGCTGTTACATACACTTCTCAGTTTCACTAATATTTCAGGACAGGCGATTGCACAAGGTGGCTGGGTGTGTAGCGGTGGCATTTATGAGAAAAGCTAAACCTGCAGACATTTATTTCAGGTGAAGGTGGAAATGTGAAATGGCTCAGTGAGGAGGGACGCAGTCATTTGTACGCTCCCATCTCCCATGTCTGAAACGCAGAAGGTTTGAAGTCTACCGCAGGTTTAAAAGGCACTCTGTCTGTCTGGATGTAATCCGTTTCCTGTCATTTTATGTATGTGCATGGCATTGAGGGAAGTGCTGAAGCTGTATGCTATTTGAATAGCCTGACGGATATTTCAAATACCATATGTTTATCAAAAATAACCTTTCAAAATCAGCTTCAACATTTTACGCAACATTATATTTCTGACTATTAGAAAACTCAACATTCCATATCTTTTGTTGTTAGTGGTGTTTAAGGGCAAATTTTGTGTTGGTAAAAGCAGCCAAATTTGGCAGATTCCAGTATGAGCAGATTGCATGACACCCTCATCCTCAAAATCCATCAACAAAATTGCAAGTTTAAAGAAAACACAATCCAAAGTACTAAAATACATTTGCAACTACAACAAACATTTGTTCCCCCCCAAGCTGTCTTTTATAAAAATGAATAATTGAAATCACTGAAATAAATAGATATTTAGAAGCCTGTTAGGGATCTGTACATTTTACATCATGAAAAATAATAATAAACCCTAACCCTAATTTAGATGAAAAATATACACTGCCGTTCAAAAGTTTTGGATCAGTAAGATTTATATATATATAAGTTTCTTATGCTCATCAAGGCTGTTTATTTGATCAAAAATACATATCATATTTATGATGTAAAATTACATTTTTCTATTTTAATATACATTAAAATCTAATATATTCCTGTGATCAAAGCTACATTTTCAGCATCCTTACTCCAGTCTTCCGTGTCAAATGATCCTTCAGAAATCATTATAATATGCTGATTTATTATCAGTGCTAGAAACAGTTGTGCTGCTTCATTTTTGTTTTTTTGGATCCTGTCATACTTTTTTTCCCCCCAAAATTATTTGCTGAATAAAAAGTTAAAAAGAACAGCATTTTTTTAAAACCAAGTTTTTCTAACAATATACACTGTGGTTCAAAAGTTTGGGGTCAGTAAATTTTTATTCTTTCCTTTTTCAAATAAATGAATACTAAGCAAATACTTATATTGTTGGAAAAAAAATCATATTTTGAATGAATTCCATTCTTTTTAACCTTTTATTCATCAAAGAATGCTGAAAAACTATCTACAGGTTCCAAAGAAATCAGAAATCAGCATATTAGAATGATTTCAGAAGGATCATGTGACACTTAAAGACTGGAGTAAAGGCTGATGAAAATTCAGCTTTGCATCCCAGAAATACATTATATTTATAATATTTTAAAATAGAAACCATTATTTTATATTGTAATAACATTTCAAAATGTTACTGATTAAATAAATGTCTAAACAAATGATAAATAAAAAAAAAAAAAAACAAAACAAAAAAAACATTACAAGTCTTCTAAACAGCAGTGTAGTTCACTGTATTATTAATACATTTAAATGTTTAACTTTAGGTTGTTGGGGTGGGTGGGGGGGTGTCTTCCACAAAAAGCAATTTTGGAATTGTGTTGGGTCGTCACTTGACGTCTGGGTCCTGAAGCAAAACAAGTTAAAACAACCACTGATTAAAAAAGCTGCCTCAGGCACTCAAAACTCCCACCCCATGTCTGTTCAATTTGTTTAGGCAATAAAACGAAATATCGCCACAGACGTCTTGCTTCAAGGTCGGTTTCAGCTCAAGCCGGTAAAGACAAAGTGTCTGTGCTTGTGAAGGTTACAGAGGATATGAAGGTTTCATCTCTTTCTAGTCTGGAATGGGCTGGATTAAATATTGGATGCATGGAAGAAATGTTTAATTACAGAGGAGCAAGTTCGGTCAGTATGGGTTAACCATAAGCATGGTCCCTCACAGAACAACCTTGCTACAAGTTCAATAACACAAACACAGACAAAATACAAAATTAATTCCATGTCACCCTATAGCAGGTACAATAACACACCCTGCTTCATCTCTGGTCAGCTCGTACCACATACAAAAAGATGTTAACAAAGTGGACAGACTCACAAACACACACTTACATAGGGTGACTACCAGCTATTTTCAATCTAGAGTTTACTAAAGCACTGAAGCAGCAAAGAAAGAAAGAAAAATGGCTCCAATTACATTGCCATCAAAGAAATTGGCATGACCTTCACCTCAAAGACAAACGTAACAAGTGATAACATATACACGCACCAATGAGAATGACTGTGAGAGACAAAGTCTCTTCCAATAATAGGGTTCAGGAGCAGACCTTCTGATGCTAGCAGGGAATGTGACTGGAAAATGAGAAATTATCTGACTTCTGTGGAAAAACTTTAAAGAGAGGGCAGCCCTCAGAGTACAGTACTCACTGTACTGCTAGACAGACACACACACAGACAGATACCAGTTGAATTCATTGAAAACATTCTAGTTTTCATCAGTATCTTTGTCTTGCCATCCAGCATAATTTTTTTTTTTTAGATCCAGTGTTTTGATCCAGTGTACTGTTGTGTCGTCTATAGGTTTTGTTTCAAACAAGTTAACTAATTTGCCAAGACCAAAAGCACTTATGGGTCAGTGTGTGTCAAATTAGACAAAATTAAACAAATGTGTTGCCACACACACACACTCAAATTTTATTTACAGTTTGTGTAACATGATCTAGATCTAATTACAAAGATTTACTTCTGTATGTATTTTACGAAACCTGGAGGAAGCAAAACAAATATGTCTCCCTATAGGGCTATGACTGTGATCGTGAAGGCTTTATATATCTTAACAGTATCATAACACATGAAAAATAGAAGCCAAAAAAAGCTAGCTATGTATACATCATTTCTAAAGCACTGTCTTCTGCTTCTCATGGCAAAATGATCAAAACATTTCTTCAATTCCAAGCTGTTAGTAATGTATTTTTTCCCATAATGATTAAACTCCTTCTATTATTCCATAATTCTTCTAAAAGTCATATTAATTTTAGTCAAGTTTACTCAGACTAAACTGTACAGCCTTATTTTAATAGACAGAAATAAGATTTGACAAAAATATCTTTGCGAGAGAATGCAAAAGTTTTGCGAGGGAACGCAAATTTCATCAAAAATATCTTAATTCGTGTTCCAAAGAAGAATGAAGGTCTTGCGGGTTTGGAACGACATGAGGGTGAGTAATTAATGAACAAAAAAATTCTATAATATTGTTGGGTTATTTAGTAATTCTCTGGCGAGAAGGGGGCTATGAGAGTGTCACGCTGCTTCTCTCACATCATTGATCACAGCAAGGTAAGCGACAATTAACACGACTGACTGCTTAGTTAGAAAAGTATATTCATCTTTCACAACCCATATTTAAGTGCCCCGCTCTGTGCAGCAAGCAGTTTCATGTGTCAAAACAAACAGCACAAGGTGTCAGTAATTCCACCTCTAGAGTCTCTTGTACTGTATAATGGCAGCAGACCTTCTCAGCAACTCTAGCAACAGACACAACCCAGAAAACTATTGGTATGCACATTTGGAGATAACCGACCTTTCCAGCAATCGGCTATTGGTGCCAATTATTTGGCAAAACCGATCAACTGGTCTACCTCTATATGGTACAATATTGCGTTTTGAGGCACTCATATGATAATATTCATGGGAGAATCCTGAAATATAAAATACAAGTATGTCTTGTGTGTGTTCTCCACAAATAAAGTTTAGTGTTCACCAACCATAAACACTGCATATTCAAAAACATTTTAAAATGCGCTAGTGTTCATTTTTACCCGAATAAAGTACTGTGGGTGTAAATTAATCCATCCAAAATGTATTGAATAGGGTTAACTGAAAATGCACAATTCAAAATATATATAAATACACACACACATCTATATATATATATATATATATATATATATATATACACTGTTCTATGCGGACAGTGTACAAAAAAACAGAGTAAATACATAATCAATAATAAATCTCACAAAATATTCAATCATACACTGTATGAGACAAGAGTCCAAAGTAATGTTCTCACAAGCCACTCCTATTACCGGACAAAAGATTTTCCACTCAGACTAACTTCTATTAAACATCATCCACAGAGAACCATATGGTCAACTACAGTAGCACAGATGTCAGAGACAAATGATCTACTTGGCCTACCTCTGCCTAATAGACCTTTTTCACACTTCTGTGTTCACACAGAAAAAGGCTTCAATAAAAAGAGTAAAGAAACTTCTGTTTTATCCTTCATCAATGACAGCGACTACAGAGGAGAATTATTATTGATCTCAAATACACAATTCATTAGCAGTAATGCTTCCAAACAGTCAACTTACTTCAATATGATTTCCTGTGGATAGCGATATAAAGATAAATGTTTTCCCTTCAACATCCACGGCGGCAAGGATTTTATGGTTTCAAATGGCTGTCACTAACGATTATTTTTAGAATTGAGTAATCAGTTGATTATTCTGATGATTAATTGATAACATAAATTACTTTTTTATAGATCTAAGCAAACAATAGGATTTAAAACTACTTAAAATACATATATAATAGCAAGGAGGCAATAATAGTTCATTTAAATTTAAAAGTATCAAAAGCAAGTAATCATATGTTTGTTTAACAAAACTGAAAATACATAATGTATTATAAACAACAGAACTAACATACATTACATCAAAGGTCTGCAGAGGGCTCCAATGGCCTGACTATTGCTGTTACACTCTAAAGTGCAATCTAATCCTAGTTTAATATTGACTGAACAACATTTAATTTAAATGCTTTCTTAAACTCTAATATTTGGCCATTTTCTTACGACAGAAATGCTACAAACACTGTCATTTCTTGAATATGTAGACATCAAAATGTCTAAACTCAGGGTAAAAAACTTTTGTTCTGAAATCATGATGAACAGTTAGAATATTTAGAAAGTTGATATATAGAGGGTTTTCACTTATGTTACTTTTTTTTTTTTCAGTTACCCAGATGCGCAGTCATATTGAAGAAACTCAGATGTAAACAACAGCATGGGCTGCAGGGTAATGTACTACTGAATACATTGTTCTTCTAATTTATGCTGTCTAAACCATGGAAAAAATGTGTGGAAGCTGCTAAATTATACAGAGAATGGCTTCGTAAGCAGGAAATTACACAATAGTTTGACAAACAAAAGTTATTAGGCGGTAAAGATATGTACGAGCAGTATTAATTCAGATATTAGCCTAATATTTCACCTACCTGACCAGAAATTATAAGAAAAAACACGAATGTTATCAAGATTCTTGCCCTGGAAATCCTGGTTGAGTTTGGCCAACCACAAGTGCCTTTTGTTCCTCAGACAATTTTTTGCGCTCTTCTCCTTTATTTGTTATAACGTTTGACAGTCTCTAGTACTCCAAATGCCTTTCCCGGTCCGAAAGATTTGTACAGCCCAAAACATGACAATAATTAATAAGCAATAATCAGCAAAATATGCAAGCTTTGACGTTCAGTGCCACCAATATGGCTGATTGATGGTGCATCATGAAAACTCTCTATTCTCAAGTGTTGGCGTAGGTTTATAAATGATTAACCTTACAAATCTGATGAAATGGTGCATGTTGCGTTCCCAAACGAACCAAATGCAATCAAGTTTTTTTTGTGTTTTTTTTTTTTAATCGGATAAAAAAAAAAGAGTTGTGACAGTGGTGAGTTCACAAAGTCTGACTACATTTTTTATTATCGAAATGCAAACGAAGCAATGCATACACACACAAAACATATACTTTATGAGTAAAGATTGTAAAGAGTAAACAATAGGGAAGTTGGCATTGCTTTCATGAACTTTCTAGTGAATATATTTATCCATGTAGGATTTAAGAATTGTTTTATATAGAATCTTGATAGCCTAGAGTCCGTCTATTCCACTAAACCACTGAATTAAATTGTTAAATGAGCATAAACTTACACTTTCAATGGTCTCTTTGTACTTGACTTGGCTACATTAAATCCTCTGAGAGTGACCTGAACGTTGTGCAACAGTGACTGTGTTAATAATTTTGCTTATGCACATTAAGTTAGTGTTAAGGATGTGAGTTAACTGTGTGTGACTCTATTTGCATTTACATGTTTGCTGAGAAAAGGTTTACTAGATTCACAACACTCTTAGTTCAAGGACGAATGACATAAGAGGGATTTTCCGAGTTACCACCAGCTCATCTGGTCTTAAATCTACAATACACTGGCGTAATATCTATTAACCAAGGAATTTCTGAATAGACTGAACTTTGACCTCGCCCACAGTGCATCATTTTCCACTTTTGGGGGTCTCTATGTAATTACTCCATATTGACAAGGGACTATGCTGGCCTCTACCAGATTTACATTTAATTTCAGATTTATATTCTCTTATGTAAATGTCAGCTTGTGTTAGCCTGCACCCTGCTGACATTATAAAAATTGATTAACATCATTAATATTCCAAAGAGAGGGACACAGAGGGTGGCCCGAGCAGCAATATCTTCATAGACGTATGCCTATGCAGTACATCTCCTTAGACAGAAATGCTTTTTGAATTTAGTAAGCAAAATGAATGACCTCACATTAGATTGATGTTAATCCACTTTTATAAATACAGATAAATCAGTCCGTGTCGGGCCGTCGCAGTTTGTCGAGCACTTAATCATTTCAAAGGCTGATATTGATAGTACGGTCGGACGTGTCAGTCATGTGCCTTGAGATATCGCAATGTCATTGGCTTAAATCGCCATCTGTGTACCAGTACTACAAACTCTCAAGGCCACAATAATGATATTCCCAGACATAACTGTCAAAATTATCACTCATTAAAAATGACTAGTATCTGCTGTTGATCTGGGTCAAACTGATGAGTGCTCTGGATGATGCGTTCTTCACAGTGACCATTTGTCAAATGGTCCGATAGTCTGTCGGCATTTAAAAACAAAACCAAAAAAAAATCAATTAGGTGCTGAATGACATGAATAAAGTCTATCAACACTTCAAGAGTGAAGAGAGAGGCAGGCGATGGAAAGAAAGGCTGATGAAGGGGTCAATGACAAATAAGAGTGTGAGAACTAAAAACAAGTACAAATATTTTGAAATTCTAACCTAAAATGCTTCGCCAAGAGCTTATAAAATGTAGCTTTTGTATTCATGTTGTTTTTTAAACAATGAATGAATGAATAGAAATATATTATTTAGAATACCATATACAGTTGTATTAAATCCATTTTATGCATTTATATATTTTTGTCATTGACCCAATTCTTTAAAACAATAATAAGTAATAAGACAAGAAACAAATGAAAGAAAGAAAGTCTTAAAAGGCAATTCTATCCAAGGCAAACTGATTTGGGGGAAGAGTACATTTTTACACAATTACTGTGCACAAACACACAAACAAACATGTTCATATCCACTTTATCTTGCAAGCTATTTCCTATGAATATGTGAGACTGATTCATTAGTCACTCTCGGTAAATAACCAAAAGAATTAAGAAACAAAGCTATTTGTGCCTCAAACCACTGTGTTCATAATTACAATACATTAAAATAATATAAGAAACACCAGCCGAATATCAAGCTATTTTGTATAGCTAAAAATAATTGAAAGCAGATGACTCTGAAAGCCTCGCACATTCAAGTTACAAATGGCCGCGCCTGCTGTTATGTTAAAAATAAGGTGGATAGCCTTACTTAAATGTCCTTCAGATGGCAGAGAAGCAGACAATGAGATGCAATGCATCACACACACAAACAGACTGGCCAGTGTGGAGATAAAGCTAAATCAGGATGGGATCTGTGAGTGCTCTCAAGTTGTGTGGACCTTAATCCTGTGTATCAAAGAGAGAGAGAGAGATGGAAAGAGAGGAAGGCAGGCTTCAGGGAGCATCTGACTGAGGAGGGTTCACAGAGTGATGATAGACTGATTGATCGGGCGAGAACACAACTTAAAATGTCAATGATTGATCTGTACGCAAAAAGAATGAACTCAAGTGAAATGAAATTTCACTCTGTAGGTTTCAGAAGTCACCTAAAGTAGAAGTAATTTGGGGCCAGTAAACCTATTTGTTACTAAGCCGCAGAAATGTTTCTAAATGAACAATAATTCAAGTGATTAGATGTCTGAGACTTCTTGTTAGATCCCACAACAACTGGCAAAAGCGTCAAATGTACAATTCTCAGTGGTAAAACAAGAAAAATGACAAGTGTGAAATGGTGTCAGCTAACCTTCCATTTGTGTATGGAAAGCGTATATTGGGGTGTTTGCGAATTAGTGAAATTCTGCTGAAGTTCAAACAAGGCTAGCATCTGTGAGCACGGCTATTAGCGCTGCGTTTGTGAAATATCTCCACCGAGACATCTCCAACAACATCTCCATCGAGACGTCTACAGCAGCAGCAAAAGCAAAAGCCACTAATTTGATCAAATTAAACTGGAAAGAGGAGGAAAGTGGCTAGAGTGACAATTAGAGTGGAAGTGAGAGCGAAGACGTCGAAAACACGAAGGAAAGAAAGAAATAAAAACAGAGAAAACAGCAGGAGGAAAATGCGTCTTTGTTCAGATGGGGAACGCAAATTACTTGTGCTCCGAGGGGCTGAGAAAGTTTTTCCTTCAGAGAAAACAAAAGACTAATTTATCTTCATTATTCAAAACAAGGCAACATTCAGAAATAACTCCTTTATGGGGGCTATAACAAAAGAGTGCACAGTAGAAAACTACAAAACAAAAGAGGGAAAATTAATTACATGGCAGGGAGACGTTCACAACGATAACGCTGACTGTGATGACAGAGTCTCAGACTTGCACAAAGGACTCGCTTCCATCTACGGGACAGATGCGCTTCTGCTGAAAGGCCACTGATCAGTCATGAAGAGAAGACACATACACATGACACCGTCCCCAAAAGCCTTCCCAGCTGATTTGCAGAGATGGTAGGTTCTGAACTGTTACTTAGAGACTATGATGGCATTCACATGGGTGGTTTGTGCTATAAACTAGCTCAGAGGTTCTCCTTTCTCATGGGACCTGTTTTGTCAATTCACGTTCTTGCACAATGCAATGGAACAGAATGCACTGTGTTGGATTACTTTTAATTTGACAAAGCATCTGAAAAAACAGCAAGCCACGACATAACCAAAGACATCAGTCAGCAGAGTTTACTTGAGGTTTTACATATTGTACATTTTCGCTCACACGTGGACCTTGCATTTTTTCACTAATTAGTTAGTCCACAAGACAGAAACTCTGACCATGGATGCTTATTCACAGTTGAAAAAGAAATGGAAGATACGGAAAATACTGTAGATGACCATATCAATAGATGCCCTTGAGCAAGGTGAATTAAGGTGCAACTCTAGCTTGAAAGAGCACAAACACATTTTTATTGATTATTTTATCTAGAAAGATATATCCAGACACTGAACAAAACTCACAGTTTGTCAGTGTTAATTTGTATAACTATGAATGGGGAACAAGGAAAACAAACGCCTTCCACATAAAAGAGCCAAGCCCCAATTGACCCGTCGCAAACAGCTTGATTGACATTGAATCAGCCATTTTGTCCAACAAACAAATCAGACAGGAGAGTCTTGTTTATTTAGTGCTTAAAGTAAATAAGAAAAGACGGTCGGTTCAAGTGTTGATTGATCTAATAAGGCAATACAGTGATCTGTCACAACACATTTAAGAGCCACAAAACAGTATTTATTGTTTGAATTTCTTTAAAAATTGACAACATTTTAAAGTTGAAACCTTGTTTCATACCAGAACTAACCTACTCTGTCTTTGTTGTCAGTTCTTTCTTTCGCAATGTATTTTTTACTGCGTGTGAACATGATGTGTAGTGTGAGAACAGAATTGTCCAACAAGCCAATGTACCCTTAAGGTCTTGCACATCGAGTCCAACATTTTCCTCATAAATTTTCGCACATTAAAAAATAAATATGACCTCACGGTGTGTCAATCAAGTTTAAACTGCCTCTAAAATTTTCGTCTGCCATAAAAAAAAATTCTGATCCGTTTAGATTTTCTGTGTTATTCGGATCTCTAGCAAGTATTTTAAGAGGTGTTTTGGCAATTCTGAGCCACCGTACAACCGAACGCCAAAATCCAGAATGGTGTCTGACAAGTTGATCCACTTCGTCTCACAGCACAAAACACTGTATGTCAAACAAAGTGCGAAATACAAAGAGATGGAATATAAAGACAGATTGTTACCAAAGCATCAAACTGAGCCACTGACATCCTGAGGTAAACTTTGAATCACTCGGGATACTCCTGCAGCTCCTTGATAAAGAGGAAAAAACTCTCCTTCCACTCTACATAGCTCAGGATTGGATGAAACCAATATTACCTACCTTTTTAAAAAAAAGAAGAAAAACTAAATCATCCTCACTGCATCAATACTCCATTTGTATTATTTCGCAACAGATGAATTAATACACATCAAACGAATACGAAAAATGCATACAAAAGTTTCAGACTCTTTACGCTACACATGTTCTCACGCAGTGAAAATACACTGTGAATCAATTAAGAAACTGACAACGCAATGTCAGACAAGACAGAGCAGGTTGTTTTAGGTATGAAAGTAATTTTTAAAAAAGCATTTTTAAAGAAATTCAAACAGTAAATAACGTTCTGTGGCTCTTTAATGTGTCATGTCAGATTGCTGTATCGCATCAGTTCAAGCAGCACTTGAACCAATCATCTCGTTACCAGTTTTAGCATGTAACAAACACAAATGAATATCAGAAGGTATCTTGTTTCAACCACTGAAAAACACACAATTTTGCAAGTTGAAGTCCACTGACATTAATCTACTCTCCTGTGTGGTTCATTTGTCTGGCAAAAATGGCAGATTCTGCTTTATGATTGGTCAGATCGCCTGTCAATTAAACTCCCTGTGAAGGGTCATTTTTTCAACTTATTGCTTCACCGCAGCTGCCAAAAGAAGTTCTGGTTCTCACAGACACGTGCATGTTGGCTGGACTATGGAATAAGGAAAGTATGCTTTTTATTGGTATTTGAGAATAAGAAACAACATTTGTAGGACAGTTCATGTCAGATTTTTGTTACTGTTTAAATGTTATTTAAATGTGAGTTTGGCAAGCCGCTTTTTGGGAATTCAGTATTTCCCCATTCAAGTAGATGCAAGCTGGTCTTGATGTATGTCCAAAACAGCTGCCAGGATATGTTGCAAATATGACCAGGGAGTGAACTGACTTTCCTTGAAAGGGACTTTAATTGATGCATGCTAATAAACAGTATATTTTGAAAGGCTATGCATTCAGCTGTTCACAAACTGAAGTATACTCTGAGCTTTATAGTATGTACATAGATGGCAGAGCTCTCTATTATTGCCATTTTGGTTATGAAAATTAACAAAATTTAGTTTAACTAATAAAAGTCAGCTAGAAAAGATGTTTCTGTGTTCAGTGTCAATTATTTGATTTCAACTATGAGTGAAATCCTAATTACATCCCTGGGCAATAAAGCCTCCCCTCCAGCAATCTGTCACTCACATGAGATCACAGCAATTAGCAAAAAACAACGATCCGTTCAATTCCAGATGGACAAAATACGTCCCATCCTACTTTTTTTTTTTTCAAGAAGGCATTTTACTCGGATATATAACAGACAACAGAAAAGAGACTACAATCATAATTTCCATTTCATGGTGACTGTAAAAGAAATAAATCCATACAAGATGGCAAACGAAGCAAGAGACACGTGGAAAATGTGGACAAATCCAGTCATACAAATGAAAATTACTGGATAACGCTGAATATCACAGAAATTGCCAAATTTTGGATAGATCAGGGGTGTCCAAACTCGGTCCTGGAGGGCCGGTATCCTGCAAATTTTAGCTCCAACCCTAATTAAATGCACCTGAACCAGCTAATCAAGGGCATGCTAGAAACCTCCAGGCAGGTGTGTTGAGGCAAGTTGGAGCTAAACTCTGCAGGACACTGGCCCTCCAGAACTGAGTTTGGACACCCCTGGGATAGACAGATCGATGTCTGTGGATATTAAGCCGCAAAACTACTATTTAAATATGAACACATATATAAGTGTCACACATGCAGAAACATGAGTGACTCTTGTGGTATTTTTATATTGATTATTTAATGAAACCATTAAAATGGAATCCATAAAATTAATAAGACAGAATTTGGTAAAAAATAAACCTTAAAAAAAAAAAAAAAAACATTTCACAGGGCCTTAACGCTTTAACTGTCATTCCCATATTTGAACATAGACATGAAAATGTATTATATAACCTACATTTTTAGAATTCATGAACAAAAACATTTTGTATATGATTCTGATGTACATTTTAATGCAATGTCTGATTTTAAAATGGTTTTCAAAGGATGAATTTGGAAAATGTAAGTTTTCAACTGATATACTTCTAAAGCATTTCTAAAGCATGATAGGGAAAAAGTCTTTTTGTGACAAGTATGAAGTATATTTTTGAGGTGCACTCTTGTCATAAATTAATCTGTTACTTTTCCTACATAATTTGAAACACACAAAAATGGTAAAATATCTATTTAAGAGTCTTAGACCTTTCCAACGATATCTAGTTTGTCATGATTACATTAGGATTTATTTGTAAAATGGTGAAGTAAACTTAAAACATTTAATTTATTTTAATAAATTGCTGTTAAATATTGCACATTTCATGATTTCAAGTAATTAGACATGTTTTTTGATTAAAACAATTTAATTTAACCATTTAAACAGACTCTAGAAAACTGAAAATTGGGAAAAAATAAAACATTTCTATATGGCCTTAAATATCCCATTCATTTTCTCCACAGCAAAACAGGTTTTCTCAACTCTCACGAGCTCTGAGGTAGTTAAGTGATGGTATATGCTTCTTCATTTTGCATACAATGCTCATAATCCTTAAGACTATGCCAAGAGCAAAGATAGCATTTTGAAATTGCATACTTATGGCCATTGAGATGAATTAGAATACTAAGAGACTGCTTTCTCCAGCTATTACAGACCTCCTTGGAGTCAAGTCTTCTGTGTGCTCTGTGTAAGGAGCATTAGAATAACAGAGTCGCTGCCTGTGTACAGCATTCCAAATCAATCACTCATGAGGATGCTGCCTATGTGGGCAGTAAACAGCAAGGCAGCTCACTAGGTTTTGACGCACAGTACCTGTCACTCTACACTATACAGCTGTCTAATAAAACCAGCAAAATCACAAAAGTGGAAAAAATGTACTTTCACGCACTCACTATAAAATCATACGCAGTGTCTAGCGTGTTGCTTTCAGCTCAAGATAAATCAAAAGATTGTTTGACAGCGATACTTTCACAGTTGTAGTTGTTCGCCCTCCCTCTTCACATTGTGCCACAGTATGTGGTTTATTATGCAGTAAGTTCCAATCATGGTTAGAGGCGGCTGATACTGCCACTCTCTTCAATACGCTTTTCATGCTCACCCTCCCTTCAAGGCAGAAGAGCATCTCTGGTAATCTACATATAAAACAGTGCAGGCTTTGGCAAGCCAAGCACAGGCAGAAGTGTGAAGTGATCCCCGCTTAACTCTTTCATCTGATGGTTAATTAGCGTGTGGAAGCGGCTTAATGTCGTAGCGTCAGCCAAGGGAACTCACCCACTAATCCCTGACACGAATCGCATTTCTTCAGGGAGAGATCACCTGTGTCACTGCAGCCCAAACATCTCACATTTTTTCTTACACAATCACACATATACACTTGACTATAAGCAAGCTTTTTTTTCCCCCGTTTGCAGTGAGAATGGTGTCATTGATGAAACCCTCTGTTGCCAGCCGCTGGAGTCTCTCCAGAAACTAATGTCTAATTCATGACGTCCATTTAAACCGGCCCAGTTCTAAACACAAGTACCTGCTGCCTTACTGCTGCAAATCTTATCCAATGAATAGAGTATTCACTACAGCTTTTTATTTATATCCTTCACAGTTGGAGTGAAAGACGTTTAATATTAGTTTAATCAAGAAGTTGGCAATTTTATGGACGTTAAGTGCAGGTTTTATGTTTCAGAACCCACACAATGCAGAATATTGTGATTTCCATGGTTTTGGATTTCCCAGCATGCACAACATCATGAATAAATTATGCAAATCAGTGTCTCAACGGTTTTGAGTTGTGTCATGTGCTGTTAACCTAAGGTGTTAAAGACATCTTTCTTTAAGTGCCATGTTTTGTGTGAGAAACATTAAAGGGATAAAAGGAAAAAAAAAATGCTTAAAATGTACTCGCCCTCAGGCCATAGATGTAGATGAGCTTGTTTCTTCATCAGAGCAGATTTGTAGAAATTTAGCATTGCATCACTTGCTCACCAGTGGATTCTCTGTACTAAATGGGTGCCGTCAGAATGAGAGTTAAAACAGCTGATTTAAACATCACAACAATCTACAAGTAATCCACACGACTCCAGAGTCTAGTCCATCAATGAATGTCTTTTGAAGTGAAAAGCTACGTGTTTGTAAATAACAAATCAATTAAGGTTAATTAATTTTAACCACTTCTGGATAAAATACAAGTCTATAATCAATAATAGCAATTCCACCAGTTAATAAGTCCATTCCCTGTTGTCCTCTCACATCAAAATCCATCAATATACACTACCAGTCAAAAGTTTAGACACACACTCTCATTTAATGTTTTACAAAGAAGTTTCTTATGCTCATCAAGGCTGCATTTATTTGATCAAAAATACTGAAAAAACAGTAATATTGCAAAATGTTATTGCAATATAAAATAATGTTTTTTATTTGAATATACTTTACATTATAATTTATTCCTGTGATGCAAAGCTGAATTTTCATCAGCTGTTACTCCAGTCTTAAGTGTCACGTGATCCTTCAGAAAATCATTCTAATATGCTGATTTATTATTAGAATTATCAATGTTGGAAATAGTTGTGTTGCCAAATATTTTTTGCAACCTGTGATTCTTTTTTCAGGATTCTTTGATGAATAACAAGTTAAAAAGGACAGCATTTATTCAAAATATAAATCTTTTCTAACAATGTAAATCTATGCCATCCATTTTTTTTTATTAATCTAACACATCCTTGGTGAATAAAAGTATTGATTTCTTTAAAAAAAAGAAGGAATAAAAATGTACTGACCCCAAACTTTTGAACAGTAGTGTATATTGTTAGAAAACCTTTCTATTTTAAATAAATGCTGTTCTTTTTTAACCTTTTACTGATCAAAAATCCTGAAAAAAGTATCACAGGTTCCAAAAAAAAACAAAAAATATTACTGTTTCCAGTACTGATAATAAATCAGCATATTAGAATGATTTTTGAAAGATCATGTGACACTGAAGACTGGAGTAATGATTCAGGAAATTCAACTTTAATTACAGATATAAATTGCACTTAATATAGAATTACATCGTAATATTATTTCACAATATAATTTTTTTTTTCATAGCATAAGAAACTTCTTTAAAAAATATTAAATGAGAGGCTGTGTCCAAACTTTTGACTGGTAGTGTATGTGTTTAGAACTGTTTTTGTTTTTAAACAGTGCTTGATCTGTATATATTTCTCTCCTGATTCAGAAAAGGCAGCTTTTTCACTGGAGAAAGCCGCAAACAACATTTTAAAGTCATGATCAATAATGGATTTATTACAAACACACATATTTTGCTTCACAATACATGTTGATAACTTGTGGATTATTTTGATGCTTTTATCAGCTGTTTGAACTCCCATTTTTGACGGCACCCATTCACTGCAGAGCATCCATCGGTGAGTGATGTAATGCTAAATTTTTCCAAATCTGTTCTGATAAAGAAACAAACTCATCTACACTTTGGATGGCCTGAGGCTGAGTATATTCTCTGCTATTTTTTATTTATTTTTATTTTTTTTGTGTTTGTGTGAACTATTCCTTTAAGGACTGTGTATGCCAGACTGATTCGTTATTATTCAAGCAATTACTATAAAACACTGCTAGCGAAAACATCTTCTCAATTATACAAATTATTCTGTGAGCAGAAAAAAAATAAATAAATAAACAGACCAAACCCTACAGTCCGTACGGCATATAGCTAAATAAAAACAGATTGTGTGATGATGAGGATGGATTACTGCGAAAAAAAAGTTTGGCATGCAGATGCGAGGGGCCTTCAACACTTCTAAAATAAAGTAAATGAAAAACCCATATAATATTAATCTCACGCTCTTATCGATGTCAGTGAATACCCTTCATTGTGGCTTGCGTGCCTAAGGTTGCAGACCTCTGGTGTGATCGGTGTCTGTGTGTTTGCTTGTAGCGTGTAAGAGGAAGATTACAGCTGTTTTACCTGATCCACTCCATTAGCTCCACAGTGTCTGGGTCATAAAACTCTCTCAGCTCAGAAATCTCCTCCATCAGTCTGGGCCAGAACTGTCAACAGAAAGACAGCGATTGAGATGGAGGGAGAGTGTGAGACTGCTGTAATGGGAATGACTCACAATAATCAATGATCAACAAAGCAGCCCAATAAACATCCACACACACAAACATACACAAATGTGCACAATTCATATCTGATTGCTTATTCCCACTGCTGTGTTAACAGAGACAAAAAAAAAAATGCATTGTGGAATCAAAACTCTTTTAGATAACACACACAGTGTGATACGAATTCCATTTGCTTGCACTAGAAGTCCTGTGTGACTGTTTATGGCATACAGCCACCCAGGCAGCTTAGCAATATATGCAAATAGATACATGACAGCATAGTCGAAAATGTCCTACCTTGTAATAAAGAAACGCCAGTATTACAATAGGAACCGAGTACCTGATCAGTCTCATCTGTGGAAACAGATTAATAACATAAATGGATAAATAACCATATAAATGGGAAGAAACAAGATGTAATTGTTGAGGCTCGAGGGCTGTGACTACATTGCCACCTAGTGGGGAAATGAAATATTCAGCTGTGTGCACATAGGCACATTAATGCAGATGAAAGAAAACCATGCCTCACTGAAACTCAATATTAGTTCATAACATTGAGCATTATAGCGTCAAAATTACATTTGGATATAGTGATATGTGATCTTTTGTGGTATTCTATATGTGCGGAATTCTATTATTAGACCTGTGTTTTTGTTATTGCTTGAGTATTAGGAGAGTGGGGTAAACTGGGTAAATTCTATTGTATTCTTAATCTACCAAACCAATTTATGCTGCATAAACGTATAGAAGCGCACAAGAAAAGTAACCAGTAAAGTACATTTTTAACATTACATTCAGTCAAACCACAATTTATTCAGACACCTTCAACATTTCTCACATTATCACAATTTATACGCTAGAGTTTTAAAAAAGGTAACAAAATATGACAAGAATTTTAAGAAAAATCTTGATAATGTAAGGTATGTATCAAAACAAGGTCAGGTCAAAGTGTCAAATCAAATTTTACTGGTAGTTCACTGTATGAAGAATTTTTGGGTATAATATGTCACAGTTTACTTTATTTTGCTATCCCCAATTACATAAATGAACTATAGTGTCCTTCACCCGCTAGTAACGTTTGAACGTGTCTGAACATTTATATCTTATAATTATATCTTTGGCTTAACTGTATACTTTCATATACGTTAGTGAATTGAAAACATACTGTATGAGGCCATGTGATAGTTGCTGGGAGGCAAAGTGTGTCAGATGCTTTGGGGTAAGATACTGTGAGAAACTTGCAAGCTTTGCAGCCAATGCAAGAAAGTTTTATAAAGATGTGAATAATATTCAGCGAAATAAGACCCAGGGTCAGAAAGTAACAAGGGATTGTCACAAAAAGGCCTTCAAAATGAACAAAAATGCCCCATAAATTCAAGACAAAGAGGCAAGAAATGCCCCTGTACAATTAAGCAACATAATGTTGCGTTTAAAATGAAATGTGAAAATGTATTTTAAAAAAGTGTCAATTTGCGCAATTACATTTAGATTCACTCACACTGCATCAGCTTTTACGCACTGTTTTGTGCAGCGTTGAGCCTTATAACCAATCAAACGCATTTCTGTTGAACTTGGGAATGCATTGACCAATCAGAGGCGCTAGATTAGTCAGCGTTGAACACACCGGAGCTGGTGATGAGTGTGCATGCTTGTGAATTCCCTCATCATAAACAACACAGTGCAGATACGATGTAAATTAGTGCAGATACAATATAAATAAACAGATTAATTTTGTAGCTTCAGTGATTTTAATGGGGAATTTTTGCAGAAAAACTTGCACTAGACGTCATGGTCCGACATGTTTGTCTGTGAAGCCAGAATGTGACATGCCCAAAGCAAAACAAAAATATTTTCTACAATACTACAATAATGATTTTTGTCATAACATTGCAAAAACCTATGAGCTCCTGTTTTTTACATGTATAATTTAGACAATTTTAACAGTTTCAAATACTGATTGAAGTACTTGGGTAAATCAGGCCTGGCGCCAAGGGGGGGCTCAGCAATGATCTGAAGGACCGATTCCTTCACCCCCGGAATACGATTTTAAACGCAAAAAACTATACCGAATGCGATTTCAACCGAGGGGTACCCCTCAGATCTGATTTGTGCCACCTCAGATTCAATTTGACCCACTCCAACCTCGTCTATTTTAACCATTCGATTCAAACGATCACCACCAGTGTATTTAAATTTTCACTGCTAAATTTAAATGTGCTTTTGCGCCTTGTCTGGCGCTGAGCCAGATAGACACGCTCAGTGCTTTTTGCCTATATTCAGCATTTTTAGCCACATAAAAATAATGTTTTAGTCATTTAAATTAGTTACTAGCACCAAAAAAGACATTTGTTAAATACACAACGATGAAAGCGTAAAGAAAGCGGCAATAATCCTTTCAATTAAAATATGACAACGTATTTTATTCATATAGAATAGCCCCCTCCCCCTCCGTCAGAATCATACAAGCCCCCCAGGTCAAGTGTCCTGGCACCGGGACTGGGGTAAAAGTAAGTTGGACATTAAAGACAACATATGGTTTTTATAATAATAAGGTGTTTAAAATGAAAATCAATAAATATTGCCCCTTAATGGAAAAGCTAATTTCCGACCTTGATTTGGACTGTGCATTAGTAAGCCACTTTTTATACAAAATGTAAATTATTTATGTGTCCCCCCTCACATGACACAAAATAACCCTAACATGAGACAAGCTTCACTGGAAAGCACTGTTTACCATCAGACATTAATATTTCTACAGAATATATATCCTGAAATATGTTTAGTCATATTATTTCTACCTCATTTCTCCTTTTCTAATGGACAAGTAAAAAGTGTGTGTGTGTGTGTGTGTACAAGTAAACATACACTACCATTCAAAAGTTTTGGGTAAGACTTTTTAAAAACAACTTTTATTCCACAAGGACACATTAAATAGATCAAAAGTGACAGTACAGACATTTCTATTACAAAATACCTCTGTTGCAAATAAATGCTTTTGAACGCTCTATTCATCAAAGAATTATTATTATTAATAAAAAAATGTTTACTTGAGCATCAAATCAGCATTAGAATGAATTCTGATGGATCATGTGACACTAATGCAGTGGTTTCCACCGCAGAAATAAATTACATTTTTAATATTTCATTACTGCTTTTACTGAAATGTCCCAAACTTTTGAATGCTAGTCAGTATCTCTCCTTTGCACTGTTTGTGTGTCAGATCTTAGTTTCTCACCATGGTTTTCGTGTTGCAGCGAAGCACCCTCAGATACAACGACCACACCTCCTTACCACACACCCCAAAGGCGGCGAATGCACACATGTGGCCAGTCCACAGATATTTCATCCTGCCAGCAGCAAAGATAGAAATCTATTGGTGCTTTCTATTTTATCATAAAGCTCAGACAACACACTGAAAACATGAAAGACTCGAACAGCATTCATTTTCGTCTCTATTACTATTCTGCCACCAAACTAAAACTTATGAAGCGATACTGCAATGTTCTACCATAATTCATTCATCATTAAAATCTCGAATGAACCGTCAACTTGGGATACGGACTAATAAGATGAAGAAGATCACAAATCAGAAGCGGTGTGGAGGACAGGAAATGAAAGTGGAAGCAGAGAAGAGGTTGAAATTGAGATGCACCATAGCGGCAGCAGCAGGGAATGAAATTACAGACAGCAGAGTGAGGAAAATACAGAAGGAAAATATTTGCATGGAGGCAAAGAGATACGTGGTATGAAAGCAACAAAACTTTCCAATTTACAAGTTGTTTACCTCATAGTGGAAAAAGCGAGCAGGCCGAAGAAGACGGTGTGCAAGAGATTGTAAGCGACATCCGGACGCATCCTAAAGGTCCTGTCCTCTCTCTCCCTGCTCGCTTGGCCTGACCCATTCAAGCTGAAATAAAGAATTAGGAATTAAAGGAACACTCCACTTCTTTTAAAAAATACGCTCATTTACCAACTCCCCTGGAGTTAAACAGATGAGTTTTACCGTTTTTCAATCTATTCAGCTGATCTCCGGGTCTGGCGATAGCACTTTTAGCATAGCTTAGCATAAATAATTGAATCTGATTAGACCGTTAGCATCTCTCTCAAAAATGACCAAAGAGCTTAGATATTTTTCCCATTTAAAACTTGACTCTTCTGTAGTTACATTGTGTACTAAGACATTAAAGATATTACACAGCGCCTGAAAATAGTTCCGACATGACTGGCACTAAGCCACTAAGCTAATAATAAAATAGCTGGGAACTATTTTTAGGCGCTGAGTAATATAAATGCGCCTGCTGCAGCCATGGTATGGCAGCAAAGTTCCTTGATTATTATGCCAGAAAGAGAGTATGGGTCCTATCCATATCAGCCTAGAACATCGCAACTTTTCATTTTCTGTCGGTCTTAGTATACAATGTAACTTCAGAGGAGTCGAGTTTTAAATAAGAAAAATATCAAAACTCTTTGGTAAATTTGAGTGAGATGCTAATGGTCTAATCAGATTCAATGATTTATGCTAAGCTATGCTAAAAGTGCTAACTCCAGACCCAGAGATCGGCTGAATTGATTAGAAAATGGTAAAACTCGTCTGTTTAACTCTAGAGGAGTTGGAAAATGAGCCTATTTTCAAAAAAAGTGGAGTGTTCCTTTAAACAAGAGGGAAAAAAGAAAGATCACTACCACATATTAAAAAATAATATCAGCAGCATTATTCACAGCGAGTGTGTGTGTGGTTTTTCTTTTTTAAGTACAGAAGGGTTAACAGCCTATCTGATTAGTGCATATGTGTGTGTGTGTGTGTGTGTGTGTGTGTGTGTGTGTGTGTGCTGCAAAGCCTTTGGGTGTTTATGAGCTCCTGTGATTCTGATAAGAAAAGAGAACAAAAAAGGGCCAAAGCAGCCCTTAAAGCAACAGCAAATCTGCTTTGAACCGAACATAATAACACATTCAAAAGCCCTAATGGCAAAAATATATCTTAGTGTCCAATTATTATGTAGCACATCTAATAAAGACTAATAACTCTAATTATAAATTAGCATTATGACCTGTGGTGGACGAGGTGGTTACGAAGCTATAATAACTGCTCTATTGGTCATTTTTCAGCCTATTTTTGTGCTCTAATTAGAAAAATGAGCATTATGAGAATAGTCCCAGATACGCGTTTGGTTAATGCGTAGCATACGGCATGGTGCTGCACTTGAGCATTTCCTACCGAGAGGAAGTGATGCAGTAGATTTACCTGAGATTAGAGAGCGCCACCAGCAGCAGCAAGATGAAGAGCACACTGAGGGTGCACAGATACGGATAGAGCAGCACTGTGCCAGCCAACCGCTCAAATGTATCCAATGGCAACAAGCCAAAAGCCTCTTCGCACAGATAGAGACTGGCATCAAAGTCTCTGAAAGAAAGAGGAAGGGAGGGAGTACAGGCAGGATATATATTATACAGATTATTGGGAGCAGCAATTCATCTGATCAAGTGAAATGGCTTCATAAATATCTAGTGGATGAGCAGATTATATTGTGTGCCAGATGTTATTTTTCCACTGGAGCTGGACGCATTTAATCACAGCGGATTAATGGTTCGCTCTAGTCTCCGAGTAGATCTCACTTCTGAATAAGACACCACGATATGGCATTTGACTGATGATAAAAGGCTTAGATGTAGCGCCATGAGAGATGACCAAAGACTTACCTCGTTGCCCCGAAGCCAAACTTGGCCTTTATGAACTTAAAGATGTGCTCGTCCGATTTCAGCTGGAGTATTTTCTGTCAATTAAAATGGAGAAAGTGAAGGATGAAATCATTCATGTAAGTGTCTCGTGAGATCGGAGCTGTGGGTTTTTATGATAGTGAGATATGAAGAAAGACAATGAGAGTGAAAGCAAAGCTAGTGTCTCGGGAGGAGAAGCTAGAGAAGCTCTATTTTATCATTAATGACAGGGCAGACGATGTTGAACACGATTCATAGCTCACCTTGGCTGAATAATTGATGGTGAAAGTTAATGTGAGGACTAGGAGTGTGTGAAGAGCCAGTTTTCCTACTCGTATAACAAAGCCGCCCGTCTTCAGTCCTGTCTGAAAGCCACACGCACACAGCAGGTATTAATAAATAAACGACAGCTGTATTTTTTAGCCTCGGTTTTCAATCAAAACACTGATTGGGGAACACACATAAGGCTCGGACACGAAAACATAAGTGATGAAATGCCTCATGTAAAATTTCTTAGTCTAAAGCCCTGTTTGGAAAGGTGGTGTTTTTAGGAGATGTGCTTAAAGTAATTGCTTTGAGTTCAGAGATAAGCAAAGATGAGTGTGTCTACTGTATTTAGAGATTGTTATCACATGTAACTGACCTAATACATCATTTATTTAATTGCGCTAATTCATTATACATATAATATCAAACATGAGCATATGAAGTAAAAAGAGAAAATTAAGTCACATTCTGCACATTTGTAAAAAACTACAAATGATTCTCACTGCTGTCCAAAAATTTGGGATCAGTAGGATATTTAATGTTTTTTAAAGAAGTCTCTTATGCTCATCAAAGTTCCATTTATTTAAATAAAAAAAAAAAAGAAATAAAGTAATATTATGAAATATTATTGCAATTTAAAATAACAGTTTTCTATTTGAATACACTTCAAAATCTAATTTATTTCTGTGATGCGAAGCTGAATTTTCATCAGCCATTACTCCAGTCTTCAGTGTCACACGATTCTTCAGAAATCATTTTTATATGCTGATTTATTATCAATGTTGAAACAGTTGTGCTGCTTAATATATATATATATAAATATTGAGAAAATCACCTTTAAAGTTAGCCAAATTAAGTTCTTAGCAAAGCATACTGCTAATCAAAAATTAAGTTTTGATAAATTACTGGTAGGAAATTAACAAAATATCTTCATGAAACATGATCTTTACTTAATATCCTAATGATTTTTAGCATAAAAGAGAAAACGATAATTTTGACCCATACAATGTATTTTGGCTATTGCTACAAATATACCTGTGCTACTTAACCCTTTGGCCCTCTTCGTTTAGGAGTCACACTTACCTTCTTCCTGGTCAAAAGTGACTGATATTCATTACAATTAATATATTTCTTGTATTTAATTATTTATATATTATTTTTCAATAAATTTCAATACATTTAGAGTGTCACCCCTTGATTGCCGTGCACTTTTTTTCTGCACAGTGGCTGAAAAAATTCTCTTAAGTTTTCGTATTTTTTGTATTTCCCATTCATTTCCTATGTCGATCATCTTTGACCACAAAGAAGTCAAGTGTGGCTTTTTTTTTTTTGGACCCTTTAAAATATCCAAATCATGTCCATGAATTTTTTGTGTGTTCACATTGCTAATGTGACAAAAGTCACCAAGTGTCATCCCATTCCGAAGAAGCTACGATTTTTACAATATACAAAATTTCGGTCAAACGTCAGATTTGACACTAAAGACTGGAGTAATAATTAAAAATGTGTTTGGTACTTCAGAATACAATACTAAAGCTCACATCCCAGTCCCATCCCAAAAAACTGTGTTCACTTTAATCATATTTGTGTACAAACATTTGATTATCACCTTTAAAGGGGACATTTACATGGTGCTTGCATATAAATGTGTCTTAGCAGTGTGTGGACACAAACACACTACAATGATAAAAATCTATTCACTCATTTTTTTAATCCTCAAAAAACCTAAACAGTCTCAATTATTAAGCGTTTTGATTTTTGGAGCAGTATGAAGTCATACTGCTCAGGCCCCACCCATGGCTGCTAATAACCTGTCCCGTATTAGCATAGTTCCACCTTCAGCCAGTTGTGTGCCATTTTTCAACACCAAAATGGAGTTATTTTACCCGACCATTAAGAAATTTTAACCAAACAATGTTGCAGAAATTTCATGAAGACCCTAAAGAATCATATCGACTTGGTAAATGAGCATCCAATGTACCCTTTAAGTAGTATTTTAACATATCAATGCAGTCTACACCATAAACCTTACAAGGAGATCTGCTTAATGTCATTTTAAGATCTGACAAAACGCTTTAGTGACGTATTGCAGATGAGCGCATGCTCTGGAAAATCACATTTCCTGGATAAAAAAATGCACATATTGAATAGAATGCATGTGGTATTCGGGGTTACATGCATGTAACATGTTCTTAGACTTTTATATTCCCAACTTAAATTATTTTTATTTGTGTACTGAGATGTACACTGACCTGGAAGTGTTTGATGAAGAGGGCAGACACAATGAAGCTGAGCACCAGAGAGCCCAGAATCATAGAATTGCAGAACTGCAGTAACCACACCAATAACAGACTCAACACCTGCATCAGGTACAGAGAGACCACCTACAGAGAGAAAGAAAAGAATATCCAACCACACATGAACTTCAAAAGGTGGAAAGTCTCTAAAATGTGTGTTTGAGTGTTACCTGTTCTGCTGTGAAGAAGTCCAGGCAATCCAGAGTAAAGATTATAAGGGCCTGCACCAGTAGGACAAACTGATTGAACTGCCATGTCAAACAGAAGCAGAAGGTGGAGACGAACACCAACCACAGCACCACCCTCTGTGGTAGAAAGCACATTATTGCAAACCGTTGTTCAATTCTAACCACCCAGACATCCAGACATACAAAAAACCTTGGTCTTTCTTCAGAGCTCATACAATGAGAATTTTCCCAGTGATATACCATATGTCAGGAAAGCAATTAGAGTCTGTGCTGAGAGAACATACTGAGAGAGAACAAATATGTGCTCAGCAAAGTAAATATTTCAAACATACACTTGCAATTGCTAACCTCCATTTCATATTTCATAAAACTATTTCGGAACAGCAGTGAGCAGTCAGAAATATTTATCACAGCTTACTGTCTCATATTTCCTCAATCCTTCCAGTCACACATTCTCTTTCCATTATTTGCCATTTTTCATGAATTTGCCTAATGAGTAAACACAACTGACTGACTTATTTGACTAGATTACATTTATTTAAAGCTGAAGTTTGTATTTTTTCTGATTCTTTCTTCGGTCTCATTCTAATATGGAAATAGTGCAACCTAAGCCATTTTTAGCCCTGCATGATATCATAAAGGGAAATCTTTGTATGAGCACTTCACCAGGCAGAGTGGCTGGTGACGCCTGTCACAGTCTTCATTCGGGTTACAAAAGTCATCGACAACGCTGCACAGGACTTACTTGAGAAGGATGCAAGAAATGGCATAAAGTGTGCCATTTGGGACAGGGTCAACATTTCATGTTTGAGCTTCCAATCAGCTCAACACAGCAACACTGTCTCAAACTAAAAGTCTGAATTTGGGGCAGGGTTATCAGTTTATCCAAATAACTGAAGACAGAAGGAGTACTCAGAAACTTCACATTATTTTTCTGATTCCATTTGGTGACGCTAGCTCACGTCATCTTGCAGTAGTTCTCAAGTCAACAGTACGCTGATACTGAGACAACAGTTATTGAGAGTCAGATTCAACCAATGGTTGCAACATTTTCCAAGTCACCATTACACTAGCTGAATTAAGAACAGACTCAGACTTGGACTGTAAAACTGCAAATTTATCCCTCACAGCCTGGTTTTCATCCGCGTAAAATTCAGTATGGTGTTTAACCTGACTAAGGTCTATGAGCATGCGTTAACCAAGTACTTGAAGGAGGGGGTGAAAGGTAAGTTTCTTAAAAAAAAACGAATGCATAATACAACTAGTTACATTAAACAACATCTTATTATAACAAGCAAAAACTGTTGAGCCAAGACATAATTACAACTGAGGATTATGTATGTTATATATAATCCGGTTTCCACCACTGAATTAAAAATAAAAAAGGTTATTGTGACTTTTTATCCCACAATTCTGACTTTTTTTCTCAGAATTGTGTGATGCAAACTTGCAATTGCGAGTTATAAAGTCAGAATTGTAATATGTAAACTAACAATTCTGACATTTTTCTTAGAATTGTAAGATATAAACTCATAGTTATAAGTTATAAAATCAGAATTGCGAGATATAAACTCAATTCTGACCTTTTTTTCTCTGAATTGTGAGATAAACTCGCAATTGTGATTTATAAAGTCAGAATTGTGTGAGTTTATATCATTTTTTTTTTTTTCTCAAAATTGAGATATAAACTCACAATTGCAAGTTATAAAGTCAAAATTGAAATCATGATTGGGAGACATAAACTCGAAATTGCGAGTTATAAAGTAAAATTTTCAGGGGAATAAAAAGTCTGATTTCATAATTGCGAGTTTATAGCTCACAATTCAGCCTTAACTTGCAAATGTGAGTTTATATCTCACAATTCAAACTTTATTTCTCAGAATTGTGAGTTTATGTCTTGCAATTCTGAGAAAAAGTGTCTGAATTGCGAGTTTGTATTACACTATTCTGAGTTTAAACTTACAACTGCAAATTTATAGAATTGAGTTTGTATTATGCAATTCTGAGAAAAAGTGTCAGAACTGTGAGATGTAAACTCAAAATTGCATGTATTTTCACTGACTGGGATGATAGTATTACATATTAGTCATAATTATGTGATTATGTAAAATAAATGTTCACTGGTTCACTGACATTAACTGAAAAAATGGTTTGTAGAAAAACTAATCACATCTAAAATAATGACATCATTAATCTGACTCTAAAATGGTTATAGGATAGACATCTAAGAGTGCTTTCACATTTGGTTCTATTGCCTGGTCCGAACCAGAGTTCGATTCCCCCGCTGGACTGTGTTCATATTATTTTATTTGGGTCAGAACTGTGGTTCATTTGCATCATCAAGCCAGCAGTTGTTTACCCCGTTGCTTAGTAATGATGGCACGGGAGAAGGTGGCAAAATGCATAACATTGCTCTCTTCACTATGTATTTGTTTTCAAAGCTTTAGTACATAACAGCACCTAATGTCTGTCTTACAAATATACTGCAAATCCTCTAAAGACTGCTGAAGATGAACAGAAATTACATATACTGCTCTCTACTTGCAGCACCTCAGTCAAGTTCTTCAGGAAAGTGAGTGAAACAAACACAAATTTTTATCAAATAATACGTCATTAATAGTGGTTCACTCATATCAGCAGCGAACCGTACCGGAGTTCACATGAACCATACCCCCAACCACCCTTTTTAAGCGGACTCAGGTACGGTTTGCGGGTGCACCAAAAGTGCTAGGGTGAAAGCACCCTAAATGGACCAGGATAGAAGCTTACCTGGTGAATAGGTTTTAGCTGTGGCCTTAAATAACAGGTTATGGCAGCCACCTGAAGAGCAAAGAAAGGTATTGACCAGTTCTCCCTTAGAGAGATGGTAAACTCCACACGTGTGGTGTCCACTCTGCACACAAATCAAGGACGCAATCAATCGCAGAATCAAAACGCAATCACAGAAAACACAATCTTAATCTGTGAGAAAAGAAAACAAGTGAAGAGTTGTAAAACTGTGATTTTTCAATGCTACAGTATCTACTACAATTCCAGCTAAAAAAAATGCAGGGGCAGCTTTAAATAAGCCATTCACAAGCTGATTTTCTTAAAATGTGTAAACACTGTGGTGTGATCAAAACACTGTGCGGCTTGATTGAGCTTTCCAATCAGCTCAACGAATAGTTTTAGTGTAGGGAACTATCTGTGTTGTTTCTTAAATATTGAGATTGCACCATGGGGAACATCCTATCAGGTGGCCTGTTGTATTGAACAAAAAGAGTCTTAAATTACAAATTTCATTTCAGTGCTGTCCTTGAGAGCCTCAATTCATATTTTAGAGAAACGCATCGACTTTCACACTTACCTAAATTGAGAGGCTCACTGCATCATAACAAGCATTTATTTACGCCAGATGGGTGAATTTTGTGGGTATGAGAGACTGACTGTGTTAACACACACCTGTTAAGAATGTACCAGACTCCACTGAGGGCTCCAGCCAGCCATGAGTCACTGAGTAACCAGCTAGTGATAAAGAGGGCAATGACATACACTGTCTGCAAAGCAAACACTGTGTAGATGTAGAAATAAATTGGCTCCAAGTAGGTCTGCAAAACAAACAGACAAACACATACATTCAGGACAGAAAAAAGAATAAGCTGATTCTGCAAAAGCCCAAGAGACTCTATACATTTTACAAAGAAAACAGAAATGATTGAACACCTGGATGGGAAGCATTCTGTACAAAATGCTAAGGAATACTTCTTGGTAGATATTCATACGCTGAAGGATGTTTATTGTTCTCTTTGATTCCGTAGTGTTGTCATGAATAAGCTCATAAAGACCTGTGAACACAAAAACACACACAACCTGGTAAACTTACACAAAAAGTCGAACTTCGCACACATACAAACTGATTCTTATCACTTTTTTATGCATCCAAACTGGTTAATTTAATGAATCATGTTCATCTGTAGTACTACAGCTTTAAAAATATTGGATAAAACATTGCTAAAATGTAGAAAGTTCTGTTATTCTTTAGGAGGTCAATAGGTAATCTGGGAAGCACTTTGTAATTGTATTATATGTGAAATTTGTGGAAAATGTTTTTAATGTATAAATGAAGGAATGATTAGATAGATCTAAAAACCCATGTCACAGACAGATCATGGATCATAGTATAAGAGACTGGTGTTTTGACAAAATGTGTAGTTACTATATTGTGTCTTTGTATAGCAGAACGGCTTAGATAATAATTAGAGCTCGTATGTGGGCAATAATACTTTGATTTTGGGTTCCATTATTGCAAATGTGAACCAAAATTGCCACTAAATGCTATAATGTAAGTGGATTTCAAAATAAACAACCTCAACTTTCTTTATACTACTGCAGATAGTACTACAGCTATGACATTTTACAGTAATCAATTTCTATGATTGCTTAATAGAAAAGCAATGCCCTGGACATGCTTTTACTCTACTAAAAGTACAAAGGCCCAATTGTAGTGTCTAGAGAACAGCTTTTGGCACCGCTGAGGTTCTTACCATTTCAGTCTCAATGGGTAATGACCTAATTGTGCTGTTTTTCAGTGTAGAAGCACAAAGAAAATCCATTCCAAATGGGGCTGTTAGGCCAATTAGATTGAGCAAAGACCACTTAGAGCAAAGTTGTACATTTCCTCTATTTTCTGAGACCAGTCACACTGATATGGTTATGTAATGAAACATTCCTTTAATAGCTCTCAGATTACATAAGTGATAATGGAAAGCAGACAGCATGGTTCAAGAAACTTGCCATTTTGGAGTGAGCTAAATAAACTAAAATAGGGAAACACAGGTGGGATCAAAAATGTATGTATTTGAAAATGTCTTACATGTGAAGATGGTGATTACAGTGAAATACTTACCCTATAGCAGTGGTTTTCAATCCTGAACCTGAAGAACCCCTAAAACTGTATGTTTTTGATGTCTCTCTTATCTGACACACACATTTGATGTCTTGTGGAGTCTTTACTAATGAGCTGCTAAGTCGCGTTTGATTATAGGAACATCTGTGCTGTGTTTTGGGTTTCTCCAGGACCAGGATTGAGAACCACTGTCCTACAGGAGCAATATTTCTACATAAAAAAGAAAAATCAAAGACTTTAACATTCGTGTTCCATCAGAAAGATGACATGATGCAAGAGTGATCGTATAACCAGTAAGCGAACCAGTCTTGTGGATAGATCTCAGTACCTTGCTGTATAGAAGGTGCCTTTAACATCTGTTTGTAGTAGGAGTAATAAAGGCCACATTCTGTCCGGAAGGAGATTTCACGCTCGACTTCCTACAAATGCAAGAAGAGAGGATAAGATTGAGTAAAAATGAACTATGACAAGAAGCACAACAGGAGTAAATGGTGTTAAAATGAAATACATTTTCCATCTGAGAAAGAGATCAGAGCAGCTATCTGACCAGAATAAACTGAGATTTCATTCGCAATAAAAACCTTGAGGAAGAAAAAAAAAAAAACAGGTGTTGTAAATATGGTGGAGTTTTATAGTGGAAGTCGTTTTCAGACAAAGAGATCCATATGCTCCACAAAGATTAGAGTCACATGAAATTTGGTTTGAGAAGCTGTGTTACACTTTTAGCTTTCTTGATAAAACTTCTTGATTAAACATTTATTTTTTTCTGAAAAACTCAAACACAAAGAGGCCATTGTAAAAACGATTAGTTCACTTCCAGAATAAGAATTTCCTGATAATTTACTTACTCTCATGTCATCCAAGAAGTTCATGTCTTTCTTTCTTCAGAAATACATTCAAGGATTTTCTCCATATAGTGGACTTCAATGGGGATCAAAAGGTTGAAGGACCAAACCACAGTTTCAATGCAGCTTCAAAGGGCTTTACACGATCCCAGCCAAGGAATAAGAGTCTTATCTAGTGAAATGATTCACTTCTTTCGTAAAGGGTGTTTGACTTTCTTTGCGCATTCACTTTCTAAACACCTCTCCAACGTGGCTATGTTAAGCGCAAAGTTGGGCTGATGCAAGACAAGCATTTGAGGTTTAAAAATATGTAACTTTTAATTTTTATTATTTATTGTAATTTTTTTTTTTTTTTTTTTTTCAGAAAATGACCAATCATTTTGCTAGATAAGACCCTTATTCCTTGGCTGGAATCATGT